>JARYHS010013630.1:131766327-131984744 GCA_031002005.1 Vandiemenella viatica | reverse complement strand
GAAAAAACTTCTCCAAATACACCCTTAAGGGGCAAAAATAACATCATTTCTCAAAACTTTTTTTTTTTTTTACCTTGCTTGATAACTAACCGAAATCGACAAATGAGGTATCATTTTAAAGACCAAGGTGGCTGCTTTGGTCATATCATATTTTATAAAAGAAATTTTTTGTAATTCGACCTTAAAGGGCAAAAGTATCAATATTAGTTATAGAACGTGTCGATTTTTTATTTTTGTTTAATATTATATGCCATTTATCTTCTTCGATACCTAGCTGAAATCGATAAATGACATATCGGTTTAAAAATTAAGGTCTCTAGCTAGGTAAAATCATAAATTAAGAAAAAAATGTTCAGAATTTGGTGCTAAAAGTGGTAGCGCGTATGAGACTGTTCAGAGCCAAGTCCCCAGATTTCAGCAGCGGATATCACAGAGAAGTCAATAAACTTTTTTTTTTATTCAATAAGTAGTTTTTCGTATATATTTTTTTCTTTTACGGTAACACTGTCGTTTTGCTATACAATTCCAATGTAATTCGCTCAGCAACAAATATCACAGAGATGTTGTGTGCAGTTTGTTAAGGTTGGTTTTATTCTTCCAAGGTCAGTGACACTTTGTCATAAATAAAGTGTGTTTTAAATTTTCCTAACTGTTTCATAATATGTTGTGAGTATTTTGGTGTGTACCTATTAGACTAAAAAAAAAAACATTTGCTACAAAACTACGGTTCTACTATTCATTATATTACAAACATTCAACCTCACTATTCGTCGTATTTTATTCGCGAAATTTTCGCACGGGTCGTCTAGTATATGTAATTTTTCTTATCCATCGAAAACTATATTTAGGGAACATCCATAAACTATATGGCTCAGTCTATGGGAGGGGAGAAGTTGAGAAGAATGCTACACTGGGCTATGTGGAGGAAAAGGGGAGGGCGATGTCCAAGCCAAGCCTCGTAGCTTTTCATCCATATTATTTGCCACAGTTAAAGCAAAGTACAGAACACACAACACTATGTGGATGTTTATTTCTGTCATTTAATGATCTATGCTTATAATTTAGATGTCCTCTATACTAACATTGCTTGTGCATGCATCTGACGAATCAATGGCGCATTACGATTCGAAAAACATTTAACATGCCGTACCTAGACTCAAATTGGCTTACAGTTTCACCCAGGAAGTTCGAAGGTGGTGACAGTTCACACTGTATTGATGGTTTAAAATAAAGCTGTTTTGATTAGGTTCACCCTCACGTTACCAAACCAATCGTTCGTAAAATAATTTTGTTATCATCATCTCGCTCCCTTTTTCTTCTTCTTGGATTCTAGATCATGATGCACCTTTCTCCTGCAGGTCCGGATTCACGAGATCAATGCATCTCCTCGGCTGGCCCCTTGGTCTCTTACCCTTCAGTTCTTTTTCCAGCCATATCCTCGCTGTTTTTGTTGTGTCCATCCACTTTGGCCATTTTTTCTCGAAGGGTTTCATTGACTGGGATCTGTTCACATATCACTTCATTCCTGATCTTGTCTCTTCTGGTTTTCTGTACCATTGATCTCAGGAACTTCATCCAGCCACCTTGAGTTTGTTTTGATCTCTGCTGGTAGTGGTACAAAATTCCAGGCTGAATGTTGTAATGGGTAAGGAGTATGAATTATACATTGACATTTTGGCTGTAATTGGAATATGCTTGTCGCACACCTAACTTGATGATAGAACTGGTGGCAAGCCTGGGACGGGTCATTCCATGTCAAATCAACACAGAGTTAAAAACTGACATTTTCAAATTGTAATGAAATTTAGTGTACTGAATGATGATGTAAGTATTGTGAAAATTCTCTAATATTAATTTGATATGTGTTCTGGTTTTGGAGTTACAGGGCTCTAAAGTTGCCAGATTTGACTAAAAAGTGGGTGATCGACATGTTTAAAAATTACATTTACCGTTTACCTAATTAAGGTAAGCTGTTGAACAAGATGTCATTTTAAAGCTCTTTTTATGGTCTTTCATATGATATGCAACAATACAAGATTTTCTTTAAAAAAAAATTTTGATTAAAATTAAAAATTTTAAATTTAATTTTCTTAAAAAGCCAATTTTTTAAAATTTTGAAAAAAAATCTCATAGTTTATTCATATTATTGTTAATAAATTCTGAAAGTTTCATTTTGGGATCATGATGGTTAACATGATATAAGAACTTTCAATTTTGAGTGTTTGCAGAAAACATTCTTTATTAATGCAGTGCTGCTTTAATAAAGTTAGAAAAACTAGCACACATGATATAAAATTAAATATAATTCTTTCATACAGCTTTCCTTGGTCCAATCTATGCAAATATGAGAATTTTAGCTGTATAATTTCCCTAACTTATTCAAGTTCTGGCTTGTAGATTCATGTTCTGACACGTTGATTGTTGTTCTGACATGTTGAAACAGGCACAATACTTCTACTTCACCTTTCTCAGATCAGTATTGTAGATTATAGTAACAACAGTGGTTGGTTGTGTTCACAATTGTATACTGGTGTTTAGTCTTCAGTCTTTATGTTCTTATTAATAATCTCGTTTATTTTTCAAAAAAAATTCTTTAAAAGTTGAAAACAATAAGATTGAAAAAGGGGGTAGATACCCTATGCTGCACTGTTTTAACCCATTTAAAAAGGTGAATCATGTTTATAATAAGAAAGGATTAAGAAGAGTTTCTGAATGGATGTGTAAATTATTTTCTGAAATGCCAAACATTGCTAAAGTATGCGATAGCTGCAGAAAACAGCTAGGAGAGCTTAAAAAAGAGCAAGAGGGCCAATGTTCATCCTCTCAAGATGTCACTAATGGTACAGAGTCAAAATGCGAAATTGACCCTCCTTTTGTTTCAGAGTCAGAGGTTGTTCAGTCTCTCAACATCTCTCTTAAGGAGTTAGGGGAATCTGCTGTGGATATTAAAAAAAGTCAAAGTTAAAAAGTATTAAAAAAAGATTCAAAAATTAATTCTGCCATAAAACGTAAAATTTTTGATGACACAGAGTCTTCTGAAAGTGATAGTGAAGATCCTAGTGAAACAGTTGCAGTCTATTGCTTCCAGAAAAAGCTTATAAACTTTTTACATACAACATTTGCAGAAAAATAAAGAAAATAATTTACTTCTCTGATGGTTCAGCTGCCCAGTATAAAAATAAGAAAAACTTTGCTAATTTATGTTTCCATAAAGATGATTTTGATATAGAGGTAGCATGGCATTTTTGGGCAACTGCTCACGGTAAAGGACCTTGCGATAGAGTAAGTGGTAAAGTAAAAAGGTTAGTAGCTCAAGCCAGTTTGCAACGTCCCTATGATAAACAGATACTTACACCAGAAGATCTTTATGTATGGGCAAAAGAAAACATCACAGGAATGAATTTTACATTCTCAACACAAGAAGAACATATTGAAACGGCAATATTTTTAGATGAGCGCTTTAAAAATTTAGTGACAATTCCAGGGACTGAAAATTTCATGCTTTTATGCCTGCAGTATCCTCAACTAAAATGGTTGTAAAGACATTTTCCTTATCACAAAGTTCATTACAACAAACAGTTGTATCATCACAAGAAAAGCTCTCATTTGCTGATATCAATGGATACATCACTGCTGTATATAGCAGCAATTGGTGGCTTGCATACGTTTTAGAGAAAAATGAAAGCACCGATGAAATAAAAGTGACATTCCTCAAACCAACTGGTCCTTCACCATCGTTTTCCTATCCAAGAAATCCAGATGTATTGTGGCTTCCTTTATTAGATATTCTGCATAAAGTGAATCCAACAGGCCGAATGTACACTCTTTCTGAAGTGGAAACATTAAAAACTAATGAAAGTTTCAGTCAATTACATCCAAAGCAGCAACACTAAATGGCAAGGTTTTTTAAAGTTTCTGATAGTGTGTAAGTTTTTACAAACTTTAAATATTGTAAAATTAATGTCCTGTAAATATTAATACTTTAATATATGTTAAATTATTAGATTGAGATAAAATTATTAAAATTGCCTGAATTATTTTTTTTTTCATTTCTGTAATTTTTAACCCTTTGACTGCTGTAGACGCGTTAACGCGCGTGGCTACTACTGCGCCCAGGTGCTCCAGACGTGTATACACGCGCCGCCTTGCCGCTCTGTCTGTGCTCCAGACGTTATACACGCGCCGCTCGCCGCCCTGTCTGTACTCCAGACGTGTTAACACGCTAGCCTCTTAGCGGCCTGGCTATGAAGCCATATTTCCACCCAGGGTGGTTAGTTGTTTTCCTCATTCGGACCCTTGAGCATTGGCAGCTGCGATCTAATTTGTGTTGCTCTTTTCCTTTTAGTTTTCGCTGAGAAAATGGGCATACAGTCATTATTTTTTTTAACTGCTTAACGTCTCTTAACAGCGAGGTTTTTAGAGATGTTAAAGAATGGGGGGCAAGGAATGGTAAGGAATTCGGCTATGGCCTTTTGAAGGAAGCATCCCGGCATTCACCTGGAGTGATTTGGGGAAACCATGGAAAATCCAAATCTGGATGCCTAGACGGGGATTTTAAACCATCGTCCTCCCGAATACGCCGTCGTGTTTGTACCGCGGAAGAAATCATGGAGATTATTACTAGAAGCGACAGTGAATATAATCACTTTAATATGGATGACAGTGATAACCCTTCGACAGGATCTCGATGTAATTTTCCTAAGCTGTGTACATCAGCTAGTGGAAAATGACCATTTTTCAGAGTTTGAAGCTACAGATTGTTCGAGCGAAATGTGTGGAAAAAGAGAATGCTTTAGTGACGTGGTTTGACAGGCATGTGCTTGTCGATTTAAGCTGCAGGGACACAAGTGTGGATTACGTTAACATTCCAGCAGTTTGTCATTTTCCTGATATTTCTAACGGAATATCATATGATATCTAATGCTGGTGAGACCAACAGATACGCGAGAATCAATTCACACTATATTTTCACTAGTGAAGTTGGTTTAAAAACTTAGATGTTATAGTTAACTGTATTTATTTTGTATCTGCGGTTTCAAATCGCAGAGCGACAGCAGAAGAACTCCACACACAACGCTCCAGATGTATTCAGCACACAGCGGTCCGGTCTAATGCGGCATTCCAGCGCAGTTAAACAGCTTAGGCGTAAACAAAGAAGCACTCAGCGAGGGCTCGGCCGGCCGAACCGTAGCAGTTAAAGGGTTAACAAGCATTCCAAAACCAAAAGCTCTTGTACCATGAGAACCCATCATGATCCCAAATGAAACTTTCAGAATTTGTTAACAGTAATATGAATAAGTTCTGAGATTTTTTTCAAATTTAAAAATTGGCTTTTGAGAAAGAAAATTTAAATTAATTTTTTTAAAAAAAATATTATCTTGTATTGTTGCATATCATATGAAAGCCTAAAGTAAGAGCTTTAAAATGACATCTTGTTCAACAACCTATCTTAATTAGGTGAACGGCAAATGCAATTTTTAAACATGCCGATCGTGTACTTTTTGGACAAATCTGTCAACTTTAGAGCCCTGTAACTCCAAAACCAAAAGACATATCAATTTAATATTTGGAATATTCTTTGTTTTATGTCAATTTACAATATACTAAATTTCATCACGATCGGAGATGGTAAGATAAAAAATGTTCAAAAATTGTGTTGATTTGACATGGAATGACCCGGACCCCATTTCGAAAGTAATGGGTGTGGCATAACGAGTTTCATGGAAAAATTATAAAAGACTGAAGGTTACTCTAGGATAAATTAGTAGTCATGGTAACGACCAGAGTAACAAGAGTGAGAGAGCTAAGTTAGTGTGCATATGAGATTATAGATAGATACTGCAAGCAAAGGACCTTGTCTTCTTCGGATACCTATTAATGAAATGAAACTGGAATAAATATCAATGAATCATATGAAAGTTAACTACCATTCAAATATGAGAAATTAAGTTAATAAGTTTATCAATCTTAAAGTTTAGAACGACTTAAAACGATTCCGTATCCCAGCTCCGACACAGAAGACTAAAATTAAATACAACATGGTGATCATGCAGCTGAATTAGCAATAACAATGGTATACAACTATCACAGCAACTAGTGACAAACCAAAGCTCGTTAGGAAGAAAGTACATTCGACAGAAACGTGACAGCAAATTTACAGCAGCGCCTCCAACGGAAAATCCGTAACTGCTTGGCACACATCGTCGCAGACGTGCAAACAGCTGTTCACAGACATATTACCTTTGGCTGTTGCGGCGTCTGGATTATTCGGGGAAACTGTGTCAACAAGCAACGCATGCCACTGTCGGTTATACAGATAAGTGACTTTTCTATGGTGCAATAAAGTGTCACAGTACATCATACAATACCAAACTTTGATTTTATTGCTCATAATTATTGAGAACTAGTTGGTACGCACAACTTCGTTCGTGTTTGTCATGAATTCTGATTGACAGCTACCGACTTCTAACCACCATAGTGCACAATGGGAGACTCGATGCTATTACCACACACAAATGCCAGTTATCTGCGCTTTGTAGTTCAGGAAGAAATGTAAAATATACGGACACAAGTCTTTGGTCGGAATACGAAAATATCATTGATAGACCAATTCCAACAGTTACCGAAATTCGGCCAACATTGTGATCGATGGGTGACTGTGCTACTACCATACACAAACACCAGTGATCTGGGCTAGATAGTTTTGTCTGAAAAGTGATACACCGTGACACGTTTTTGGTAGAAATATTTAAGTGCCGAAGGTTGACCACTTTCAACCACCATACCTCCCACACTCCCATAGCTAACGACATCTAACCACCATAGTACACGATAGGAGACACGATACCACTACCACAAACACCAATTGTCTGTATTATGTAGTTGTGACTGCAGAGTAACATATACAGAGACACATGTCTTTGGTCAAAATATGAAAATATCCTTGATCGGCCAACATTGTGATCGACGGGTGAATCTGTGCTACTACCACACACAAACACCAGTGATCTGTGCTAGACAGTTTTGGCTGAAAAGTGATACACCATGACAAATACGTTTTAGTGGTAATATGAAAGTGCCGCAAGTCGACCATTTTCAACAACCATATCTCCCACAAAACATAGCCACCGATATCTAGCCACCGATATCTAACCACCATAGTACACGATAGGAGTCACGATACCACTACCACACACAAACACCAATGGTCTGTGCTATGTAGTTCTGGCAACAGAGTGACATCTACGGAGACACATGTTTTTGGTCGAAATACGAAAATATTCTTGAACGGCCAATTTCAACCACCATATGGTATCTCCCACACTACCACAGTTACCGAAACTCTGCCAACGTGTTTATTGACGGGTGACTGTGCTACTACCACACACAAACACAAGTGATCTGTGCTAGATAGTTTTCGCTGAAAAGTGATACACCATGACACATACGTTTTTGGTAGAAATAAGAGTGCCGCAGGTCGACCACTTTCAACCACCATACCTCCCACACCCCCATAGCTACCGACATCTAACCACCGTAGTACGTGATAGGAGACACGATACCACCACCTCATACAAACACCATTGGTCTATGCTATGTACTTGTGGCAGCAGAGTGACATATACGGAGACACGTCTTTGGTCGAAATACGAAAATGCCCTGTATCGACCACTTTTATGCACCATATCTCCTACATCCCCACAGGTATCGGTATTCAGCCAACATTGTGCATGATAGGAAACTGCATGCTACTTTCACACACAAAGACCAGTGATCTGTGCTAGGTAGTGGTGGCTGAAATATAGGAAAACACACGTATATATATATAATTATTTTCTTGACTTACTATCTTTCCTATTGCCAACTAACAATTTTGAATTTCCGTTAAAGCAAATAAAACTACACAATATGATATTTTTGTCTTGCTTTTACTATATGGCATCTCGTCTGTCACGGAACGCCACGTATAATATTTTTGTTTTGCTAACCTTTCCTGTTAGTATTAAAGATTAACATTTCTTTATTATTCTTCATTAAAAAAATAAATAAAAACTCCACTTAGTTTTTATTTTTAAATTCCTTTAATTTTAATGCTTCTTTGCGCACAGATATAATTCACAGTATACATCAACGTACGTCTGCCGTGCATACCGCTTTCATCTCTTCTCTTCTCTTTGTCAAAGATCTTCCTCTTGTACTGTTTATCGTCCAGAGATTTTCATGTACTTTGTTCATCTGGTAATAACGACACGTGGATTTCTTTGACACAATACTTAAGAAATAATAATAACACGATATCGAGCATTTTTCAACAACGTACATCTGTAATCAGCTTTACATAAATCAGAAACCAAATAGTGATTCGAAAATACCACTATCAATAAACACTTCCCATTGAAATAATATAAAAAAGAAACATTAATTACCAACTCTTCAAAACCTAAGAGGCTGTGTATTGTTACAGCATGCTTTCATGCAATTTATCTTCACTCAATTTATAGGAAATGAATAATTTTTTTTTAATCAATTAGTACGTCGCTGGACAAGGACACATTAGTAGGTTAGTTTACTATTTTTTTTTTCAATTTTCCTTCCCTACTGTGGATTTAAGATATTTCTGCAACTTCTTTTAGATATTTATCATGCAGGAACCTAACGATTCTGGAGAAGTGGAGCCATTGAACCCTTCCGACAGTAGAACTACAAACAGTAACGATGTGTCGGAGGATTTCTATGGGTTCCTGAAACGCGTCATCAATTACTAATACTGAAACAAAGGTCCAAGTACTAATAACAGACCAGAATCTTTAACGAACACTGATCTATTTTCAGATAATATTTCAGACTTGAAACAGTTTATGATCAGTTTGTTTTCACAGTTTTCTGAAAACATGAAACAATTGTATGAACAAACAATCAGAGTTGCCCAAAAAAATAAATGAGCTGTCTGAACAAATGTTAGAACAGCTTGAGACCTTACAAAATCAGTTCAGTTTGCAGTTTCAGAATGTTAGTACTCAAATGGAAAACAATAAATAGGAAGTAGAAGCCAGCAAAATGATTTGTGAAAAAAATACATGTGAATTTACAAACCATATCGACAACGGTGGCCTTAACCGTTGCGAGGCTCCGGGCAGCAGATTTTCACGAGGCCCTTGTCCTTTGTGCAAAACATGTAAACCGAAAGTATGTATTTCTTATTGTTGCGAATGAATCGCAAGAAGTACTTAGGTGTACAGGTTGCACAATTAAGTGTAGGATTTACGTGTGCGGAGACGCGTAGGATGTTGTGGAGAAGCAATGTTTATCAACAGAGGCAGTAAACATAAACAGTAGAGGCCGGAAGGTCGAGCGAGGGGAGATAGGACTGTGTGTTGACAAGCAGCGGAAGAGCGCCCGATAACGCCCTCGACCCGACAGCCTGCGTGACAGGAAACACGAAAATTTCCAGAAGGATAAACAAAGCTGATGCAAGAACGTAGGATACGTGACCAGCGCAACCCGAATGTTCGAGAAGGTCGAGAAGACACACGCAGTGTCGTCACCGGACGATATAAAAGAGGTGGCCGGGCCACCAGCAGGGCAGAGAGGACCAGCAGGAGCAGAGAGGGAGAGAGTAGGGCGGAGCAGAGACAGAGCAGGTCTGTGCAGGGCACAGTAGTCGCCGTTGTTAGCTGTTAGGGTCTTCAAGTATAAGGGTCTTAGTAAATGACGGACCAGCAGATAGAAGGACCCAAGCTAGTCACTCCCGAGGGGTGGTATCTTTCGTTCGGGTTTCTCATTCTTCTACACTGGTGTTACCAGCATAGTCTGGCAACTGGAGAATATCCCGAGGAACCGGCGATTATGATGTTCCCAGATTCTGATGATTCTGAAGAGGAATAGGTACCTCCCGTAATTTCTGAATAATTTTCAGTGGAAGTAGGTCGGGCTTCGTGAGCTGCAAGTTTGATTGTAATCTCAACTTGTATGTGTTTTTATTTCTCAAACCCTTTTCCACACCGAGTTCCCAAGTTTGAAAATCGTTACTCACTTGTATTTAGACTTCCAACAACTAAACGGAAGTCTAGCTCCCAACTTCCGAACCGCTCGCGGAAGTAAATAGCCAACCGGACGCAACATACCTATAATTTTTGGTGTCAATAGTGTGGGGTTAGGCCTAGGAAAGCTACGAGTGTTTGGCCGGAAAAGCCACAAAACCAGTAAGACGACTGACAGAGTTTTGGCCAACCTTGGCCCAAAGGTCAGCATAACGGCAATATAGGCCACAAATTTGAGGAATAGGTGTGGGCACTTCTGTAGAACTCAGCCCGAAGTCAAAGTAAGACTGACGGCTTGGAGAACGAAGCCGACAGGGGGAGGTCACTGCAAATAAGTAGGCGTCGAGAGAAGAAGAAGAGGATCCACTGGTCGACCACGAGAGGGGTCACTCGACAACGGAGAAAACCTGCCAGCAGCATCCACGAGACAACAAGACGGGTAGCAGCCGTAACGCAGCCGAGGCCAACGAGGGTCGACAACAGTAGCCGCGACGCAGCCGAGTGCAGCCGTGACGCAGCCGCAGTCACCGCAACGCAACCGCAGTCACCGCAACGCAACCGCAGTCACCACAACGCAGCAGCAGTCAGAGCGACGCAGCCGAGGGCAGCGGGGACGAGCCGCTGTCAGCAGTCATCAGCCGCAGTCAGCAGCCAAACGAGCAGCGCACGTCGTTTAGAAGTCAATTCCAGCAGGTGAGATAATACGCACAGCAAGCATGCCTAACGAAGTAATGCCAAGTAGTCAGGAGGCGCAGTCATCACCTCAGAGGCAGTATATTAGTTTAAATGAAGTCATTAAATTAATTCCTCATTCTTTTGATGGCGATAAGGCACAGTTAAATGAATTTTTGGATAACTGTGATAGTGCTTTTGAACTGGTGGCGCCAGAACAGCATGAGATCTTATTAAAATTTGTTAAAGCCAGAATAGTATCGACAGCTAGAAGCAAATTGCTCGTCAGAGATTTGACTACAACTTGGCCGGCAGTTCGTGCGATATTGGTTGAAAACTATGGCTGCAAAAGAACGCTAGACTATTATGCATGCAAAATGTTTGCTAGTAGGCAAGAATCATGGGAGAGCATTGCGCAATGGGGTTCACGCATAGATGCACTCCAGCATCAGTTCAGGGAAGCCATAAAGGGTGTTATGGCAGAAACGGAATTGGCAGGCAGCATAGCTCTTGTATTAAAGCTAGGAAGGGCTGTTTTTATTCAAGGGTTATATGATGATCGAATAAAAACAATTGTAAGTGCCAGGGGAGAAACGATTACCCTTTCAGAAGCTGTGGAAATCGCAGCCACAGAGGAAAGTGCGATTGCTTCAGCGAAAGAAAAACCGGTTTCACGATATCCCTTCAGAAATCAGAAGGTAGAAAGAAAAACGGTCCCATTCTGTTTCAATTGCAAAAAATCCGGGCATACAGCCAAAGATTGTCGTGCGCAAAAGCGCGTAAGAGTAATTGATAAAGAGGACGAACTGGATAAGAAAGCGATAAATGCTTTGCTTGCTAAGTTAGACAAGATGGAAAAAGAAAACGCCGTCAGAACGATGGAAACACGGCGAGAGACGAGAAGTAGCGCTAGGCAAGCGGCCCAAACAGCACCCTTTAAGAAGAAGGTACCGTATACAAGTGAAATTACATGCTATAAGTGCAACCGAAAAGGGCATTACGCACGGGATTGCCGAGAAAATGCATGGTCGGGAAAGGAAAAAGATCGAAAATCGGTAAACTGTTGAGTGGCGTAATGAGGCAGTCACATTGCGCCAGGCCCCCAAAAGTATATAAAGTAGACTGCACAGACAAAAATGAATACGTGACGATGCAATGTGATGGAGCAAAGCATAATCGGATGAAATTCCTGGTAGATAGTGGGGCACAGATCAGCTTAATAAAAAAGGATAGTATACCTAAGGGAGCAAAAAGGGATACTAGTGGAAAAATTAGAATTAAAGGGATTAGTAACAATATAGTGAAAACAGAAGCTTCCGTAGTAATTAAGTTGCAAGTCGAAAAGGGTTGGTACTAAGGCAAAAGTTCTATGTGATAGGGTCGGACATAGATTTGCCATTTGAAGGCTTGTTAGGAAGGGATTTCTTGGCACAAAATAGGGGCCATAATAGATTATGGTGGGAAGGACCATTGAGATTCGCGGAAGCGAATTAGCTTGGAAAACCGCGCAAAGAAGGGCCATTTCAGAACAACGTGAGATGCGTTGTAGTGGTTCTTGTAGATCGGTAAGGCGAACCGACGGCTACAAGAATTGTTGTGGGTGTCGTAAGGGTTACGTCACCAATCATGCTCGTCCGTGCACTAACGGAACTGTGCGACGGGACGGAGAAGTGTCGTAGGGATTACGACGCGAAATGGTGTCTGTCCGTCCACTAACGGATCTGTGCGACGTGACAGGGAAGATGTCGTGAGGATTGCGACATCAGGTGAAAGGTGTCCGCTCACTAAAGGAACTGTGAGGCTGTGACAGAAGGATTCCGAGGGCACTGGGTGCTGACTCGAAGACGGTAGGCCCCGTGAAAAGGCGAGATTGTCCGTCGACTAACGGAACGGGACGGGAGAAATGTCGTAGGGATTACGACAAGAAGTAATGTTAGTCTGCCTACTAACGGAACTGTAGGACGAGACGGAAAGTTTCCAAGGGCAGTAGGTGGGACCTATTGTCACGGAAAAGGTGCTAAAACGAACGCAGGAGGTACCGGTTCTTTAGCGAAATCAAAGGTGAGCAAACCAAATATGGTTGCAACAGGCCATGTAAGACACACTTATGCAGAAGTGGTGAAACATGGTGATAGACATAGTGGAGGAGCTGGAAGTGCTCAAAGCTATGAGATAGTAGTAGGCCCGCGCGAGGAAAAAATAGTGAGAGTAAGAGTAACGTTGATGGATGAATCAGAGGTGATAATCCTAAAGCAAGAAGTAAAACCAGGTCTATTTGTGCCAGAAGCATTGGTATCCGTGAGAAACGGAGTGTGCATCACAAGTATGCTAAACACTACGGAAGAGGAAGTTAAATTAGAAAATCCCATAGTAGAAAGCTGAGAAAGTGCCAGAATTAAAAGAAACCCACGTAAGGCAAGTTAGAGTAGAGCGACCGGAGGGCAGATCGCGGTTAAGCAAGCTAAAGGAAAATCTCCGGGTCGATCATTTGAACAAAGAAGAGCAGGAAGCTCTATTGGAGATTTGTGCGGCGTATAATGACATATTCCATTTGCCGGGAGATAGATTAGGTTATACAGAGGTCGTCAAGCATGAAATTAAACTCCTTCCGGAAGCAGAAGGAAAGATAGTTCGGTTGAGGCCATACCGAATACCGGAGGCGCAAAAAGAAATTTTGCAAGGCGAAATAGATAAACTACTACAGGATGACATAGTAGTACCTAGTGATAGTGCATGGAATTCGCCGGTACTGATAATTCCGAAGAAAATGGATGCAAGCGGTAAACAAAATGGCGTGTGGTAATAGACTACAGAAAACTTAATGATCTGACAGTAAAATAATGTGTTCCCATTGCCGCGAATTGATGAAATATTAGATGGGCTAGGAAAGCAAAATATTTCTCGACACTGGACTTAGCGAAAGGATATTATCAGGTCTTATTGGACGAGAAAGATCGGGAAAAGACAGCGTTTAGCACTTCTTATGGACATTATGAATTTAAAAGGATGCCTATGGGATTAAAGACGGCACCAAATACCTTCCAGAAATTGATGAACTCTGTGTTAACAGGACTGCAAGGTGAGAAAGTGTTCATTTATTTAGATGACGTCATTATCTTTGATCGTCACTAAAAGAACATAATGCCAGATTAGAAGATGTTTTCGAAAAGACTGAGAAGTACAACCTCAAGTTACAAGTAGACAAATGTGAATTTCTACGGAAAGAGGTTACATTTTTGGGACACGTACTCACAGAGGAGGGATTGAAACCTGATCCAAAAAGGTAGAAGCCGTGAAGCAATACCCACAACCGAGTAATACCAGTCAGTTAAAGGCATTCTTGGGTTTGAGTGGATACTATCGACGGTTTATTAGTAATTATAGTAAAATTGCTAAGCCGTTGTATGAGTTGCTAAAGAAAGGAGTTACTATATATATGGGGAACAAAACAGGAAGAGGCTTTTCAACAATTGAAGGAAAAATTGTTGAATCCTCCCATTTTACAGTATGCCGATTTCACAAAAAGTTTCGTAGTAACCACAGACGCAAGTCAAGATGCGATAGGAGCTGTTTTAAGTCAAGGTATAATTGGTAAGGACTTACCTGTAGCATACGTATCCAGGACCTTAAACAGGGCAGAAAGGAACTACAGCACTATTGAAAGGGAAATGCTAGCCATTTGTTGGGCAGTGAAACAGTTCAGACCCTATTTGTTTGGAAGGAAATTTACCATTTGCACAGACCATAAACCGTTATTGTGGATTAATAGTGTATCAGACCCGTCATCCAGATTAATGAAGTTTCGGTTGAAACTCGAGGAGTATGATTATGAGATCGTGTATAAGAGCGGCAAATGAAATCAGTTGCAGACGCTCTTTCGCGAATCCTAAACATTAGAGAGACCGATGACGAAATAAGTGATAATGATGAAGAGAAAACTGAAAGTAAAGAAATAGAGGCAGAAAGTGGTACCTCAACTGCTGACAATGAGAAGGGAACATTATCACCGGAGACGAACAATAAGAAAGAACTTACTCGGGAAGAGAAGATGAAAATATTGAAGCAATATCATGAATCACCAATTGGTGGACATCAGGGAATAGGTAGGACCTAGTGAGAGAATTAGGAAGTATTGTAGCTGGGAAGGCATGAAAGCCGACATTGAGCAGTACATTCCGCCAGTGCGAAAGCTGCCAAAAGAATAAGATTACCCAGAGTAAGACAAAGATGCCAATGGAGATAACAAGAACTCCAGAGCATGTGTTTGAACGGTGTGATATAGACATCGTAGGTCCACTACCAGCAATCAGAAAAAGGAAATAAGTATATACTGACATTTCAGGATGCTTTGACAAAGTTTTTAGTAGCCGAGCCCATAGAGCAGCAAGATGCTGACACGGTAGCAAGAGTGCTAGTAGAACGGATAATTCTAAGGTTCGGAATACCGTCTATTTTATTAAGTGACATGGGAAGTAACTTTATGGGTGACCTAATGAGGAGAATATGTAGATTACTACGTATAGAGAAGATACACACTACAAGTTATCACCCACAAGCGAATGGAGCGTTAGAGAGAACGCATCGCACATTGACGGAAATGCTTCGGCACTACATAAATAAAGGTCAGACAGATTGGGATGCCTGGATCCCATATGCAGTGTTTGTTTTTAATACAACACCGCATAGCACTACCGGATATACGCCTCATGAATTATTTTTTGGAAGAGTATGTAACTACCGGGAGTACTACAAAAGAAACCAGCCGAGGTAATATATAATTACGATGATTACGTAATTGAACTAAGAGAAAGATTAAGGGCAATGCATCAAGAAGCGCGAGAAGCGACAGCGCAAGCGAAAATGAAAAGTAAGGAAAATTATGATAAGACGCAAAATCCCGTAGTATTCCGACCAGGTGACAGAGTTTTATTATTTGATGAAAGTGTGAGGCGAGGCCGTTCGAAAAAGTTGGACAGTCAATGGAGGGGTCCGTATACAGTAATTGAGACTAACGGGACCAAATGTAGTAATTCAGTTGAAGAAGAATAAATATACAAAAGTGCATGCCAACAGACTAAAAGAGTTCTTTTAAAATTGCAGGAACGATGGCAGTAACCTGTGGAATAGTAGTGGTCCATCTTAATAATGAGTGTGACGTCAACGATGCAACAGCAGGATCTACAGTTAACAAAATTCAAGTCATCACCAGGACTGTATTATGACAACAAAGGGACAGTAAGTTTGTACACTGTTACTTGGAGAATAGTGAGTTATTTTAACTTAAAAGACATAAGAGAGAAATGTAGCGTCAAGGGCTGTAGACTTTTGCAATCAAAAACTTACAAAGATAAATGTAAGTACAGTAGAATGTGTGGGCGCAAAACATGCATTAGAATACCATGTGAGCAAAATAGAAGCCTCACAAGGCCTAATTGGGCAATTAGCTAGACATGAGCAGAATAGAAGAAAACGAGGAATACTTAATTTTGTAGGGGAACTTAGCAAGGTCCTATTTGGAACTTTGGATGAAGATGATGCTTCTTATTTTAAGTCAAAAATTAATTTGTTAGAAAATGAACAGAAGCAATTATTAAAGTTGTCCAAAGAGCAAGTTACAATTGTAAGAGCGACATTGACTAGCTTCAATCACACGGTTAATTCGATAGAGCGTAACGAAAAAGTTATAACTGCAGGGATGTTAAAATTAAATGAGCATGTCATAAAATATGAAAATAGCGTAGACAAAAGAATGGATAAGCTTGCCATATCAGTCACATTAAATGAACAGTTGATACAATTAATGTCAATATTCAATGAAATTGAGAGAGAATACGATTTGCTTATAACTGCCATAGTGAATGCACAGAAAGGCATTCTTGAACCGCATTTAGTCAATCCGGTACAAGTGGTAAAATACTTGGGATTGATTAAAGACGAAATAAAAGATAAGCAATTTCCAATAGAATTGTCTGAAGCCAAGGGGTATCAATTAATGAGAGTAATAGATCTAGATGTCTTTATTTCGGGAAATATATTGAGCTATGTATTAAATATTCCGCTAGTAGACAGTGAAATGTTTAACATTTATAAGCTTTGGCCCCTACCAGTTGAGGTGAATCACAGCAAACAATTATTTACCTATATAGCGCCTGAAAAAGAATTTTTGTTAATTGATGATGCAAAACGGCAATATGTAAAGTTAGATAGTGATCAATTAACATGCAAAAAGCTAGAACCTAATCATAGTATTTGTAAACAGACATTTGTGTTATTGTCAACATATGATCATGAGGTATGTGAAGCCAGGATGCTTCAACCTATAGTAAAAATCCCAAGTGATTGTATTCAGAAGTTTATTACACTGAATGAAAGCGTATGGACGCAAATAAGAGGTAATGAATGGCTTTTTGTAGCACCAAAGGATGAAGGATTACAGTGGGTGGCCAAATTATTATACTCAATAGGTCATAAAGCAAAAAAAGTCATGAAGTTTTTAAAAGACGAAAAAATAACCCTCTTGGATTGGCCTGGAATTCGCCAGACCTTAACCCTATTGAGAATGTCTGGGCGGCGCTAAAAAAAGAAATTTGCAAGGATAAAATTATTACTAATAAAAAAGAATTAATAGAAAATATTATTACAGCATGGCACAGAACACCTGAATTACAAGAAATTTCCAAAAAGTGCATTGCCAGCATGCCGCAGCATCTACAAAACGTGATTGCTCAAAAGGGAGGATTCACTAAATATTGATTAATATTTTTTTCTATTAATATAACATAATTCCTATGCTAAATTATGTTTTATTTATTTTTCCTTAATTCATTAAACCTATAAAGATAACAATAAAAAATGATATCATAGGTCTATTAGTAGATTAAATGTATAATAACACACGAAACAATGTTTTTTTTTTCAAACGAGTATAATAATTTGGCCACCTACTGTAACAGTTTTGTGTAATGAAAATAATTAATTAAAGGGACAGGAAAGCTTAAATTCTTAAGTAAATGTAAGGGATATGGTGCACAAATATTAATACAGTCTGAGCATATCATTAGATCAAAGGTACCGATTAATGATATAGTCCCGAATCTAAATATGGGGATAGATTGTTGTATAATAAATAAGAAAAGAAAAACATATCGGAAATTCCTCTATATTTACCAGTTGAACCTGTAGTTCGACAGTTAGATGATTTGACGGCAGCAGGGCATAAGCTAGATGAGATAGAAGATGAAATTACATACCAGCAAAGAACAGCGTTTAATTCTTTCTCTATAGACAGTATACCAATATGGGGGTATGCTGGGACAGGGATAGTAGTGCTGATAATAATATTCTGTGTATGTAGATATTGTAAATGTTGCCGTGATTGTTTTAGGTTTTTCTGTAAAGCCATAGGTGATGACTGTTGCACTAAGATTTGTGTTAAGAATAAGATTGTAAATCAGTACCCTGATACTGGGGTGGTTAGGTATCATCCTGCTGGAATGAACAATGATGAGAGTGAACAGATTACTTTTGGGCCTGTAAGAAGCAGGTATGTAAACGAGAACAGTGACACAGTGATAAGTGAACGTGTGCGTTATCCAAACAGATATTTGGAGTATGAACAAAAGAGACCATTGATGTTTTTGTCTAAAACTGACAAACGTTAGAATGTATAATGAACATATTGTGGGAAAAGATATTAAAATGCTTTGTGTTAGTTTTAGGAAATAATAAGACACTGTTCAAAGAAAAAGTGAAATGGTACATTGTAAGATAATTATTTATACATGTATGATGTATGTAATATTTAAAATTGTCACTATTGTAAAGACAAGATAAGAAAGAAATTGAAATATGTGTGAAACATATGTGAAATATGTGAAACATTGTAAAAATTAATGTATCATTGTAATATGCATAAGAAATTAATTGTCAATAAATAAGCAGCTCACACAGCCGACACAGAATTTGAAAATTTTGCACTCTCAAGAGAGATTGCAAAATTTTCCCCAAGGGGGGGAGGTGTTGCGAATGAATCGCAAGAAGTACTTAGGTGTACAGGTTGCACAATTAAGTGTAGGATTTACGTGTTCGGAGACGCGTAGGATGTTGTGGAGAAGCAATGTTTATCAACAGAGGCAGTAAACATAAACAGTAGATAGAGGCCGGAAGGTCGAGCGAGGGGAGATAGGACTGTGTGTTGACAAGCAGCGGAAAGAGCGCCCGATAACGCCCTCGACCCGACAGCCTGCGTGACAGGAAACACGAAAATTTCCAGAAGGATAAACAAAGCTGATGCAAGAACGTAGGATACGTGACCAGCGCAACCCGAATGTTCGAGAAGGTCGAGAAGACAAGTAAATGTCGTCACCGGACGATATAAAAGAGGTGGCCCGGCCACCAGGAGGGAGAGTAGGGCGGAGCAGAGACAGAGCAGGTCAGTTATAGGAGGACGGAGAGACGGACCAGTGCAGGGCACAGTAGTCGCCGTTGTTAGCTGTTAGGGACTTCAAGTATAAGGGTCTTTGTAAATGACGGACCAGCAGATAGAAGGACCCAAGCTAGTTACTCCCGAGGGGTGGTATCTTTCGTTCGGATTTCTCATTCTTCTACACTGGTGTTACCAGCATAGTCTGGCAACTGGGGAGTATCCCAGAGGGACCGGCAGGTATGATGTTTCCAGATTCTGATGAGGAGTAGGTACCTCCCGTAATTTCTGAATATTTTCAGTGGAAGTAGGTCGGGCTTCGTGAGTTGCAAGTTTGATTGTAATCTCAACTTGTATGTGTTTTTATTTCTCAAACCCTTTTCCACACCGAGTTCCCAAGTTTGAAAATCGTTACTCACTTGTATTTAGACTTCCCACAACTAAACGGAAGTCTAGCTCCCAACTTCCGAACCGCTCGCGGAAGTAAATAGCCAACCGGACGCAACAATTCTCCAGCTCCTCTCCCGGGTACTGGTCACGAGCACTCTCCACTTTTTTTTTAACTGCTTTACATCTCTTTTTAACATCGAGGTCTTTAGAGTCGGGAAAGGATGGGGGGCAAGGAATGGGAAGGAATTCGGCCATGGCCTTTCAGAAGGAAGCATCCCGGCATTTGCCTGGAGTGATTTGGGGAAACCATGGAAAACCCAAATCTGGATGCCTGGACGGGGATTCGAACCGCCGTCCTCCCGAATGCGAGGCGAGAACGCTAACCGTTACACCGCCCCGCTCGGTCACTCTCCAATTCTTCCTGTCCATGAATAGTTAGTTATCATGTCTTCCAATCAAGCCATCTGTAATATCCTTCTTTGCTTGGTCTATCCATTTCTGTTTTGGCCTTCCCACACGACTTGTACCTTGGATGTTCACATTAAAGTAGGCCATTGCTCTTCTTTCTTCCTCCATCCTTAGGACACGTCCATACCACCTCAGACGATTTTTATACCGGCCTCTGCACAACTGATTTCATTCCGTACTTTGTCCTTTTGTGTTCTCTGAAGCATGGTGTGCAAAAACTTCATTACATATGCTTGAAGTCTAATACTGTCTCTTCTGGACAGGGTACATGTTTCCAGTGCATATTCCAGTTTCCAATTCTCAGGTTTATACTATCCAACCTCCTGTCAGTCTTGAATTTTCCCTCATTTAGTGGCTCCAGCCATCATATCCAAGCCATCAACAGGCTGCCAGCCTTTACATGCAGCTACCTCGCTCTATTGCTGACGAAGGGTCACAGATCCCAAAATTTCAATGCTTAATGTGTTTACATACCTGTACATGTTTTGACACTGTCTTGTCACCATAGTAAGTAGTAATTATTTCCAATAAATTATAATTTATATATATGTAGCAGTTATTAAGCTTCCTCAATTTTGTTGAAGGGATATGAGCCCAAAAATTACAACACTCTTACCTGTGTACGTGTTTTTCTTGGTTGACACTGGGCACCAATCCTCAGCTTTCCTATCCAAATGCATCCACTTTATACACCTTTGTTTCCTAACAATATACATATAAAGGGTGTAAAATGAAAAAAGAATTGCTTTGTATGGATAAAAATAATTTATTTCAACAAAATAAACTGGGAAATACTCACCAGTGTGGCTTTGCGTAATAAAGTGCCACCATACTTAATCATGGATGGTACAACAGACCCAGGTTCAAATCCTGGCACCATGTACCAGCAGTTCTAATTCAGGTTTCTAAGCATTTCCCGACAATCACCTACGCACTACACAGTTTTCTGCTTCATAAACTATACATTCCGCAAACTAAAAAATACGTTTATGTAAAAAGTTCTCTTATATTCCACCAGGAAAAAGCACCAATCTGATGTGTTCCGAAACAGCTCTCAGACGTCACCTCACCAGAAGTTGAAATCGGAGAGCAGCTTCCCCGGTTGTAGGGCCATGAACTTTACATGTAGCAGATACACTGGGAAAGCCTCCCCCCCCCCCAAAAAAGCAGCGTATCTTACAAAAAACACATTTTGCAGAGAGCCATCACCATTCTCTTAGAATTCATCACTGAAGGTGGCATGGAAATTTAAAGCTACAACCTTAAGAGTACAAAACATTTCCACAACTTTACTGGGGCCACGTCCTTTATGATAAAAATTGGCTGGGGAGAGGGGGTGGGGGAAGATAACTGGTAAATGTATTATGAGAATGAATAAAGATTACTTAATTTTTGATGAGTATCATACCTTCATTCATTTCTAAAATGAGCATGAAGAATCTGTTTGTTCCTGTAGTTTCTTTAAATTCCCCCTCCCTCCTCCTCAATCAAATGCAAAATGCATTAAACGTTTCTAGGCACCGACGAGGTAGCAAATTTTTCCTCACTTTTCCTATTGTTTCTAGGCAGAAAATATTGATTAATTTGGTATGATAGAGTGGTGATTTACCCTTCGAAAACTGAATAATCTGGTTGGAAAAATTGATAATTTCACCTCTTCGCACAAATGTTTTCCAATTAATCGAAATTAAAGTGTGATCCGTATCTCTTAATTTTATGTCTAGATATGAATTTAATTATTTCATCCGTCCCTCGGTACATATAAGTCATTAGCTATTTCCGCAGACTTTGGTAGGGGCCATTAGCTCTAAAAATTTGAAAACCCTGTCCAAAATGCTGTGGTAGTGTTTGCGGGGCTCCCGTTCAAATATAGAGACACACGCAGCTTGCTTACAAATTTATAATAGCACAGATAGATTATCGAAGGTACTATTGCAAATCGCCGACAGAATGCTGGAATTCGAGTTAACGAGTAACAAACAAACCAAAATACTAAAATCAAGCAAATGAGTGCACAGTGAAATGCTGTATTTTGCTGAAGTATTTTTGGTCGATATGAAGATTCCAAAATAACTAATACACACAACCTACAAATGCCTGCCACACTCACCTTATATGATGAACTTGACAACTTACTCTCCTTTTTACAATGTTAAAGGCAAAATTGAACAGGCCACTTTTCGGTGATACTATTGATACTCTGAAGACCATTCATTAATAAGAATTTATTATTAAACTTATTTAGTCATCTATATTGACAGTTATAACAATGTAGCCATTAATACTGCTTTCTTCCCCAGCATTTTTAAACAACATCTAAGGTGATTATTCAGGCAATAACTGTACCAGTAAACATCAAGTTTGTAACGAATTTTAGTGATCTAACCATAATAAATTGACTGGTTCACTACAAGAATACAAATTTCTTCGATTGTAACTTTCACCATGGTAATAATGCTGATTAATAGATTTTATATTGAGGGACATACAGGAACTGGAAATAAATGCTCATCTCGTACAAAAAAAAGGAAAATAGTTGAAGAGTAATAAAACTCTATCACCTACGATTTTTGGCACACACTTAATACATATGAAGGAATAAATTAAATTGGGATGAACTATAAAACAGCGTATGCATGAATAAGTAGTTTATGCATGCAGCTAATATGCTTCCATCCATACTAAAATGTACATGCAAAAAACATTAAACAGCGGCCACAGTATCAGGCTTAAGAAAAAAAGGGGGGGAAAATCAGGGTACTGAAAGGAAATACAACTAATCAATAAACTGCAAAAATAAATTATGTCTGTACACATAAAATTGTATTATTTAATAATATTAATAATATAATATTCCCATATTTTTTACTACCCAAGTAATAAATACTACAACAGCATTTTTAAAACTTCACATGATGTACTGTAGTGACAGAAAAATGCACAATTACCTGGTATCATTGATACCACATGTTATCATCAAAAAAATGGCAGGGAATTTGAAGCCATAGTCTTCCACCACAATTTAGGTAATAAATAATGGTGTTTTACAAGGATATGCGCTTAAAAGTTTTAACATGACACAATTACACTATTATCACTTTTATAAAGATTTTCTCCAAATAACACAGTTAGTGGCTATGACTTCAAAATTGGTCCAGGGTATATGTTTTCATTTTCTGATGTATTTAACTGTTAACAAATGTGGTTTAGTAAGAAATGGGACCTGTTCAACAATACATATAAAACATGGGCAATTTTTACTGTATGGGATTTTTTTAGAATGTAGTAGCTGCATACGAATTCAACCAGAAACCAATTAATTTCTCCTAATTTTTAATACCAATTCTGCACAGTACAAAATGTGCAAAATCCCAGAGCAGATTCAACAAGATTCTGAAATGTTTCTAAAATTCTAATACCTGGTATATCCCTGCAATAATTCTTCACAAAGAAGGGACACAACACATTCAGCAGAGATGGCTATGTAAACTTTTAAAATGTCTCACTGGGTAAAAAAAAAAAGGTCTATGTACATTTTTTCACCACAAAGGGTCAACTGTAAAAGAATTGGGATTTATATATATTTAGTTATAACAAAAAGGAGTCATTACATCACCTTAGGCGATGACTGCTCCTCATAAAATGTATATTTAACAAATACAATTACTTCCATTTTTTAAAGTAATAGTGATCATCCTTACACTATTACTTTTTGGAAATGGTGCACAGCAGTGAAGAGACCAACTATTCAAACTTGCACGTGTATGTCTATATACAAAATAAATAATTTACTGCAAATCACAATAATTGGTCTTTTCACAAAATGTATTCCAATCTGTTAGCACATTACTATCGAATCAGGCTATAACTTTGTGGTTGTACTTGAAAAGAGAAATTAACAAAAAAAAAAAAAAAAAAAAAAAAAAAAGGAAAGATAAAGACAACATTACAGAATCAACAGAAGCACAGGGAACATACGCATCACCAGTGCTCACTTACAGTCTTTTCTTTAAAAAATGTTAAAATACACAATATGACTTAAAAATGCCCGAGGACTTAAAAATTTAATTACTCTACTTCAAACATCATATTAACAATATTACACAGTTCCAGAACTAGAAGACATCAGCTGTACAAAATGTACATTCCTTCAAACCAAAACATATATATTCACATAGTCAATTACACAGTCATTTGTACACAGGCGCACCCCAATAGGTCAACTACATATTTGCTCTTACCAGAGCAATAGTTTTGTACTATTTCAAATTATATATAATCAATTTGTATTTATATAAAGATATAGGTATATTTGTATAGCATTTATAATACATGTCCCTTTACCCTAAAGTGTAAAAACTTAATCTTGCTCTTTCCATTTTTATGAAGTACACGATGGTTCTATCATTTTATGCCACCTAACAAGACGGAAAGAACAACTACAAAAATGCTAATGAGTATCACTGACAAGTCCAATTGATGACGGAGCCATAAAGAACACAAAGGTTACAAATTTCCTCTGTCCTTTAGTATCATCTCACTATGAATCCACAAGAACAGTCTGTACAAATGAATGTCATTTTTTTAATCTCCTCCAGCTCCATCACAATGTTTTTTCTTCTTTTTTATATATATAAATCACAACAGTCACTCAAAATGTTTTAAAATAATCTTACAATGCATTTTAAAACTGGCAGCCTGGTAGCACTTTGGAGTAATAGTGTTAAAGTTCATGGGAAATTGACTTGGCCCCCTGCATCAGATATCAGTTATTTCCATTTATGCATATATTTACTTTAATCAATAAATAATAAAGTGAGCAAAGAAATTATCTTCATTCTGTTTCCCCCCAAATGATCGTATTTATACAGTACATAACTACTATCACTCTGTAAATATATATAAAAAAAAAACAATCTAGAAATATGTATAACATATTACTTTGGTAGCCTTCACAGCAAGAGGATTGTTTTGACCATCCCTTGATTTTTTTTTTTTTTTTTTTTTCTTTATAAAATTATCAATGTGGTTTAGAATGCTTTAGATGAATCTTTGGCTACTTCACTGATATTTTCATGGTAACAACAAATTTCTTTTTCCTCTCCTTACTTAGATTTTATTCACAAAGTGATTGTCATTTAATCATAAACTGTACACACAGAATGACAAAATGTACAATTCCAAACCACAAATCTAAAGCTTCTTGCCACATCAGTGAAGTAGATTATTGCTGGTACACTATTCAAACCTAACAGCTTATTAGTCATCTACATAATCTCTTTAAGTAATTAAAAAAAACACAACCACACAAACCACAATTTAATTAAATAACAAAATGCAAATTAAAAGTGACAACTTATCACCGAAACCACTAGTATCAGTGTGGTAACAAATCATTGGCCGCAGAGCCAATCAGATTTACAGAGACACACTGTACAACACGACCAGATTATTTTATTTGCTATTAGAGCTTTCAAAATTGTTTCTAAATTAATTTCCTAGTTATCACTGCAACTACATAGGTCAGACAAGTGCCGATGTTGTGTGATACAGCTGCATCAGTGCTTGAATGTGAACAGGTAGACAGGAAAGACGGTCGTGTGTATTTGAATCCAAGGCAAGCCAAGAGAGAGCATTGTATCCTTCCAGCACGTACCTGCGAAACAATAAAAATATAGCACTCCAACGTTATTACACTCAGTGAAAACCATAACAGAAGTTGAATACTGAGGGTATAAAGGGTGGAATTTTAAATTTACCGATTTCCAATTATACAAAATGTTATAACAGATATTCATATGATGTAAGTTGTCTTACCTAAGTACATCAGTTGTATACTGTGAATCCAGTGGATGTACAGTTACTGCTGATTGCTGTTGTAAAATATCATCAGAATTTTGCTGAATTGCTGGGCTATGAAGGTGAAGAGCATTCTTTAAAAACGCTGGGCAAACATTTTCTAAATGAGGACAAGATGCCCAAAACCATCTGGGCATTCTCCCAGTTGGTGCAGTTGATACAAAATAACCCAATGCCAGAGGCTGCTGATGTAAAGTACCAACTTCTTCTTGAGTATCCATTCCCATTCCACCACCACCCTGAAACAAAAAAAGTAAAGTTAATTAACAAATAGTCAACAAGCACAAATTCATAAGTTTTTCATTAATTTGCCAAAAAGAAACAGACTTTAATAAACTACAGGTGAATCGATTGGTTTTAAGAACTTAACATTGGAGGGACATATGTTGAACTGAGAAAGAATGGCAGGCCATAGGATTACCTCTACTATGGACTGACACTGGAAAACCTTGAGAAACTTCAAATCCTATAAATGATTGTTACCCCATTGTTTGATTAAAAGAATGCATTCATTCAACATTAATGGAGAGAGATTCCTGACAACTTATATTATTTCAAACCCGTAATAATCAAAAGAGAATATTTAAGAGCTTAACTGAAATATGAGGCTCTGCTTCCAGAATTTTTCCCTACATCAACTAATGAAGGTTTTAAAACTGTCAGATATAAGATTTTCAGTGCCTCTTACAAACAGGTTATATTCACATTTTAACACATTCACTGCCGACCATCTGCCAGCGTGTGGTGGGGTGTTAGACCACTAGTGCTGCACTACGATATCAACCGACTGAATAGCACGCATTTTAAAAAAGGAAGTTATGCTGCCGCATCCTGTATGTGGATTGGAGGATGTCATATGCAAACCAATGAGCACTTATCCCCGAAATAGATTATACAGATCTTTATGCATATTTAATTAAATGTACAGGGTGTCCACAAATGAATATCGGGGTTTTAATGCTTTATAAGATTTATTACATTATCCCTACAGTTATAAATGATATGTCAAATGAAAGAGCAACTCAAACAGTTTTATATACAAGCTTACAAGTGTTCTATGTGGGCACCATTTGTCACACGGCACACATCAAGTCTGTAGCCGAGTTCTTCCCAAACGTTGAGCAGTGTGTCTTCAGTAACTGTTGCAACAGCTGCTTCAATCCTCTGTCGTAATTCAAGGAGGTCGGCTGGTAACGGAGGCACATACACACGATCCTTGATGAAACCCCAAAGGTAGAAATCGCATGGCGTTAGGTCAGGTGAACGTGGAGGCCACGCATAACAAGCTCTGTCATTGGGCCCCTTGCGGCCAATCCAGCGGTCGGGTACAGTTACGTTCAACCAACCGCGTACTTCGTTATGCCAGTGAGGTGACGCACCATCTTGCTGGAAAATGAAGTTCTCTGGTTCATATTGTTCCAACTGAGGGAAGAGCCATTGCTCTAGTGTATCAAGGTAAGAAGTACCAGTTACAGTCGGTTCATCAAAAAAGAAAGTTCCGTAAACTTTCCGCCGGGATATGGCACAAAAAACATTGATTTTAGGGGAGTCTCGTTGCACTTGTATGATCTCTTGAGGATTTTCTGAGCCCCAGATCCGCACATTACGAGTGTTAACATGTCCACTGAGGTGAAAGGTCGATTCATCACTGAAGACAACATGATGTAGAAAATCTTCATCGTCATGTAACAACATTTCGTTAGCGAATTTGGCACGTAAACCATGGTCTGCAGGCTTTAGAGCCTGTAACAACTGTAAACGGTAAGGACGTAGTTGCAAGCGTTTCCTTAAAACTTTCCAAACAGTCGACTTAGAAATTTCTAATTCGCGACTAGCCTTCCGAACAGATTTCTTTGGGCTACGAGTGAACGACTCTCTCACTCGCTCAACAGTCTCTTCGCTAACTCTTGGTCGTCCCGCGCTCTTCCCTTTACAAAGGCAGCCTGTATCTTCAAACTGATGATACCATCTACGGATGTTATTGTCACTTGGAGGATCACGCCCGAACTTAATGCGGAACGCACGCTGCACAGTAACTACAGATTCAGTCTTTGCAAACTGTAAAACACAAAACGCTTTATCTTCACTAGTCGCCATCTTTGCTACTACCGCATTCTAGCGGATCGCAGCGGAAACATTTCACGCACATGCGCACTAGTGCCAACGAACAAAACTGTTTGAGTTGCTCTTTCATTTGACATATCATTTATAACTGTAAGGATAATGTAATAAATCTTATAAAGCATTAAAACCCCGATATTCATTTGTGGACACCCTGTACTTTGTAGTAACCCATAAGAGTCTTCTTTTACTTTTTCAATTCTTCTATAGTTTCTGAAAATGTCATAGCTTGAATAATCCGGCACTAAGCATCAGCCCAAAAATCATGATTTTCGAGTTTTCTGTAGAGGATTCCATAAACAACGTTCCGTTAGAAGCATTTCATTAGTCCATTCCATGTTTTTATTGATCATCATATTCAAAATGAGTACTTGTGTTAACAATGTAAAAATCTTTAGTGACCACAATGCCATGAACAACATGCTAAATCCTTTTGATGTGAGAGTGGAGACAGCCACCCAAATTACTGCCTAGTTAAGAGTGTAAAAATGTATAACAAAATTAAAATTTATAACATTTGTTGGCCTATCTCACAGTTTCAAGTTAGAATAATGTATTGAAATTAGACTTGCAACGAATAGTATTTTCGGCTATACGCTGAATACCGAATATTCGGCAAAAGTATTCGGCTGAAGTGAGCCAAAATCTGTATTGCTGTGCTTGTCTCTCGCCCGCCACTTAAAGCAGAGTTACCTTCCACCACTCTGTGCCTGTTTTAACAAGCTTGAAGTATGGTCTCAAGTATCTACGTTGGATTATTTATGACATTACTTTTTCTTCTTCTTAAGAATAACATTCAATGAGGTGTGAAGAAGGAAAAGCTTTCTTACGATAGTTCATAATATGAAATAAGCAATTGGTTTAACCTTATTAAGACCGAATTGCTGATACCACTTTCTGAACTGAAGATAGTGATTACTTCGATCAATAATCTTCTTGTAGTATGATATGCCATTCTTCACTACATGGATCGATTAACAGAGTGCAGTATTTCCGTATTCACAACATCCTCATACCTCGTTTTTAAGTCTGTGAGAAGGGCATTTAGATTAAATGTTGATTATGGGAAGAAACGTCATCATCCTCAACGTTTATCAGTTACAAGTTGGAGAACTGGGAAGATTCATGGCTTCTGTTTTGTTTGAATATATTAATTCTGACAAGAAAACGTAAAATTATGGCCTTAGTTTTATTAAATTCTGACTATCACTTAGTAACTGCAAGTCAACACAATTAAAATTAGCAAATACATCTGTTAAATAAGCCATGTATGGTTTTCATTTAATCTGTACTAAAAGCTTGAAATTACTTTACTAAATGCCTGAACTGTTGAAAGTGGGTCATATACAAAATGCAGATAGTCGATTAAAAAAAATTAAAAAAATGATGTGACTACAACTTGAAAACTGACACACTTTTGCCAATGTCAAAAATTTATATTTGGTAAATCATGATAAGCCTTTTCAACAGTTTAATGTTATCCATTATTTATTAGGACACTGTATATACGGATAAAAATAAAAATTAGGATATGGAAATAAATTACCGCTCATCACAAATGACAGCAACACTCAAACTAGATCCAACGCACACAAAACACTGTAATGATCTCATATATCCCTCCACAGCATTAGAACTTGTTACATACAAAGGAAGTGTCAAAAGCAAATTGTTGCAATTGAGAATTTAATTTAATTTAATTGCAATGGAGCACAGGCTCCGGTGGCAATTTCCCTACACACCCATCTTCCCCCTATCCTGCACCCACCTACATTTTCCCTCTACAAATTTTATCTTTAAATTCCTTCAAAGTTTTCGGTAAATCATTCATCATTTCTCTTGGTAACTCATTCCAATCCCTGACACCCTTACCTAAAAAAGAGAATCTTCCCACACCCTTGTGCCTGAAATCGAGTGCCAGCTTGTGGTCACGGTCATCTTTTCCCTTCCATGCACTACTTTTCATACCTATTGCAATATCTTTCCATGCCTCATCACCAGTATATGCCCTGTACAATCCCATGACCCTCCTCATCCTCCTCCTGTCTTGCAATGAATCCCATTCCAGCTCCTTTATCATATCTGTCACTGATTGCATTCTGCGATAATTTCCAGAAACAAATCTAGCAGCCCTTCTTTGCACCCTCTCCAACTCCTGTATTTGATACGTAAAATGAGGGTCCCATACTACACTACCATATTCGAGCAATGGTCTGACAAAAGTTTTGTAACCCAATTCCTTGACTTCTCTCATACATCCCCTCATAACTCTCTCCAACAAGTGCAGAACTTTGAAACCTTTTCCTACCACCTGTCCTATGTGTCCTGCCCAGTTAAGTTTGTTATCAAAAGTAATTCCAAGATATTTGCATTTCAAGTCTTCAGCAAGCAATTCTTTCCCCACCTTATATTCATAATTAACCTTTTGTTTTTTATTTGTGTATCTAATAAGCTGACTCTTCTTTGCATTTATCTTCATTCCATGTTTACCAACCCAATTAGATATCCTGGTCAGTCAAAAATGGTTTATCATCTAGTGGAAATTCTATTTTATTAACCTCCACAAATCTCTCAAAAAATGTGATATTACACTCTAAAGAATCTGCAATTTGAAGTATTACCATACATATTCATACTTTTTTAATATATTACTTTTGAATAGTGAATTTACACTCAGAACTGCCCAAGTCACTTCCAACAATATCAAACATACTCACTCTTGAAGAAGCGTTGCAAGGAAAGGGACTATGCTGGTCTGAAGCACCACCCATTCCACAGGACGGGCTTCCGGGCTGCGAGGGAGAGTCCCTATGGGGGCTGCCTGTAGGGCTCTGCACACCACCTGGTCCGGCCTCTGGCCACGTAAATATGTCATTGAAGTCCTGCATTTCCTCAACTTCGGGCATGTCAGCATTCAGAGCCGAGAATAGCTCATCATCTCCAAGTTCGGGACCATTTATGTGTTGTTCTTGGAATGCTGTCTGAGAAGACTGTTAAAAAGAAGAAAGAATATATTAACAATACGCTAAACTTATTAAAACAATAAATAACAGAATAAAGTTTTGTTTGAAATAAGTTTAGCAGTAAAAAATTGTTTAAAATTTAAAAAAAGTTGCAAATGAAGCAGCATCTGCAGCTTATGCCATTCCAGTCTCTACCTACTTCTGTCTCATCTCCATTTTGTATTTCTAGATATATTTCCTTTATCAAGATATTCTCTTCCCCACCCCCTTTTTCTAAACATCCATCAACTCTTTTCAGCAACCTAGTTTTTAGCCAGTCTCATTATACTGTATGTTAGTAAAAGTGAAGTAACTTTCCGCATTTTATTCTATTACAAACACTCGACGTATGGACTATTTTTGTTACTTTTGTATTTCTTCAATCGTCAGTATTTGTATATTAGATATGCTACCCAAAGATGGTACATCACTTAACTTTAAATACCTTTTCCCTCCACAGCCCACATACTATGCCATGTGTAGCAGTAGATAGTAACTACTATAGTCTGCGACATACAATGCATTACTAGAAAGAAGTACTATCAGTGCTCGTAAAGGCCAACCAAATATTAGAAATCAAAGTCAAGTTGTCGTACTTTAGGAACAGCGAAGAAACCAGTAGAAACATTAACTTTGCTCAAGTACAAGCATTGAAAGCGCAGGCCTGTTGTATTTCCGAGAAGTCGGAACAATGTATAACCAGTATTTTAAGTTCAGCAAAAATCCAAGGTATGAGGAGTTTTTGAATCATCAAGAAAAGTGTAGACGAGTGCACAAATGCACTGAATTGGATGATTTTAATAACAAGTAGTGCACAGGACCGTTTTAAGGTACCGAAACAAAGAATACCCCACGGCTATGAAAATATGGTCCAATCTCTGCCGTATAATAAGCTAATAAGATCTGTTCTTCGTCTTCAGAAAAGGCTTGAATTTAGGAAGTTCAATGATGGATGAAATTTTTCAAAGGAATGCAGTGACATTGCAGCTTCAAGAGTAAACTTTTGAGAACTATGAACCCATTGTGTACAAACGACACTAGGCCCATTGTTTACTTAGACGACACATACATTAGTCAGAACCATACAAACAAATATATCTGGCATGATTCGAGAGGTAATGGAGGTTTTCAAGTTCCTAATGTCCAAGGTAGTCGACTTGTCATAGTATATGCTGGTTCTACACATAAAGGTTTCATAAGAGGAGTCAAACTTGTGTTTCGTGGCAGAAAAAGTTTGTCTGTATCAGATAACCATTCAGAAATGAATGTTGAGGTTTTTAAGAGGTGGTTTTGTGATATGTGACATTCGCTGGAAGATGGGTGCATTATTGTCGGGACAATGCCATCTATCATACAATTCAAACAGACAAGCCACCATCTTCAAACTGGCGAACATGAAACTAGGGATGAACTTTTATGCAAAGAAGAAATCTGAAATGTATTCAAATTGTATCACTTGGCAAATGAAATGGGACATAAAATAGTTCGCCTGCCACCATATTATTGCTAGTATAATCCCATCAAACTCAGTTGGGCACAAGTTAAACAGGATGTCACTAAGAAGAAAATGATCTTCAAACTTGTTGATGTTGCGCGAATTGTACACGAAGCTTTAGACAGTGTTGCTCAAGAAGATTGGGAAAATTGTGTAAGACATTCAGCAACATTACAAGAAACTGATCATGTCAAACAGTGCACGAGAAACACATAAATGGATCAGTTTGTGATACACCCAGGTGAAAGCAGTGACAGTGATCTTCAGTGCAACAAATCTAACGATGCATAAGTTACAGAAGGGATAATGGTACAAAACTCTGGAAATAAGCCAGTTTGAAAGTTTTTCAATCATTCAGCAACAGCTTTTCGTAAGAGGTGAAAGCCATCAGCCAGTGTTGGACACGAACGCATTGCGACAAAATTCACACAGAAAAATTATTAAACAAACCAGAAAAATTTATGTGAAGATGCTGTTGTGTTGTCTAAAATTAATTTCAATATTTTCTCACAAACTTTCTCACTGCCAAGTTATTACGTGAACAAATAGCATGGACGTTAGTCAGTGACAACTTTTAGTGTTACACAACAGGGACAAACAAGGAATTAGTACAGGTATTTTTTTTCATAACATTCTTCCCTATATAATGAATATAACATATTCTGTACCAATCAGTTAACATTCAGAAAGCCACACAATTTTTTAATCATTGGTTTAGCTTTTTCTGTTGGTTGAAGTGAAGAAAGTAATTTAATTCACAATGTTCATGGAAAAAAGTCCTGTATCTAAATGCTTTTAATTAAAACACACATAAATTCTTCCCCAAGTTCAGTATTATTTTTTAGATTTTTTCCATACATATTATTTAATAAAATATTTGTGTGCTCTCCCTGCGAATGATCAATACAAGTCATTTTGTTCTTTCGTTTTTACCAACCAAACAACTGAATTTTAAGTGTTCAATGGTTTCTTAATTACTTTCTTCTTCACTAGTACATGTATCAGTTTTAGTTTTGCTTATTCCTTGAGAAACTTCTAGACCAGCTACCATTTTTGTAGTCAATAATGTAACCCATAGCACTAACTTTATCGTAACCTACTTTTTCAAGTAGTCATTCAATGCTGTCCCCTTAGGTAAATACGCCTCAAGGCTAGAACTACCCAACAGGCAGCTTAGCTGGTATAATATTCAAAATTTTATCAACAACATTACAAAAATTAATATGCCAAGTCAAGTCAATGGTGGTATTGCCTACATTTCTAGAACAAATTGGCTCATTTATTGCACTTTAATATCTTGTCTGTGCGATTCTATATGTCACAAATGTCTATTACACATAAAAATAAGCAAGCTCAAATTCTGTTTTGTTCCTGTTTATAGTTTGGGAATAATACATAAGTGAGTTGCACTGATTTTATCACTCAGTCACTGACTAGTGATAGTCAAAATTCGAAAGTACTTCACAAATTCATAGAAAGCTGATATTTTTTTTCAATTTCCATATATCTAGCCCTCATTCACACCAAACAGCAAATTGTTTTCTACCCTAATATGTTTATATGCTAACGATTTTCATTATAAAAGGAGCTTACTGAGCTTAACTAAGTTTACTTCATTCCTCTCCTTACTTTGTACTTTTCACGGTCCTAGAATCAAGTGATTTAGTAAACATACAGGCTATAACAAAAAAAGTACAATATTGACGATTTTTGCTATATTTATCCAACAACAACCCAAAACATGCAAACGTTTCAACGCATTTTTGTACATCGATTTTCCCTGAATGACACAATATTACTCAAATTTCCGTTATGCACAGCATGTTGATTGTATTCATAGTTTGAAAGTTACTCAGAATTTAATAACAGCTGCATCTACAGCAACTGGCATTGCTAATTCAACATGCACATCCTCCATTTGAAAATATCTTACACAATGTTGGTAGTGGGCGCACATTTAAGTCTTGAATTCTGGAATGTCCATATCCTCAATCAATAGGGTATTTGACTACTTCTTGAAAATGGTTTTAAATTGTTTATTGGTACACCTTATTCACCGAGTGAAGAGATTTTTTGACGAAAGTGCATTATTTTGTGTAAAATTCAAAGTTAAAATTTAAATAATTTAAAAGCCCGCCAAAACGCTCCTTCGCTGCCTGGCGCGTGCAACGATAGCTGCGACGTCACACGTCTGTAAACGCTGCCTCTGGGAATGGAGCCTTTCCTATTGCCCAAGTTTTCAACTATTTTTATTGTTTGTTGCAGGTTATTTCTTGTTATTAATGAAAGATCGTTTTGCATATAAAATCGAAAACAATTTGTAAAAGCTTACAGCGGAAAAATATTGAAAGTAGACGACTTATTTGTGGGGCTAGCTATAGGAACAACCACCGAGTTTTATTCTGTGGAGCAAAATGTAATAACTTCCATTTGATATTGCGACAAAGTCACTTAAGATTTTCTGTGAAGCTCATTTACACCGCAATTTCGTAGAGTTAAATGTAATACGTTGTTTAAGGCAAGTATTATTAGGGTTAGGGTCCTAAGGTTCGATCCTTGCTTCGGAATATGTACAATTTGTTTTCTTTTGTCATTTTCTTTGGATACTAGTTGCTGTTAGTTGTATCGTACTTAATCATTTTTTCCCGAAAATCCACCAGAACATCAATTTAATTTTTCTTTCTTCTGAAGGCTTCACAACCTTTTGAATAACAAGTGAATTACAACCATTTGAAACCACCAAAGAAGATTTTAAAAAGGAAATTAGACATTACTTGCACACCAAAAAACTGGGTTAAAAAAAAATAATAAAAAATTACTTGCACTTTAAAAGTAAATACTGCCTAATAGACGCAGTATGTCAGGAAGGTAACCTGCAGTTAAATCGTCATGTAAAAATTCAAACGCAAAGGACACAAAGCGTTCCGGAACTGTTGCAATATTAGCATGAAATTTCTACAAGTGATGTCACTTCTAAAATAAATTCCATTATTCACTGCCGTGCACCTGTATTTTTTGCATGATATTCTCTCTCTGGTAAGTTTAAAAATTAAAAGTTTTCATATATGGTAACAATTTGTTTCAAACGCTTGCATGACGCTTAGCAACTATTATGAATTCTTCGAATGAAAAACTGGTAGTGCAAAAAACAGCAAACAAAAATGGAAAAATGCACCCAAAAAAGAATATACCAACCAAGATTTTAACGTAGGACGTTCTGAATTCCATTACCACTCTTCAATCAAGCAGCTATCCGGTCACTACTTCTTAATTGCTTTTCTCTTTGTTAATAGTAAATACTTCACAGTTTCTTCGTGTGAGATGAAGTGAAACGAGGTAGGTAAATGAATAAACAAACAAATTCAGTTTTACTGACAAAAAAATCATTTATCTATAATCTTTAATCTGCAATTGTTCCGAGCGTGGTGAGTGAGCGGTTAACACTCTGGCCTCGCATCCGGGAGGACGCTGCACAGAGTGAGATTTTCTAAATCTAGAGGGACAAAAGCCAGTTTTGATAATAGTCTACACAGGCAAAATAGTTATTAATATTCAAAGTAGATAAACCATATTAGTCAGAACAAACGTTTATTTTCCACGAATTCATGCCTAACAATAGAAAAAATAGTTTGAACAATGGGCTTCCTGTGATCCACCGAACAAGCGCTCTATGTTGAGTTTTAGTTCATTATACCACATTATACTGATCTCTTACTATATATACTTGAAAAAGCTGCTTATTAGCTACAAGAAATACCTTCATTTGTTTGCGCATATTTGCGACACCCATACGACTTTTCTTTATTTTCAGCGTAACTGCACAAATTTCGCGTACAGAATTTTTAGAAGTATGGCGTATTAACACAAAACAATCATTCTCTAACTTTCAACTGAAATATAAATGAGTCTGAAATTGAAGATGTTACATTTTCAAGGTCAGCAGAATAAAATTAAGGTTTTTTTTTCTATAGCCAGCCCCACCAATGGGTCTATTTTTGATATTTTTCAGCTGTAGGCTTTTACAAATTGTTCTCTATTTTGTATTCAAAATGAAATTTCATTAATAACAAGAAATGACCAGCAACAATCAATAAAAATAGTTGAAAACTTGGATAATTGGAAACGCTCCATTCCCAGCCACAGCGTCAACAGACGTGTGACGTCACTCAAGCAACCACCAATCCTAGAGCGTTTTCTGTCACATGACCAGAGGTAAGAAAAGTATAAGTTTTATTTCGCTTTTTTTATTAAAAATAATCCACTTTTCTTTTCAAAATTGAAAAAAATTAGCTTCCTGAAGCATTAATCTACAAGAATGAATTCAATCTATATTTTTTTAATACTGTCAAACAGCCTATTTATAAAAAGAAATGAAATCCCACAAAAACAATTCAAGTAAAATTAGGGCCAAGTCTTATTGTTGTTTAGCTACAAACAGTTGTGAGATCTTGTCCCGAGCCAAGTCTAAACTCTACAGTGTTCATTCACAACATTTACTGAAAAAATATTTTTAACAATTTCTCATTTGAATTTGCTTTGTAGATACTGCACTGAAGTTTTAGTTTCACAAATGTTCTGGAGATATTCTTTAACAATGATCCATGCAAACCAGTAAATATAAATATTTTTGATCCAGACGGAACAGAAAATTATACATTGTGGTGCTCTGTGTGGTGCATTTCCAATGCTGAGACTTGTTCATGAACTAGTTCAAAAGATATTAGTAACAAAACTATTAAACACCAATGCCCAATTTTAAAACATTTGTTTGATGATTTTTAGTAGTAATCAAATTTTTCAGTAGATGCTTGGAAATATTGCCCAGAGGGATGACAGTTGGTCCTCAAAAAGTACTTACTTTGCTAGAACAAAAAAAGGTCACCAATGGGTGGTACTGACCTCATTAGGAACCACTGGACTAAATCATAAATTACTCAAATTTTGAGGTTTTCAAAAGAAATGGGTAGATTTTTTTTCTTTCTAAGAAAGGGATTATAATCCACTGCTCCACAATCTACAACATTGAGGATGTTGCAAATTTGCTCGTTGTTGAGGTTAGTAAGATGCTATAAGAGTAAACTGTTTAGGTTGTAAAACTTATCTTTTTTTTATTTTAAAAAGGTTCCTGAGATACCAAAAGTAAATTACCATAGTAAGCATTTGTATAATGTTCCTATCAGTACGATGGCAAGATTCACTTTCAAGTAGGATCACTTAATCATTTCTCAGCAACAGACATACCAAAAACGTGAAACAAGTAATACAGTTAAATTAAGTTTGTAGCTTTTTCTTTTCTTTCCACAAAAATTTAAACTGTTTATTTATTTACATAAAAAAAATAGTCAATTTCTTTAAAACAGCTCACAATGATACTTACTTTCTACCAACAATGCCTCTCCTTCAAAGATACTATCACATCTTGACTTCCTTCTGCATCATTATCTTTTGTATAAATAAATAGTACTGAAACAAAATCTACTAACACATTCAAAATCCAAGATAGTTATATACACTTAATAAGGCATTCATGTACCTCTTAATTTATTTTCCTTTTTCCTATCGTCATGCTAATTTGTAAAACATATCTTTAATACTTCCATGTTATTTCTCTCACTTATATTGTAACAATGACATATGACTCTACCTTCTCCATCCAAATCCTTATTTTTGGAAACTGGAAATTCAATAAATTAGGAAAATTATAGAACTCTTTAACTTCTTCCCCTTGAGTTTCTAACATCCATACTCATTTATTCTCAAACCATACCTAAAATTACAAAACTGTAGCTAAATATTTCCAATACTTAAGTTCTTTAAGTTTCACAAAATAAATCCCTAACCCGAAGTCATTGCTGTCATCATTAGCAATGGCAATTACGAAAAGAAAAATAAATTAAAAGGCATATGAATGCACTATTAGGTTATATCATTATCAAGGATTTTAAATGTATTAGTAGAGTTTGTTTCAGCAATATTTATGTAGTTGTTAAACTCATATACAAAAGATAATGGTGCAGAAGGAAGCTGAGACTTTATAGTATCTTTTGAGGAGAGACATTCTCGACAGACATTGAATAAGTAACATTGCAAACTGTTTTTAAGACATTTGCAGTTGCTAGGTGAAGAAATAAACAGTTTAAATTTTGATGGAAATAAAAGAAAAACGTACAAACTTGATTTAACTGAATTGCTTGTTTTTTGGTATGTCTGTTGCTGCAGAATGGTTAAGTGATCCTATGTGAAAGTGAACCTTGCCATCTTACTGATTGGAAAATTATCTGAATTTTTAGCACGGTAATTTGCTGTTGGTATTGGAGGAAGTGCTGAAAAAATGTAAGATAAATAAAAACTTGAGTTTTCAACCCTACAAAGTTTATTCTTATATAGAAAATCTCCAAGTATTAGAGTGACAGCCATCTTTACTGGAAACGAACAAGCAAGAAGTATAGAAGTATATCAATAACTTTAGCATGCTGAAATTAACTTGGTCATACTCCCACAGCCAGGCCACATTCCTGGATGTGGATTTGTCCCTATCCAATGGCTATCTCAACTCTTCAGTCCACATCAAATCAACCAACCTTCAACAGTATCTCCATTTCGACAGATGCCACCCATACCATACCAAACGTTCTCTCCCCCTACAGTCTTGGCATTCGAGGTAGTCACATATGTTCCAACCTACAGTCCCTCATGGATTATTCAAACAGTATTTCAGAAGCATTAATATCTCACAACTACCCTCCAGCTTTGGTGAACAAACAGCTTTTCATGTGCAACATCACAACTAAATCAGCCTATTAATCATCCCAAACCCGCAAAAACCAACCACAATCCAGTCTTGGTCACACAGTACAACCCAGGCCTCGAATCCATCAACAGAATCCTCTGGCAGGGCTATGATTTCTTACAAACATGCCCTGAAATGAGATCCATTCTTCCTAAAATTCACCCTGCCCCTCCCAGAACTTGTTTCAGCAGACCTCCTAACCTCAGCGAACTTCTAGTCCACAAACACAGTCTTCCTCTTCCTAACAGTCAGCCCCAAGGCTCTTTCCCATGTAATAGACCCCACTGCAAGATGTGCAACATACACCATGCTTCCACCACTTTCATCAACCCTGTCGTAAGGGAAAGCTTCCCTATCATAGGACACGCCACCTGTGAAACCACCCATGTAATTTACCAGTTAACATGCAACCACTGCCTGGCTTCATATATAGGTTTGACCACAAATCCAATCTCCTTAAGAATGAATGGCCACCGAAAGACGTTCACACAGAACCTTAAGCACCCAGTTGCTGCCTATGCCATAACAATTTCAACACTTGTTTTACGGTCCGTGCTATCAGAGTTCTCCCTAATAGCAGCAGTTTCTCTGAACTCAGAAGGTGGGAACTTGCCTACCAGTACACTTGGCACAAGGCAACCACCTGGTCTCAACTTCAAATAATACCCGGTCATTATTATCACATATGTTTAACCTTTTTTTAATCCTCTCTTTTCCTTTACCTATATTGAACCACCACTAACCTAAGGTGATGTTTACTTCATAAAAATTATTATTTTATTATTATTTTTTAAAATTTGTATCTGTATATTATTTTATAAAATTATATTTTTTTCTTCATTTTTTCATATTTAGTTCTAATTATATTTTGATCTTCCCACAGACCAGAGATTATTTTGGATATTTATCTATGCTCGGGTATTAGCTCTGATTCACTGCCACTCTACTTTTCTGATGTTTGAATTTACCCCCACCATTTTCCCGTTTGGCGGTCTTTCTGTGAGGCAGTCTCCAGCTGCGCCCACCCCTCATTATGTTCTCCCATTGACGAAGGGTTTATCCCGAAAATTATTTTATTATTTGTGTTTGTGTCTTTTCTGTGTGTTCACGCCCCACATCCATCATCTAAACGTAAGTGGCGGCTTATTTCCCTATCCTAATTTGATTCCTTTCCGCTACTTAGTGTCTGGATTTCATTGTTACATATATATATATTAAAAATATCGAGGGTACAAGTATATATATGTTTAAAATTCTACAATTCTCGGCTTCACCCCTGCAAAATCCCTACTCACAATTTTACCCAAGTTAATTTTCCCCCCACCACAAGTCACCGACCTTGGATCGCCATCAGCCTTCACCTTACTCTCTTGTTGAAGTGTCATGAGTCCAAAAATTACAAACTCTATATGTGTACATATTTTTCCGTGCTCTGATGCCACAACGACCTTCATCCATGGTAAGCGGTGATTATACTCCTATCCAAATGTATAATGTATCCACATTAAAGCACCTCTGTTTCTTAACTCACTCCGATACCATGAGTTTATCTACCTAGATTGCAATGAACTCTTGTTTACAGTACAGTAGAGTGTTGATAATCTGAACTAATTTGGAACAAGCATGGTTTGTATTATCGATTGGTTTGGATTTTGATTTGTATGGTTTCAGTTTACATAGTTTTCATTTTACCTTTAAAATTACACAAGGTACATTTTAATTTTACATACACCAACCACAAGAAGAGATTTATTTTCTTCTGCTTCATTTTGGAGACACGTATGCTTCCTTATAGAAGAAAAATGATATAGATGTATAAGGTTGGTAGGAGATACCAAAGTAACAGAACTCACCAACACAGAAAATCAATAGCAAAGGCGCAGGACGATCAAGGCGGGTTTCAGATTTCTAAAAGAAACTCAAAACTACCGGCACACTGAAAGGATTGTTGTCAGTCACAGATACAACCAACATTCAGCATTAAAGCCAGTGTCTGGTTAGTCACGAGGATATTTCAGCAATAATACAATAACAAATGCAGGGTGTAAAACCAATTGTACCTTATTCTTTGTTAGTGGAATTTCTGAACAAAACATATGCAAGGATGTACCATATTATTACTCTGTAAATAGAAACAAAGTTTACAATTCTGTAAAATAGTGCACAATTTGGAAAAAAGAGTGTTGTTCGGATAATTGACATTCGGATTATTGAAACTCTACTGCAGTATTTCTCAAAATTTTAAGGGCATGTACCCCTATAAAATGTCCCAGGCGCTGGCGAACCTCATTAGAAAAAACTGACTTTTTTTAGCTCCTCTACTAGCGAGAATGGGAAACAATGAGCATGATTCCCCACTGTGCATGTTATACACATGAGATAGCCAGTCTATCATTAAGGAAATCTTGTCGCGAACCCCCTACGATCTATTGGCAAACCCATAGGGGTTCGCGTACTCCACTTTGAGAAACTCTGCTCTACTGTATTTGATTAATAATAATTATCTTACTAACCACAACCTCAAGCAACAATATAACAAGAATTGTGTGAATATTTACATTATATACACATTGGTAAATAATTTGTTGACAAAAATGGTTTAAATCTATTTAATTCTATTTTTAAATCATAATTCAATGGATACTGCTCCCACATTTGAAACTGCTGCAAGTGACTTCAGGAAGGCAAAGATACCATCATGGGACAAAAGAGAAATGAATCCTTTGGAGTGCAGTGTTGGAGAGAAGCAACATTATGATGGTAAGAGTGGTGGGACAGAAAAATTAAGAAAGCTATAAACTAAATATTAATAGAGAATTAAACAAAAACATAAAGTTAAGTTTAAATAAAATAATTGTTTCGAAAGAAAGAAACGGGCACTAAAAATTTTAAAATAACCTTATACCTTGCTAAGAAGAATAAAATCTAAATGGACAATATTTTACACTACTATTAGTGAAATTTTAACATTAATCACATATTTTTGGAGCTGGTGCCAGCTGTCACATCATGAGGAACGAATTACTGCACTTTGCAGTTTCAGGCAACACGGGGAGTATGAACACAATTTCCGAATATTTTACAGCATGTGGTGAGGCAGATATTGTTTTTGTGGGAGGCAGTTTAGGGTAGACGGTATTTTAATCTGTGGCTTGGCCTCATTGGTGATCTAGACATATCTCTGACACAACATTGTATCATGTAGCAACATTTTTTTAAATGTATTATTGTTATTCGTTATTGCTGTCAATTTTTTTTTTTTTTGCTTTTCTTCCTCTCGCTGGCACCAGCAAGGTATAAGGTTATTTTAAAAATTTTAGTGTTAAACACACTTGAACTGGTTTTTGTAGTTTTGAAATAATTATTTTATTATTAAATTTTTAGTGGTATTATAATTTTATTTGTATTTTGAATAAGGGACAGCAGTTCTCATTTTGTGAAATTTGTTGTAGCTTATTGGTTAAGGAACTTACATGTGACAATGCTATGACATTGAGTTCATTGACTTCTTGAATAGCTTGCGGGTTGGTGAATTAACAATGACACAGCTGGAGGTATTATGTGAGAGGCGACACGTAGCTTTGCCAAGTATTTTGTTAATGGTGCTGTGATATGATTGTAACAAAATAAGTAAAATTGAGACCCAATTCCAAATCGGTTAAATATATCTCTGAATCAAGGACTAATTTTGCAATATTTCAATGTATATATACAGTACCCAGCATTTTACAGTCAAAATGGGATTAATTTACCCATACACTATAATTATATTTCCGATGTTTACCAAATTTCATTACTTGGCACCAGTCATTTCCCGAAGTAAACTAATATGCCCCAACAATTACCAGAACAGGGTGAATTGGATGCTATGATAAGAAATATCAGTTTACATTTTGGTCCAGGCTGCACTTCAACCTAATCACATCTGCTAAAGTTGCTGCTCGATAATCAATACATGTAACTTTTGGACATTAATACATACAAAATACATAAATCTGTATCTGTTCCTGCAACATGCAGAAAATATAGATTTTCAGTGGGATTTCACAACTTGAAAGAAGTTAAAATCTGGCATACATATTCAGACATTAGGACATATTTATTTCAGGATTATTCCGGCAACTTTAAAAACAGATGAATTTGTTTTGACTGGATTTAAACTGTGGATTTCTGTAAAGAACACTGGAAATTAAAAGAGGTGGGGTATAAAGTGGGTGTACCAAATGTACACAGTCAGCGAATTTCTGTTGATATCGGATAAAAACTGTAGGTATGTTTAAAGAAACAATTAAGTGGGTGTAGAGAGGGAGATTAGTTTGGTTTTTGTAGAACTAATGGGGACAGTATTTTTCTCTTTGTTTTCAAGTATACATGTGCAATGTTGCATCGAAATCTGATAAAAACTGTGGGTTTCTATTATAAGAACATTGGAAATTAAGAGGGTTGGGACTAGTCTTGTGTAGTTCGCGAACGAACTAGTTCGGAAGAGCGCTCCCATAGGCGAACTACGCGAACTAGTTCCCAGATCTCTCACTCCTTAGTTCGTTAGTTCTTTCGATCCTTTCCCGAAGACCAACTTTTGTTTTAGTTTATTATCTAAAATGAAACACAGTTCCTTGTGGACACATTTCACTGAAGACACAGATATAAAAATAAAAGAAAAATAAATTGTTCAACATTAATAATTATTGCAGAAGTCACAAACGGAAGTTTAACGTGGAATGTGAAAATAAAATACACTTTGATCCCATTAACAATCAAAAGACAACCACCGATAACCACAACTACCATAACAAACAAGAGAGCACGTGCAGTAGCGCTAGCAAAGCGAGCGAGCGAGCTGTCTTGGAGGACCTAGTTCGTGAACTAAACAGAGCGCTCCCGGTCGCGAACTAAAGAGAGCGGTACAGTTTGCGAACTAACAGAGCGCTCCCGGTTGCGAACTATAGAGAGCGGTACCGTTCGCGAACTAAACAGAGCGCTCCCGGTCGCGAACTAAAGAGAGCGGTACAGTTCGCGAACTAACAGAGCGGTACCGGTCGCGAACTATAGAGAGCGGTACCGTTCGCGAACTAGCACCATTCGCCGCTAGGGTTTCCAATATTTTTTCGGTTGATGGTAGGAATTTTTTAAAAAGAATAACCTTTAAAAATATGCTACACTTCAAAAATATAATATTTTACGAAAGAGTAGAAAATGATAAAAGGTATGTTTTTACTATTTCATTTTTGAAGCTATATTTTTTGCACTTCTTTCATCTTTAATTCTTTTTTGTCTACAGTTAAATTGTCATATGCTTTATCGCTTTCAGTTGTCAAATTAATTTCGAGAAAAAGCTCATTTTTTTATTCATGAAATACTTCTCTTACTTTTACCTGGATTTCGTATAATATTGTTATTTCAGAGTAAAGCTTGTTCACTTTGATATTCATTTTTTCTCGCAAATTTATAACCTCTAATATAGTCTCACAGTTATCAAATGAAACCCTGTGATTTGAATTAATTTTTGGATTTTGTATAGCCAATTGCTTTCATTAAAATCTAACTATTTACTAAGATACTCCAGACATTTATCAACGAATACTAGAGCATTATTTTTTTATATTATCACTTTCTGTGGAGAATTTTGTTTCTAAAGGTTTTTTCTTGTTTTCTTAACCAAAGAAACAGTATCTTTTACATTTTTCTAGTGCTGATTTTAAAGCTGACATAATATAATACTTATCTCAGTCTGTTAGTTAACAGCTTTGTGAAAGTGATGAAAGAAATGACTTGCGAAATTCAAATAGATTTTAACTTTTGTGTCTTCATCAGTTTCATTCGTCGCCAAAAAATTGTGAATGTGTGTTGGATTATTCTCCCCTTCACTAATAAAATAATAGCTCAATGACTTCCAATTCACTGGAAATTTACGCACTTTCGTTATTGCTACCACTTTCTCATTCAAGGGTCACTGTTATTTTTATATGTCTAATTATTAGATATCACATAGGAAGTATTAATGTTATTTTTCTTAATAATATAGGTAATACTATTTCTGTCATATAGTACTTAAGTTGTAGCCAATAGTAGAATTATATTTTGTCCATGATTTCCAAAACTTTATTTATATAAAAAAGCCGATTACTTATAAACGAGTATTTTAATTCATCAAAATAAACGCGTTTATAATATTTTATAATTAATGTTGTGTTGTTGTTGGGGTTTAAGGGCGCGCCGACGGCAGGATCATTAGCGCCTTTTATAAGTAATGTTTCTTCCATGAACTAATAAACAAATCCATTTAAAAAATTAATATTCTACGAATGCATGTAAAGTAAATAGTAAAAACAGCACAATTATTCAATTTACCCATTTGCGTAAAGGAAAATGAACACTTTGGTTTATCGGCGCCAACTGTTCATGCTAATGTAATTTGAAAGGGCTATTATTAAGCAATAACTTTTGTTAAGAAGGTCATACTAAATTCCATTTAGAAATGACAAAAAAATGATTATGTCCTAATAAAACTGACTTAACAAACAAAATAGCGCGTGCAGTAGTGGTAGCAAGGTGAGCGAACGCTCTGTTTCTCTGAATTCGAGATGCGAACTAACGAACTAAAAGAGCGAACTAGTTCGCGAGGGAGCTGCGAACTAAACTGAGCGCTCCCCTTCGCGAACTATTATGCGCAAGTCTAGTTGGGACTAGTGTTGCAAATTGAAAAAAAAAAAAAAATTCATCTTTGTGAAAAAAAGCATGAAAAAAAAACCTTGCACCCTGGGTTTTTTTTTCTTCAGAAAACAATAAATCTTATATATTTTTGGAACTTGCATTTTACATGTGTGTACTGACTCCTAAAATGTATTACATAATGATTCATAAATGTATCTACAAGGGCGGTCTGAAATATTCTAAGCCTAAAAATATAAAACCAATTTGACATTTACCAAATCATTTTTATTTCTCAATATAGTCTCCCCAAACACTGATACACTTAGTCCAACGATGTTCCAAGTTCATTATACCATCCCTGAAGTGGCTTTCTGGAAGGCCTGCAAAATATCCATCTACAGCTGCAATCAACTCTTCATTTGAAGAAAAATGCTGACCAGCAAGAAAGTTTTTGAGTTTTGGGAATAGATAGAAGTCGGAGGGAGCCAAATCTGGGGATTGAGGTGGATGCTCCAACAAGACATAGTGCAGATCTCTTAATTTTCCCATTTCCAAAAGACTGTTGTGGGCAGGTGCATTGTCCTGATGAAAGATGATTTTCTTCTTCCTCAAACTGGGCCATTTTTCACGAATTTTTTCATCCAGGGTGTCTAAAAGATCGGAATAGTATTGTCCAGTTATTGTTTTACCCTTTTCAAGGTAATCAATGAACAAAATACCATTAACATTCCAAAAAACTGATACCATCACCTTCCCTGCTGATGTAACCGACTTGGCCTTCTTTGGACCTGAAAAACCAGCTTCTGTCCACTGCTTTGACTGCAGTTTTGATTCTGCCGTGTAATGGAGAACCCGTGTCTCATCCATAGTTACGAATTGACGCACAAAATCAGTTTTATTTTTGATGAAACGCTCTAAACACTGTTCAGAAAGTCTCATGCAGATGCGCTTTTAATCAACAGTGAGCAAATGCGGCACCCATCTTGCACAAAGCTTCTTCATATGCAATACTTCATGCAAAATGTATCCCACACATTCTTTTGATATCCTTACGGTCTCAGCAATCTCACACACTTCTATTTGTCGATCATCCAAAACCATATCATTCACTTTCTGGATGATTTCTGGAGTTGTTGCACTTTTCGAACGTCCTTCGCGTTCATCATCTTTGAGACTGCTACGGCCACGTTTGAACTCGGCAGCCCATTTCTTAACTGTCGAATATGAAGGAGAAGAGTCCCCATACACTTTTAAAAATCTTCCGTGAATCTCGGATGGCGTTAAACCTTCCTTTACAAAGAATTTTACAACTGCACGATACTCGATTTTTCCCATCTCTGTTACAACTCAGCACCGCACCTGCTTCAAACAACTGTACAGACCAAACTACAACTTAGAATGACTTGCAATTTATTGCAGGCACGTCTAGCACATGCACCAACTTGCATGGAAAAAATCACATGAGTAGTGCTACCATCTATGGTCGAGGCCGAGAACTTCTCAGACAGCCCTCGTATATAGGTAACATAATTTTATTCATCCTCTATGTCAATACCACATTCACTAGTATCAGCACCACCAACACTAGTTCGGTCGATGTCGGAATTTTCTGTTTCTTCTTATGGCTCCTCTAGATCCATAACTTTAGAAATAGTTACATTTTTTTTTTTTACTGCTTGTTCTTGTATTGTACGCAAAAGCTTTTGAGATTGCAATTTTAAATTGTGAGCAAAGTACACACTGTGCATAAAAACTGCACCGATAATTCACTTATCTACATCTACATCTACATCCATACTCTGCAATTCACAAAATTGTGGGTGGCAGAGGGTGCTCAGCACCAAAGCTAATCTCTTTGTTGTGCATTCCAATCCCTAATGGTACGAGGGAAAAAAGAATTCATATAAGAATCATTGCGGCACCTTATTTCTCTAATCTTATCTATCCTGTCATTCCGGCTCAAATAGGTTGGTGGACGAAGTATTTCACTACACTCGTGAGTGAAAGTGGGAGTATGCATGTTTACCAATAAGTTTAAACGAATCGTGCGTCGTCTATCTACCAGAGACTCCCAACCTAGTCTACTAATCAGTTCTGTGACGCTTTCATAAGGACTGTAGCAAGCGGTCACGAATCGAGCGGCTCTTCTCTGTACTTTCTCTATACTTTCGATCAACCCCTTACGAAACGGTTCCCAAATGGCACAACAATAGTCCAAATGTGGACGCACAAGAGATTTGTACGCTATCTCCTTTGTTTGTTCATTACAATTTTTCAATATTCGACCTATGAATCGCAGCCTAGAATTTGCTCTACCTACCAACGAATTAATGTGTAAGTCCCATTTCATATTCCTTTGTACTGTTACTCCCAAATATTTCATAGAATCGACCATATCAATAACTGAATTGTTTAACTCGTATTTCTGAAAAATTGGATTCTTTTTGTTAGTTATGCTCATTGTCTTGCACTTTTTACAATTTAGCGTAAGTTGCCACTCAGCGCACCATGCCAAAATAATATCCAGATCACGCTGAATTTCTAAGCAATCGGCCAAATTCCTTACTTCCCTATAAATAACTGCATCATCAGCAAACAATCTAAAAAGGCTTTTCACTTTGTCTCCGAGATCGTTTATAAAAATTAAAAAAAGAAGTGGTCCTATTACACTTCCTTGAGGTACCCCCGATGTAACATCTAGACGAAGAACTTTCTCCTTCAACGACGACATACTGCGACCGACCAGTTAAAAAATCCTTTACCCATTCACAAAGCTGATCCGATATACCGTACGCTCGTAGCTTCGCTAAAAGGCGGTTGTGTGGCACAGAGTAAAAGGCTTTCTGAAAATCTAAAAAAATGGCATCTACTTGTGAACCTGCATCAATAACTTTCATTACGTCGTGTGTAAATAGGGCCAGCCGTGTTTCACATGATCTTTTCTTCCGAAATCCGTGTTGATTTGTTGTAAGCAATTTATTATCGTCTAGAAATTTCATAATATTCGAGCATATAATATGCTCCATAACTCTACTACAAACAGATGTTATAGATATTGGACGATAGTTTTCTGGATCACTTCGATCACCTTTCTTGAAAATCGGAGTTACTTGTGCGATTTTCCAGTCTGAAGGTACTTTTCGCTCTTCTAATGATTTATTGAATATATCAGACAGAAATGGGCCGATTTCCGCCGCATATTCTGAAAATATTCTTACTGGAATTCCATCTGGGCCCGGTGCTTTCCCCCACTTCTGCTCTAATTGCTTTATGATACCTGCAGTATCTATCCGTAATGATTCCATCACCAACTCGACACGGCGTGGGAAAACGGGAACGCTATCCTTATTTTCATCAGTAAATGAATTTTTGAATACAGTATTTAGTATGTTAGCTTTATCGCGGCTTTCATTAACCTCTGAACTTTCACGAATTAGTGCTGGTATATTGCTATTGGTACAATTGACTTTTCGTACATACGACCAGAATTTCTTTGGGTTTTCTATGAGTCTCTTAGAGAGAGAGTTGGAATGAAAATCGTTGAAGGCCTCACGCATTACATTCTTAATACATCCTCTTAACTCAGCTAAGGTTTCTAAATCACTGCGACACCCCTTCCTTCTTGAGCGTGCGTGTATCCTCCTGTGTTTTTTGAGTAATCTTTTGACTTCGCATGTGTACCACGGTGGATCATCCTCCCCATTTATTATCCGCTTCGGTATATGTATATCCATACCTTCCCTGACTATTCGTATAAATCGATGCCACATTTCTTGAACGGTGTCATTTTTTGACTTGAAGTTATGGTAATTATTCCTCAGGTAGGTTCTAAAACACTCCTTAGAGGCCTTACTGAATTTGTATACAATCCGCCGTTTTCTCCTTTTTCGCTTGGTCATTAGTCCGATAGTTGCAATTACCGCTTTGTGATCGCTTATACCTGTGGTCGTTGAAATTTCGGTGAATAATTCTGGCCTGTTGGTAACCAGCAGATCTAAAATATTTTCGCTACCGTTATGACACCTCGTAGGTTCATTAACTAGCTGCTCGAGATGATTATTTGAGAACAATTCGAGAATTACTTCAGAAGCTGCCTTATCCCTGCTACCTGTAATGTGAACGTAATTACGCCAGTCAATATAAGGCAGATTGAAGTCGCCTCCTAGAATCATAGCATGATCCTGAAAACGGCTAGCTATACTGTTTACATTATTTCTTAACTCCTCGGCGATAGCTATGTTGGAATCGGGTGGACGGTAGAAGGCGCCTATGATGATATTTGACCCAGCAACTTTGAGTTTAATCCATATGATTTCACACATCGTATCGACTTCTATTTCATTACATGGGAGAGATTTACTCACAGCTATAAATACCCCACCTCCATGAGAATGTAATCTGTCTTTACGAAAAACATTCATGCTATCTTTAAAAATTTTGGCGGAACTTATTTCCGGTTTTAGCCAACTTTCTGTACCGATAACGATATCCGCCTCTGTGCTACAAATAATGGTATCAAGTTCCGGTTGTTACAAACGCTTCTACAGTTAATTACGAGAACTTTTAACTGTTGAGATTCTTTTACGCTCCTCCTACATTCCGGTGTTACATCTAGTTGGGTTGCCCGTGACTGTATTTCGTGTTTCGGGTCTTCCTCCCTCAGCCTAAAAAACCACCCAGTGCATTCCACACGACCCCTGCCACCCGTGTAGCCGATTCACGTGTGTAGTGCACACCTGACCTATTAAGGGGAACCCTACATGACTCGACCCTATGGCGAAGATCGAGGAATCTGCAGCCAATGTCATCACAGATACGTCGTAGTCTCTGGTTCAGCCCCTCAATACGGCTCTGAACCAGAGGTCCACAATCAACTCTGTCTACAATGCTACAGATGGTTAGCTCTGCCGATATCTTGCGGCCACTGGCCACAGAGTTCATCCCTTTCAGCCAGCCGCCGGAAGGAAGAGGGGATAACCTCCGACCCAAGGCGACAAACATCATTGGTGCCGACATGAGCCACAATCTGTAGTTGGCTACACCCCGTCCCTTCTATGGCCTGTTCCACATCTCGGATCAGGCCACCCGGAATAACCACTGAATGGACATTGGATTTCTTCCCCGAGGAATCCGCCATTTCCCTAAGGGGCTCTAATAACCGCCTAACATTAGAGCTCCCAACTACCAAAATCCCCTTATGTGATTGCTCAGACCTGGCGAGCTGGGGGGGCCGTCAACTCGCAGGATGACAATTGTGGGACTGTGTCAGCCTCCGACAATACATCATACCGGTTGGACAGTCGAACAAGTTCAGCGTCTTGGCCTTTAAGCCTGCTCGACTGCCCCCGGTTGCGACTTCTAAGTCTAGAGGCCATACGCCAGTCACCATCAGGCGACCGAGGAACAGCCTCCAACTCTTCAGCCTGGGTTGCAGGTACGACGGTCGATATGGGAGAATCTGTTATAGGCGTTGCTACATCAGCTTCCCCAATATTACATCCGCTGCGACCTTTTACGGCAGCTTCCAGCTGTGTAACTTTCGCTAACACAGCTGCAAGCTGTGCGCGGAGATCAGCCACCTCAGCTCGCGTCTGCACACAGCAATCACAGTCCCTAACCATTCTGCTTTTGAAAAACGCGAAAAAGAAAAAAAAAGATCAGAAAGTCGAAATCACCTGTACTTTGTACAAAATATAAACACTCAGAGATTGCACTAACTAAATCAACACACCACTAAAAATCAAATATAAATTAAAAAATATGCTATTGTCCTCAACGACTGCTTAAGTCTGACTAACCTCCTCTTTCCTCAAAAGTAAACACTCACAGATTACACTAACTAAATCTACACACCACTAAAGTTTAAATACAAAACGAAAATACGCTACTGTCCTCACCGAATGCTAAACACTGTTTACAAAATGTAAACACTCAGAGATTACACTAATCAAATCCCCACACCACTACAGATAAAATATAACAACAAAATAAGCTACTTCACTCGGCGACTGTTCAAACGCTACTAACTAGTACTGTCTACAAAATGTAAACACTCAGAGATTACACTAATCAAATCCCCACACCACTACAGATAAAATATAACAACAAAATAAGCTACTTCACTCGGCGACTGTTCAAACGCTACTAACTAGTACTGTCTACAAAATGTAAACACTCAGAGATTACACTAATCAAATCCCCACACCACTACAGATAAAATATAACAACAAAATAAGCTACTTCACTCGGCGACTGTTCAAACGCAACTAACTAGTACTGTCTACAAAATGTAAACACTCAGAGATTACACTAATCAAATCCCCACACCACTACAGATAAAATATAACAAAATAAGCTACTTTACTCAGCGACTGTTCAAACGCAACTAACTTATAACGGTCTTTTAAGTTTGAATTTATTATCATACAAAATAGGAGCTTTATTTCTTTTTCAATCGTTGTTTTACGCCAATGGTTGAAAGGAAACAATTCATAATTACTGACAATTTAATGACTCAGTATCACTATACGCTGAGAGTCTAACAAGTATACGAATATAAGGAAAGCACAATAAGTAATAAAAAGAGGCAAAAAAAAAAAAAAAAACGTAGATAAATTTAAAATTCCTAATTTTTTTGAAAAGATCCATAGGTCTACAAATAAATTTGTAGGGTAGGCAGCACTAGTTCAAATAGCGAGTATCAATCCAAACAACGGGGATTCCTTCTCGCGCAACCAAGCCTCTTCAGGAAGTCCCCGTTTGTAAAAGAAAACTTCAATGATGCCAATATTTTCGTAATTTTCTTTTCTGCTGAACCAGAAAAGTATATTAGATTTAAAAATTAAGATAAGTACTTAGTACAAACTCTAAAACAGTCATATTAAACAATAAATGCCTTACAAACTTGAGATTTAGTAGTTATGAAAAAAAATGTGTTCCAGAAAACAAACATGGTTTTTTTCTGTTTTTTTTTTTTTTTTCAAGTCAGAAAAAAACCGTTATTTTTTTTACAACACTAGGTGGGACAGATGAGGAGAGGGGTTATGCTTTCACAAACCAAATTTAAACAGAATTGTCCTGTATGTTTTAAAGTACACATGTACAAAGTTCCGTCAGAACCAGATAGAAACTGTAGCTTTTTATAAAGAACATGACAAAAATTAAAGTGGACCGAAAGGGGGGAAAGAGGTTTGGTTTCTGTAAACCAAATGTAGACAGTATTTATCTGTTTGTTTTAAAGTTTGTGTGTGCATACTTCCTTCGAAATCGGATAGAAACTTAACTTAATAATTAAGGGTGTGGAAAGAGGGATTGGGTTTTGGTAAAACAAATGTGGACAGGATTTTTCTTTTTCTGTTTGTTTTAAAGTACATATGTGCAAAGTTTCATCAGAATCGGATTAAAATGTTGGTTTGTAAAAACATTAAAGGGTGTAAAGGGAAATAGGGGTTGGTTTTTTTAATATTTTTTTTGGTCAGAAATCTTCTCCATGAAAAAAACAACAACATATATGTGTCAACTTTCATTATGATAGGTCAAACGGTGTCAACTGTAGCTTTGTATGAACAGCATTGCTAAAAATTAAGGGGGTGGAAAGAGGGAGATGGGTTGACTTTTTTGCAAATCAAATGTTGACACTATATTTCTCTTTAAATTAAAGTGTATGTGGGTTTATATAAAAATTACGGGGTTTGAAGAGGGAGAGGGGTGCGTTTTTTTTTTTTTTTTTGCCTGAAACCTCCTCCATGAAAATATAAATGTATATACCAATTTTCATAGAGATTGGTTTAACGGTGTTGACTGTAGGGGGGTGGAAAAATGGGGAGGGGTTGGGATTTTGGAAACCAAATGTTGACAGTATTTTCCTCTTTATTTTGAAGTATACGTGTGCAAAGTTCTATCTAAAATGGATAACAAATGTGGGTTCGTATAAAAATTAAGGGGTAGAGGGAGTGGTTTGTCAATGAAATTTATATAGGGCCACTTTGAAGTCGGTTAGAAATGCAACATAAATGATAATAGACTTTGCAGACGTGGGAGAGGTAGGATGACAAGTTAAAAAGGAAAGCTACAAATGATGGCCAAAGAAAGGATCATACCAAAAATTATACTCTGAGGAGAAAAGCCTATAAGTATTAAATATAAACAATTTGTAAAGGAAAAATGGTAAAATATATACAGTTAGAAACTGAATAAACTAGGTTTTTCTTTTTCACTTCAAATATAAGAAACTTACCTGTGTTGTTGCTGATGTAGGGAAAACTAAGATATGAGTGCAGGAAACATCTTGAGGAGTAGATAACTGACAATTAACAGAAGCTTGGCTAAAGCGTTCATCAGGAGTGAACTGATCTGGCATTAGTCTCAGAGCTGAGTCAGGTTCCAAAGATACCAAACAGGCACTTAACACACAAGGAACATTGTTTGGATACATCAAGCTACACTGGTTACATATTTCTTTCAAATGTTTAGAAGCCTTTAACAATGATTTGCGGCTCAGCAACCAACTCCAGCCTACAAAGAAACAACAATATGACAAAAATCATTGAATGAAGCCAATACAAAAACATTTAAAAATAATGCATTCATTAAATGCTGGATGTTTTAAATTTTCTTGGCATTTCTTACCACACTTTCTGTTTGTGTAACAATAGCATGTACCATTTATTTCTCTTTATTTATATAGTTTTTATAACTACAGATATAGTAAAAAAACAGGAAAATGGGAGGCAATTATCAAATATAGATATAAGGAAAGAGGGAAAGGAACCATTGCTTATCTCAGAATGGTAGGATAGCGTGTTTTATGATTTTTCTACACTGTCCCTGTAAGTAATGTTTGTGTTTCCTCATTCTATCCTTACTTTTATATTTCATAATAACTCCACCTCCCTCACCACACACACTTATAACTTCAAATTGTATTATTTTTGTCTCCCCATCCACCTATGCTCTGGACCAAACAGCTGACAACATACCATTCATGTTGTTGGATTTTTCACGACTGCAAGAGTCGATCTAGTCATGTGCATATGTGCATCGAGTAATTCTACCTACATGAGTAAGTATAGTTCCCATTTTTATTCTGGTTTATTTATTTTTGCACAAATAAGGAAGGATATGAAATGTAGAACCGGCACTTACCAAAGCTGTCACCAATGAACAAATAAATATTCTATCTGAATGACCACAGGCAAACAGAAACACAGGTCATCCAGTGACAAACCAAGTCAGTTCCCACTACTTGAACACCCTAAACAACTGTTTCAAATTAGTGCTGCCAGTTTTCCCAGAAACTATGACACCTTTCTAGATGAAAACTAGATTACGAACATATCCTTGACACCAAGCTTTCATCTGGCTTAAACCTCTTATAAGACACTACTAACAGATTATTTTAAATTTAATACTGTAACCTGCTACCTTTTATGTAAACACATCTCTCTTCTTTATCTATCTATTTATTCAATTTTACTACATACCCCACTCTAAGTACATTACTCCCTCAAAGTCATCAATTATCTACTTATGACCCCTGCACTGTCCACGACAGCCATCACAGATTTCATTCATGTGGTGAGCCTCATCATGCATCTCATCTTTTCACATAAATAAATATAACCATAATAACAATGACCAGGAAAATACTTTAACTCAGTGAAACTTAGGAAGGATAGGGAAATAAGAAATGATGGCAAGTTGGAATGACATACACAAAAAAAGACAAACACAACTGACAATGTTTTGGAGGTTAACCTTAATCTTGCAAGAAGTGAGACATTTGGCAGAGTCAGACGTATACATGCTGACATCTGCTTGAATTCATGTACTGCTATCGAATCAACAATGGGGTACTTGACTAATTTTGGGAAAGTAGTCAGTATTGTAGCTGGGCATCTACTATAACCCAAAAAAATGTTATTTCTTGAAAAAACAAATATTGCACTGATTTGAATATTGGCGCCAAAACGTTCGCAGCTGTCATGGCGTCTCGTGACGTCACATCTCTGCTCGTGCCGGTGTAAACATATGGGCGGTTTGCTTATTTCGTGGATAAAATGAGTTCTACAGTTCACAAGTGGTGTGTAGTGCCTCAGTGTGTAAACACAACATTTAAGATACCAAAAAAACTGTGTTTTTATTTCCACACATGGAAAATATGCTGAGTAGTTAAAGCTTGCATGACGCGACTTAGCATATTTGCCTACAAAGCTTTCAATATATTTTTGTGAAGTCTAATTTGACGTATGTTTTGACTTAATATTTTATTATGTTTAATAAGCTATGTACCTCAATGTTTTGTTAAGTGAAAAACTTAAAATTTTATCGATAAATAAATTACAACTTCAGACGTTAAACCGCCATTCGTTGTAAATGTGTGGAAATTTTTTATTAGTACAGTTGTCAAATGATATGGGAATGAAGTATCGTAGGCAGCACTATCATAACGGTGGTGCCGCAATTTGATCATGCATTCTTATGTAACTCCATGAAACAAACCGAAAGTAATGAATAACAATTTTTAATATCTCGCTTAGTTCTCGAAATATCGAATGTCAAAAATCAGTTATAGGTGTAGTTCGCTGTCCTTTGGTAACGTTTCTTCTGCTCCAGGCCATATTTCAACCTAATCACAACCGCTAAGGAGATAATAAAACACCTATTGTGCATGTCCAGCATGTAGTTCCTTGTGGCTTTGGAGATTTTTTCTTGTTCAGGTTCCATTCAACCTACCTTAATTTGGAGATACTGTATCTCATGAAATAAGCACGTTTTGAAAAAAATTATTATCTACTTTTGATTTCTCTCTTCGAGTTACAGAAGAATCCATCATCGAATTTGGCTTTGGAGAAATTTTTCTTCTGGTCCTGGCCGCATTTCGACCTCACCACCTCACTTTTGAGACAGTATATCTAGAGAACTACGAGAGATTTGCCTCGTCGAGTTCCATAAGACTATCACCAAATTGCGGCACTACGGTTATCATTGAATTCATGCATCAATGAATACCGAAAAAAAATATTTGAAACTGAATATGATGATAGTTAGTGACTTTCTTAGAAAATATGATCAAAATAATTTCTAGATATGCAATAAATTGTGTAACCTCTAATACAGAAAGAAAAAGCTTTATATTCACAACATTACTGCCGGAAAAATAGAGTTGAATGAATGTAAATAGACTTTTAACTTTAACTAATCCAGTGCGGCAAAAAATTGTTGAAGAAATCACTCAAGGATTTTTTAAATAGTAATTACACTAATGATTAACAGCTACACATGCTTCTGTGAAGAAACAGTCATATTAAACGTATTTTAAAATAAACTACAAAGAAATATTCGAAATTACTCGAAATGTAGACACTCTGATTAAAATCACAAATTACAAATTTGTATTAAGTAAAATGTTCCACTAACAAACACGCTTCTAAAATACCTTATATTCTAACATTTTATGGTATTATGCATAATGTAACAGATATACTTACTTGCACGTTTTGACATTACGGAATTCTGCTGAGCAGAAATCGCTGCTTGATGCAAAAAAACATAACGAGTATCATCACGTCAATTCTGGGCAAATTAGAGCTATTTGCCTTGATAAAACCAACTTCCATTTCGAGTACACGTAAAGCAATTGTTTTACAACCAGCACAGAAACCTTAAAAATCTTAAATAAGTGACAGAAAGATCGTCAACAAACGTAAAAACGTGGCAGCCTAAACAGCCCGAGCTGATAACCGACGTCATGCGCTCCGATTGTTGTTTCGTATCAAGTGACTAGCAGCTGTCTTTTTGCATTTTTATTTTATTAATATGGTACATCTATTCAACAAATGAAATTGATTTTGGTATACTTACAACTTACTCTATCAGTGTAAATTAAGGTTTCATGGTTTCATAGTTAGTGTCAAGTAACCCATTGGTAATATACACAGCCCACCTTTACAGAAAACTTGCATGCAATTTGTGTGATGTTTCACTGTGGCTGAGGGGAGTTGCATTAGAAAGATGGTGGATGATCAGTATGATCTGGCCTCGTTTTCAGCAGTACGCTGTGTAACAACCCTAAGAATCATTTTCATATCTATTACAATCCTTCAAATACATTAATTTGTGTCTTGAGAGATATGCAACAATTAATTGTAAATTTGTGCATTTTTGTATGAATGAGTATTCTTTTGATGCACGAGAATGGTTTAAATGAATTTTAATTTGATTAAAAGCAGTAAAATGTATAAAATGTTCATTAAAACACTGTAATTAAGAATTCTGTGTACACTTTAGTGTTTTGAATGTGATTTTGGCTATTTGGAATTGTTTAGATTTTTCAGTTTGATGTTCAGATGTAAATACTTTCTTTTTTCATTTTAAAATACTTGTTTATGATACCAAGTAATTTTGTGTAAGTTCTAATTTTTTGTTTAATTTCTATTATTGGAGTAATTGTCGCTCCAGAAAAATCATGCGGCTATCTTAATGTTTCCTCGAAAATTCTACGATGCCTATTTAAGTTGCCGACTTTCGCTCAGAATGGTGTTAACACGACGAGTTGTAATTTGTTTATTAAGTTGCTCTAAATCCTTGAAAGAGGTCTGATGCTTTGTTCATGTATGTTTTCTGAGTGTTTTGATGGAACAAAAGTCAAGTTAAAAGTTAACTGACAGTGTTGTCACTCTCAAGATACAATCCCTTATTGAAAAGTACACAGACGGAAAAAAAAATCCCAACACCAAGAAAAAATTATTGTAGAGTAATGAAATTTGGACAATGCATTAGTCAAGTTAACATGTTTAATTGATTAAATTTTCAAGATCACAGGTTACTTTAAGCTCAAGAAAATGCATTTCAAATGTGAAATACTGTTAAATTAATAGCCGGTGTAACCTCCAGAATTTTGAATGCAAGCCTGCAAACGTGAATGCATTGTGTCATACAGGTTTCGAATGTCACTTTGTGGTATGGAGTTCCATGCTTGTTGTACTTGTGCTGTCAATACTGGGACGGTCAGTGCTGGCTGTGGATGATGCTGGAGTTGTCGTCCAATGATATCCCATACGTGTTCAATTGGAGACAGATCTGGTGATCTCGCAGGCCAAGGTAACATGTCGACACTCTGTAGAGCACGTTGCGAGACAACAGCGGTATGAGGGCGAGCGTTATCCTGTTGAAAAACTCCCCCTTGAATGCTGTTCATGAATGGCAGCACTACAGGTTGAATTACCAGACTGACGTACAAATTTGCAGTCAGTGTGTTTGGTATAACCACAAGAGTGCTCCTGCTGTCATAGGAAATTGCTCCCCAGACCATGACTCCAGGTGTAGGTCCAGTGTGTCTAGGCCGCAGACAGTTTGGTTGCAGGCGTTCCCCTGGCCTCCTTCTGACCAACACTCGGCCATCACTGGCACCAAGGCAGAACCTGCTTTCATCAGAAAACACAACAGATCTCCACTCCGTCCTCCAATGAGCTCTGGCTTGACACCACTGGAGTCGCAAACGGCGATGGCTTGTAGTCAGTGGAATGCACGCTACAGGGCGCCTGGCTCGGAGCTGTCCTTGAAGTAACCGATTTCTAACAGTTCGTTGTGTCACTGTGGTACCAACTGCAGCTCGAATTTCTGCCGCAGACGCAGTACGATGCGCCACAGCTGTACGCCGAATACGGCGGTCTTCCCTCTCAGTAGTGCCACGTGGCCTCCCGGAACCCGGTCTTCTTGAGGCAGTACCATCCCTTGACCACTGCACCCAACAATCATGCACAGTGGATACATTCCGGCCAAGTCTTTCTGCAATATCGCGAAAAGAAAATCCACCTTCTCGTAGCCCTATTACACGACCTCGTTCAAACTCGGTGAGCTGTTGATAATGGCTTCTTCGTCTTCCTAAAGGCATTCTTGGCTAACATCAACTCACTATGTCAAATCTCAGCGGTAAATAACGTTCACAAACTTTACAGCGCGTATTTAAAGCAAACCTGATTTGCAAGCTCTGAGTAGCGCTACTAGCGCCACACTTATGCGCGAAGCGCGAAATTTGAATCGATGTCATCTTTCAGATGTATAAACACGCCTACCAAATTTCGTTTATCTAACACAAGTCTTTCTTGGTGTTGGGATTTTTTTTTCCGTCTGTGTATAAGTAGTTTACCATATACCTAGTGACATGACAAAACTGTCTGTAAATCTTCAAGCCAATATAGAAACACCAAGTTCAAAGTGATTTAAGATGCTTTCTGGAACAAGATCTAGCAATTAATTGCAATCTTGTAACAACAAAGTATTCCGAATAGTTTATTTGATTCCCCATCCATCCAACCACATTTGCATTTTCTGTGGTTTCCCCAAATCACTCCAAGCAAATGCCAGAATGGTTCCTTCAAAATGGCTATAGCCGTATTTCTTCCAATTCATTGCCCTCAGTCCTTTCCCACATCTAATGACTTCAATGAAGCATAAAGCCATAAAAAAAAAGGGAAGGGAGTTGTACTGAATAATTCCAGTCTGGACAGGCCACAAAACTGACATGCCAAAGAATTTCCCCCCCCCCCCCCCCATATAATTTTATTTAAAAATTTACTTGGTCCGGATTTCAGTGCCACATTTTGTATAACCAATTAATTATACAAGGAAAAAGAGAGAAGCCATCACTTATCATAAGTAATCAGGATGGCAATCTGAGTCAAGTTTATTTTCAGTGGAACATTCTACTTTGAGGCAAACAAGTTTCTTGGTAAGATTAAAATAAACTATATTTTCCAAGTCAGTAGTGTGATTCTAAAATTCTCCCTGTCAGAAAGGAAAAATGTCAGTAAATGTAATAGGTTAGTTTTTATTAACATTTTTCTGGTTGTGTAGTTTTGAAGCCTTGGCTTTAAACTAGTAATTTTGTCTATAAATTGCTTAAATGGTTGACACAGTTTAATAGCTCCCTCAATATCCAATTCTGTTTATTTTATTGTGGGGCATTCTAAGACTTGTTCTCACAAAGTTTATCTAAACACTTCTACATTTTATACTCTCTCATTTGATGTAAATTTTAGCTTTGATTTTATATTTAATTTCAAATTAGACTATTTCCCACTGACATTGCCAGATCACTATCGACAGATTTGGTTACTTTATCAGACAGTCTTCCATGTACAGCCATATTGGAAAGTGCATATTTTAGTTTGCGTCCAGCCATTTTTGGTTAGTTTATTAACCAATTATTAATCAGTGCTTTCATTAAGTTTTTCAGAGCTACAATATCATGGTGAGTTTAACTGAATTTTGACCTGTAAAGGATTAAACAATTAACATCATCTTTCAGGTTGATTTTTCAGGAAATTGAGTTTTTATGGGTAGAGAATTGTGAAGCATTATGACACCATTTAAGTTATGTATTTCATAAATCAATGAAATTTATGCAAAAGAGACAAACATTAGAACTAAAACTGAATCTCGCTGATATAATTTGTAATCTTTGATATTTCAAAGCTGGAGTTTTGGTCAATGAGTAACTTCTACTTCTACCCTTCATTGAACTTCGTATTGAGAATGGCTGTTTGTTGAGACAATTCTTAGAAGTAATTAGTGTGGAATTATTGAATAGTGACTTTCATTGCTTGAGAAATTGATTTCATTTTCATACTAGTAAAGTCACTAACAATAAATACGAGCAAATGCTTCAGATTTTTACAATCCAATGGTTACATAGCAATTTCAACGAACCTGCTATCTTATTATTATTATTATTTTATTACACTGCTGAGCAAAACTTAAGGACAAAAGTAACATTTGTATACTGATGAAGCTTGAACCATACATAGAAAGAACTAATACAAAAAGGTAAACTACGCAACTGAAAGAAATATGTGATGAGACGAACATAAATGACACTTTTATACAGAGACAATAAGTTACACTGAAGTCAAGGCGACTCATGATGGTCCCTTGGATGCTACTAAAATGAGGAACATGGACCTTAAAAGGGTGTGCGATCACCATGCACTGCAATGTATGCTCTGCAACGTGTACCCGTTTTTGCCACTAGGTTGGTAAAGAGTTGTAGGGTGTTCCATTCCTCCACCAGCATGGTTGAAAACTGCTGTATGGTTGTTGGTGCATGTGGACATGCTGCAATACAACTCCCCAATGCATCCCACACATGCTCAATGTGATTTGAGTCAGGAGGGGGAGCGAAAGGGGGGGGGGGGGTAGGACAATCATTCACCGAATATCTTCTCATTCCAAGACCACCTCCACCATCTGATGCGTCCAAGCACTGTCATTCATAACAATGAAGTCAGGGCTGAGTGCACTCTTGAAAAGACACACATGAGGAAGCAGTAAAATGTTGCAATAACATTGACTGACGAGTGTATCACCTTGAAAGATTTGGAGGTTGATATGCCCAGGCAACATCATGCTCGTACACCATCATACTTGGACCACATAAACAATCATGTTCAACAATTTTCCTGGGTGTGTTGCATGTTCCCACCTCTACTCAGATGTGGATATGGTCCAGAATCACTACTCACACTGAATCTGCTCTTATCTGAGACCTCACTCATCACAGGCCAGTCTGGATGTTCTTGGCACCATGGCAAATAATCTCACCAATGTGGGGATGTCAATGGAACTCAAGGTAATGGATCAGGTAAACAGACCAATCCCATGCAGTCGCCATGCTCTGTCCAGTGGGAAATCTGGTGCCCTGCATTCCCGTCAAATGTGGTTACAATTGCACCTGCTGCTTGACGTGAGCACCTTCGTGCCTACTACACAATGCAAACATTTGCTGCCGTGGTGGACCACCTTCTCTCCTTCGGAAAACAATACATGTGGTTCGGAATTCTCTACATGGAGCGATACCAAACTCCTAGGCTACACTTGTGAAACTTCGTCCTTCTTCAAGTATCCCGATCATTCTTCCCACTTGAAGCCTTCAAAATGTTGTCTCCGGGACATGTTGTAATGAACACCCTCACTACAATGTACCATAACAGCTAGCTGATCGACCCCACATTGTCTTGCCACGTTCCCAGTGTTGCAGGGCCAAACACATTTGGCACTACAATCTTGCTGACTTCACGCTACATGACATCCAGCCTTCTGTGCATGTGTGAGAAACTCCGGGCAACATGCTACTGCACTTTCATCCATTTCCATCGAGCAGTTAATATGTTATGTTATATAATCTGTCTCATCCTTAAGATTTGAACAACCCACGATAATAGCCCTAATTGTGTGAAATTAATAGGGTAGTACTGTAAGGGCAAACTGTAAAACACCAACACAGACCACGTGCAACATTTTATGTTAAATATGCACCATTTAGCCTCAATAAATTTTGGGTTTAAGCTTATGCTGTTTAACCCCAAAATTTTGGTGTCTATGTTTTTACTGTTTCTAAGCCATCTGTGCTACCTGATGATGGTTTCTCTCTCTTGTTAATATTTGCTAATCAGCTTAATTTTTTCCTCTATTAATATACAATTAGCCTTTTATTTGCATGAAACTCATTTCCAATGAAACAATTTTTCTCCCCGCCCCCCTCATTTTCCACTGCCCCTGAACCAAACAGTCCACAACAAACCATTATTGTGGCAGAGTTTGCTGCAGGTGTATGTGCAACTTCATTCACATGAGTAAGAACAGTGCACAAAATATGGTGTTTTGTCTTGTGTCTGTCAATGTAGCCTCCATGCCTGTGATGGGTTTATTTCCAGTTCAACAATAACAAAACTTATAATTTAACAAATTAGCATAGGGGTACAGGTTGAGAAGAAGCACAATGAAGAAATGGAAAGCAAAGATACTAGATTTATAATTTGTGAGTAAGAAATAGATATAAAACATCAACAACAGAACAGTCACAAAAAAAATAAAAGCACCGACAACACGTCGGAAAAGATCGAAAAGGGTAGTTTGGCTGAAATCTGCAGCAGAATTTATGGAAGGAGAACTAAATGGTCATTGGAGATTAAAATGAACAACAACAGATGTTGATTTGAAAGTTAATGGGGTAAAAGGATTGGGCTTGTGGAGACGAGTCAGGAAAAAGTAAACTGTAAAAATACAGATAACGAATGTAAAGAATGCTATCATAAATATGTAGCAAGGCCAGATTTCTCTGTTTGCCCATTCATCCCAGCATCATGCAAACGCTATGGAAGAGAATTTGAAAAGGTTTTCATAGTTTCCAAGCTGAGGTATGTTTTATGATGCTACGTGATCTGGTGCCAGAACAAGAAATTAAAATCCATTCCTAACCACAAACTTTCTTAATACCATATTTCTGTTAGTTCAAAGTGGTCCGAGAGGTCTTCATTGTGGGAAAAAGGAGATGAATACTACAACACTTCAGGTACCTCACCTGAATGGTGGGTCTTCTCTAATGAGAAACCAAGGGTTGAAAGCTGTACAGTCGTACATGACAAATTTATACCAGTAGAAAAGCAGTTTGAATAATAAAGAGGGGGGAAAACTTTTTACCTAATTTTCATGTCGCAATTTCCTTTTGTTAAGACACATCAATGTGTACCAGCAGTTTTGTTTGTTTTGTATTTTGTTTGTTTAATGTGAACTACAGCACAGGGAAAATAATCTGTCCACTCACCTAGGTCCAAGTGTACATTTCGGATAAACAGGAACATACAATAATAATAAAAACCTCCGTAGTTCAATATTGTTATTTTTACTTTTCACGATTGATATTCTCGTAAGTACATGAGAAGCCTGTTCAATTCATTTGTAACTGTAAAAGGCATTCAAGTAGTAATTATTAGTTAACTAGAATGTTAACATGAGACTTTGGTGTAATTACTGCTATTGATACGTCAAAAAAGATTTTTTTTCTGGCCACAGCAACAAAACAAGTCTAACCTGTGAGGACTTGATTGCTTTAATGTTTCTGTTGATTTAAGTTTGGTTTCTAGTAATAATGGGAATTCCATTTTCATCTTGGGTTTGTTTTGTAATAGGCTTCTATCGATGATTTATTTTCCATGCTCCTTGGGTGAGGTTGTGTCCTAGTATTACATGCCGACATTTTGGGCGACCTGTTTCGACTTTCTTTGAAGATAGAACTGAGGTGCATGGTGCCTTACCTGCTCTAGTGCTTGAAGCCAACAAAAACATACAAGGGAGCGTGCATAAACTACGTGGCTCGGTCCAGGTGGGGGGGGGGGGATGCTGGAAGGCTACGCTGGGCTACGTGGGGGGAGGGGGGGGGGTTCCGAGCCAGACCACGTAGCTTTCCTTTCATAACATTTTTCACAGTTAAAATGAAGAACAGAACTCAAAACAGCATGTGAATATTTATTTCCATTTGTTAATTATCTCCATATGTAATTTACAATAGTTTGACAAGATAAAACAGTACAAAATGTATTCTGGAATCAAAAGGGAAAAAGCTATGTACTACGTGGGGGGGAGGGGGTAGAGGCAAAAGCCACGTAGGGCTACGTGGGGGGGGGGGGGGGGGGGTTCGCAGGAGGCCAAAATGGAGCTACGTGGTTTATGCTCCCCAAGCAGTAGAGACAAGGAGATCCCATGGTGAACAAAGTAATAGGAAAGATTTCTGAACATAATAAAGGAGACAGAAAATATTTCAAGTAAAGTGAGTGTTACAAACGGCATTTATAAATAAAAGTAGAAGGAATTTTTGAAATAAAATTGTTTGGAAAATTAAGGGGTACTCAAAAATTCATGTAAAAGCCAATATAAGATACCCACAATAAAATCGTAACTGCTAGCTAGCTACAAGAAAATACGTAAGAAACAGAAAATACTAAACCCAACACCAAACAAAGATGAAAACAAGTAGGGTAGTGAAACACAGATATCAATATTTTTATATAGAACCTTATTCATTTAGGTAAGAGACATAGCACAGTACTAAGAAATGACTTGAGTGGTGCAGCACTCTGCGCCCAGCTCCACCCTTTCTGTATATCTTATCTCAGCACCGGAATATTGTTTTGTACTGAAACATTCTACATTGTGTTTTGTGTTCATTAATGCCCCGTTGCCTTCATATGTGACAAGTTGCTGGCTTATTTACCCTACCTCATATATTGTTTCTGGAAGGTGCTTTTTTCCCATTACAAACCCTTTTCCTCCAACATCAATAAATGAGGTACCATTTTAAAGAGCAAGTTCTGCAATTCTGATAAATTGTTAATTTAGAATTTCACATTGAATTACTTGTTTATAATTGGAAGTTTTTGCCCTACAGTATAGCAGTGTGACGTGTCTTTATTAAGGCTACGCGATTCAATATTTCAATTAATACCCCTCATATTTAAATTTCTACATTAAACACATTCAGGAAACTTAGAAACATTCAATATTTTATGCAAGTACATGTTTTTGCAAACAAATGTCTCACGGTGTATTTAACATGCAATTACAATTCACTAAGTTTAACACTTCATCGTATTTTATCCATAAAGCTAACATAGAATCAAAAATCCTTGAATATCATTTGCATTTATCGAAGTGTGGAATTTCCACATAGGTCCACTAATAATCCTTCCTTACTGTAATGGTCTAAAAGCATTTTCATTTTCATGTCTATCAACAAGATGGAAAGCCTGCAGGCGGAATATGGGAACCATCCTCTGGATCACCGCATAAATGCACATAAAAGATTCTAAAAGCTGAGGTAAGATAAACCTGAAGGATTATCTAAGACAAGAACAGTGTTAGTTCTGTCACCACATCCAGAAACTAAGGCGGAAGGCCCCTCAAAGGTGCGGGACCTGTAGCATTTGCTAACTTTTGCTACACTGCTTATCCGGTACTGATCAGTAGGAACAGTGACTGATCTGAATTCCTCTGCTACCGTTGCATGCAATGGAGATCGAGCCACTAATGGAATCTGTCCAAGCAATTCAAGAATTGACAATCTACTGTTTCGCATTCATTTCAATCTGCAAATTATCTGCAACAGAACATGGGCATTCAATGTTCTATATCATGAACATTGATCCTACCTTCCTTAAATATTGTCAACATGTTTTTACATTTCTCTCATTCGGGTCATTTTTCACCACAAACTTCAACAATATATACGTAAATTCTTGAAACACAAACATATTTTTGTGTGTAAACTCTTATCACCAATCACACTTCACAGCTGGCAGGATTTTCAATTTTATTCCCATTTAAAAATGGTAAACTTAAAAAACTTAACTTAGTCCACAACCCGAAGGTTGGTTGGATCCTCCCAAAGGAGGCATACTAAGCCATTGTGTCAAGAGGTAGGACGGCCAGTTCCTTTCCTCTGGGACCTACAGTTTAACGTGGACTCCGAACCACGGATTAAAATGGTATCATGATACAAAAAAGGCCTCAATAAAACATGTAACTACATAGATATGTAATGTATATAGTATCATTTAGCTATGTATATATTAAAAACCTTTCTATTTCTTATACAGTCAAACAGTTTTTACTTTCTAGATGCGCCTAGTATTTGGGTAGATCAGCTGGGTATCAAATATCTGGGGTGAAATAACTAAGTAAAAATAATATGAATGTGGAAAAGAAAGTTAAATTACTGTTAACATTAAAAAAAAAAATACCATGCAATAGGTTGATGTACGAGGTAGGTCCGAAAAGTACTTGGCCTCTCTTCCCAATGGTGCCACTGTCGCCAGAGAAATTTATTATCGTGTGGTACATTATCTTAGATGGCTATTGTTAAAATTTCAGCCAAATCGGACACATAGTTTTGTTTTGATTGCGTGTGGATGTGGGTGTGTCCGTGGATTTTAGAAAAATGAAAAAAGAGCAATATTGGTTGGTGATTCGATTCTTGTTTTTGGGAGGAAAATCGCAATCGCGCAGCGAAATTAAAGAGCGCTTGGATGCTGTGAACGGTAACTCTTCTCCTTCGATGGTGACTGTCAAAAATTGGTTTAACAAGTTTCAACATGGTTGCAAGTCGGTTTTTGATAAGCCACGTCGAGGTGCCCCGAAAACGGTTACCATGGAGGATAGCGTGACAAAAATCCAGGATCTTGTATTGGCAGACCGCTGATTGAAGGTGCGCGAGATTGCTGGAACAGTAGGCATCTCAAAAGACGTGGGTCATGTCTTGCTGAAATTTTGGGCATGAGAAAGCTCTCGACGCAATGGGTGCCGCGTTTGCTCACTCCTGACAACAAGTGCAGCCGTGAGACCACTTCACAGCAGTGTTTGATGCTGTTTAAGTGCAATCTGAAGGAGTTTCTGCATTGTTACATGACCATCGACGAAACATTGATCCACTGGTACACACCACAGACCAAGGAACAGTCACAACAGTGTCCCATCGGCCGGAAAGGTGATGGCCACTGTTTTCTGGGATTTGCAAGGTGTGATCTATACCGACTACCTGGAGAAGGGCAAAACGATCACAGGGCTTTACTATGTCGAATTATTGGGCCAAATCGACACCGAATTGCAGAAAAAAATGGCCCCATTTGTCGAAGAAGAAACTGCTCTTACACCATGACAACGCACTGGTTCAAACCTCCGCCATCGCCATGGCCAAACTGGTCGAATTAGGCTACGAACTGCTGCCCCATCCACCATATTCTCCAGATTTGGCCCCGTGTGACTCCTTTTTGTTTCCAGGTCTAAAATCTCGAGATAGAAAAATACTTTAAAAACTATGTAGGAATCAAGCAGCTATTATAAAAATTGAAAATCATGAGAGACATGCATCAGTTAAAAAGCATGTGAGACAAGGTCTACCCCCATTAATATTCAACCTGTATGTAGAGCAAGCAATAAAGGAAGTAAAAGAAAAATTTTCATGTGGCATAAGTGTTCAGAGAGAAAAAAACAGTATGCTAGGATTTGTGGATGACATTGTCTTGTTAGCAGAACAGGCTGAAGATATTGAGAAGTTACTGAATGACATGAACAAAATACTGAAGGAAGATCCTGGACTGAATATAAGTCAAAGCAAGACAAAAGTGATGTCATGAAGCAGAAATGATACCAATAACAATAGATTAAATATAAAAATAGGATCGGATACAATAGGTGAAGTAAGTGACTTCTGCTATTAGGAAAGCAAAATTACAACCGATGGCCAAAGCAGGAATGATTTTAAAAGCAGAATAGCACTAGCAAAAAGAGCCTTCATGAAAAAGAGAAATCTTTTAGTTTCAAATATTGATCTCGGACTTAGAAACAACTTTTTTAAACTTTATGTGTGGAGCACTGCACTTTATGGTAGTGATGCATGGACTTTAGTAATACTAGATAGAAATGAAATTGAAGCATTTGAAATGTGGTGCTGCAAAATAATGCTGAAAAAAAGTGGACAGACAAAGTATGAAATGAATGAGTTTTGGAAATGATGGATGAATGGTGGAAGAAGCTTACATAAAGAAGAGACAGGCTGGTAGGTAATACAGCGTGTCCACCATGAATCTGACACCTTTCATTTGGCTGCCAAAAATCAACGAATAGAAGTAAGTTGGTAACATGCATTGCAATATGTAGAGAAACAGCGTGTCCACCATGAATCTGACATGTTTCATTTGGCTTCCAAAAAGCAACGAATGGAAGTAAGTCGGTAACATGCATTGTAATATGTAGAGAAACTGTGGATGTTCTGTTGACTATTTTTTACAACCCAGGCATGAGGTTGCAGGTGGCACTGCAGTAGCTTAAATGAAAATGGTGTCACCGCAAGGGTGAGAAAAGTTATTTGGTGGTACGCGGAAACAAGTTCAGTGATTCAAGTGCAACGCAACTTTCGCCGCATGTTCAAAAAGGACCCACCATCACGGAACACCATTAAGAAATTGAAACAGCACTTTTTGGCAACAGGAGAAGATATTGCATGGTGGCAGTAATGAGCGCATATCAGAGGAGCATGTAGCTGCAGTGAGATAGGCGTTTGAAGAAAGTCCACGCAAATCCATTTGACAAACGGCACGAGAACTGCAGATGCCGAAGTCCACTGTACATAAGGTACTGCATCACTCTCTTCAGTTTCATGCATACAAATTGCAGATGCTTCATGAACTGAAAACAGATGACAGTGATACGAGGAAGGCATTTGCTATGGACATGTTACATCACATTGATTTTTAACTCTCATTGCTTTCTCTGATGAGGCCACATTTCATTTATTGGACAAAGTCAACACATACAATGCATGCATTTGGCGATCACAAAACCCAGAATGCACTGTGGAACACATTTGTGACAGTCTGTAATTAAATATGTGTTGCGGATTGATGCACAATTTGATGTTCGACCCGTTTTTATTTGTAGAAAAAACAGTTACGGGCAGTACATACCTCGACATGTTGTAACAATTTGTTGTGCCTCAGTTAATGCATTTGCAGCCGAACGTCATCTTTCAACAGGACAGCGCTCCTCCACATTGGAGTCTGATTGTTCAAGAATTTCTGATACCCAATTTTCCCGACGCTGGATTGGGGCGTGGTGGACCAACAAGTTGGCCATCTCGATCACCAGATATTACCCCTCTAGACTTCTTCTTGTGGGGATATGTGAAGTGTATACAGGCCACAAAATTCGTGATCTTCACGAGCTTCACAGCCACATACAAGATGCTGTCACCTCCGTTATGCCCGAGATGTTACAGAAAACACAGCAGGAACTTTAACTCAGGTTAGATGTTCTTCATGCAACGAGAGGATATCATGTAGAGGTGTACTGACTTTTTTAAATAAAACTTAGTGAGTTACTCTTGACCTTGCATGCATTATTTTCTTTTTACCCTAAGCAGTATAAAATATACAGCAATTTCAATTGTGTCAGGTTCATGGTGGACACCCTGTATTTTGGGACATGCTGGATTGGTTAATTGTTAGTGGAGAGAAGAAGGAGGACCCTTTTGCCTTCAGCTGTAGGAGGTAATTTATAAAAATTTTATCAGTTTCCTCCATATTCTAGTTTTGTACAGTGAATGCACAATAGCTAGCATGTCTAAATTTTTCTGTTTCATTGGGCGAATGATTACGGTACTTGTCAAAAAGAGAGCCAGCCCTTAACCTTGGAGGAAACTGTTGTTCAGATTTGTTATCTACCAGTATTTGTAAAAATTACCACAATATTCCAAAATACAAAGAATCCCCAAAAAGTGTTTTATACCGTTAACGCAATAAACATACCCAAGTTTTGTCTCTGACAGCCAGCTAACTACTTAATGGCAGATGTTGATCAGCAAAGATCCTATATTATTTTTACCATTAAAGCCTGGGTCTTATCATGTCTTCAAATAATTGTTGTAAACGGCACTCAGTGTGGTCCACTTTTATCACTTTCAGATTTTTAAATTAGCACACAAAGAAGCACATAATTTGTCAATTAGAATCCTTAAGAAAAAATGTCTGTAGAAACAGTTCCCAAGTTTGGTGAAAAAATTGTTTGACTCCCATCTACTCCATATGCAAAATTAGTATGATCTATAATTTACACTCATTTAAGATGTCTAACATTAACAGTAGTTCATCTGCTTTATTCCACTCTCAACTGTGAATGAACTATTTATAGTTTTCGTATCTGTACACTGCAACCAGAGATATTTTTTTTTCCAACCCCAAGTAATACTTTCTTGTGTAGAACTAAGGACAAATGAAACAAAGTTTTGATCACTATTGTATGTGTTTGGCATCCAGACTAGGCATTTATTAAGCCCCACAGAAAATTTACCACCATTTTGAATGAAACATGTTTCGATCTCTTCAAAGGAGTTGGGATTATGATAAATTGTCAAAGACGATTTGACAAGGAACGTTCTTCAACTGTAAAACCACTGATTTTAATAATTTTGATATATTTTAAACTAGTCTAACATTTAAGGTTGACATCATTTTTGTCAGCAGAAAAACATACGTAGAGGGTGAAATAGCCCCCTGACTTTGGAGGGGCCAGGGGGAAGGGGGGAGGTGTTCCAACTGAAAATTTCGCCATCTCACAAAAAATATTAGTATTGAAACTAAACAAACCAAAAATTCTTGCCATGAAGATTTTTTTCAACACTGTTACTCAACTTTAAGGTGTACACCCTACCTCTGGATTTACTAAATTTGCACTCAAAATTGTAAATTTTCAGACAAAAGTCTTTAAAAAAAATTACTTATAATTTTTTTTTTGTATTTTATCAGAAAAATTCAATTTAGGGGTGGAATATCCGAAAAGACTTACTAATAATTCTCATACATACAGATTTGTCTGTATGCCATTACCAAATTCAATTTCTTATCACTATGTTATAAAGTGCAAAAAAAAATTTCATCTGCATAAAATAATATATTGAGCATGGTAAGATCTGCAAAATAGGAAGTGAAAAAAGAAAATTTGCACTTTTCATCTGGAAAACGTTTATGAATTTCAAACAATTCGCAAAATATTTTCCATGAAGAAACGCAACCTCTTCAACCCACTCAAACAATATAGAAAGGATGGGAGGGGGGAGGAGTGCTGCTCACGACTGCCAGATGGGAAGAAACTATATACCAAACAAATATCGAGTTTATTTTATATTTGCATTCTGATATTAAATTTTCTCCAAAGCATAATAAACAGTAATGAAGCACTCAGACATTGGATAAGTAAGAAAGATCAAGAACAATGAAAAATAGAATCATACCTTTAAGTTCTCCGTGTCCTATTCTTCCAATGCGTCCCACTACCAATCTCCAGGGTTGAACATTCTGAGACATAACACTTAGAATAAAGTCCATAAGTTTCTGTAGCCCTACACGTCGTGCAGATGCCTTCCTTCGGCGGCTTCTGTTTGGAATATCTATATTGATTATTGAAGTCTCATAAATTTCACCCCGTTCGTCTGTAGCTGCCGTTAGTAACCACCTCTGATCTTCAGACAGACAATAACTCACATATAAAACAGAACACTGCTCTCCACTAGTTTGACCAAACGATTCATTTGACTCTGCCTTTTCTTTCACTGGTGCAAGCACATAAGGTGGAGTGTAGAGTCTGTAAGGAGCTTTATTTTTCTCCTGAAAATTAAAAAATATTTGAAATTAGACTGATACAAAGATACTAAGTTAACACTTATTAAGTCTCTTCAAATGTCTTACATCTTTTTTCTTAAGAAACAGATCTGCCATTGCTGCGGTACCAAATCCTGTTAATGCTTTAATATTCGATGTATGTGTGAGCATGCGACGGCATTGAGAAAATACTGAAAATGCTTGAGCCCTCATGTGATCATTATGTTTAATATGATCATTAGACTTCCCAAGTTCTAGTATACTCTCTAGAGAAATTATCTGAAATAAAATAAAAACATTATCAAGTTTTAAAACTCAAATTCAGCTTTCCAATTTTTTCAATTTTTATAGCAACAGGTGGGAACAGTAAATAGTGGTATCATTTTTATTTTATGCTAAGTAATAACAGCAACAGAGTTTTAGCTTCAAAAATCTCAAAATTAAATCGAAATTTTGTCTATTTTCCTTTTACAAGCACTACTAAAAAGTTAGATAATATTAACAATGAAAATGCTGCATTTAAACTCTCGGCTCACCTTGTTGAAATGTTTGTACATAACCACTGACATGAAATGCTATTTAAACTCCATCTAGAATTCATTCAACATTCTAACTACTCTTTAAAATAATAATAATAAATAACTGGATGATATGTAAATCAGAATTATAACAGTATAAATAAATTCAGAAGTTATATTTTTTACTTATCAAAATATCAATCACAGAGTAGTAGGTTTGTAGTAGTGTTTAAACAGTTTTAAACTTTCAAGGGAAGTATGGATCATGTTCCAAAAAGTGGTACTTGAAGACTCTGGAGAGTCTTCAATGTTCTTAAGAATGTCAAAATCTGACTCTGAACTTTCTTTGAGAAAAACTAAACCTTTAACAGCAAAACATAAGACTAGATTCAGGAGACCAATAATGGTAAAATTTTGACTAGCCATAACTGTACGGTTTTTAACTACTGGAGGCACTTTCAGAAGTATTACCTATTTGTTCAATATTCCAAAAGCAGCTATATCAATAATTGTATATGAAGTTTGGAAAACTGTTCATACTGTCTTAAAGGCTGAAATAAAGAAGGGAAATAAGAATATGATATACTTAAGTGAACTAATTTTTTGTTTGTATTATTATTTTGCTTATTTATTTAGTTTACTAAAAGATAATCTCTTGCACTATTTAGTCTCCAAATAAAGTACATTTTCTTACATTTATTAATAATATAATTTGTACTAATGATTTAAGATGAATTAATTCAATAACAAAATTCGTAAGGGCATATAAATGTTAATCAGAGGTTTAATTAGGCAGGATTAATAAGAGTTTTGTGATCCAGTGTTCAAAGCAGTTTCAAATGCTGAATGGATGCGGTAGTGTAAACAATATCCTAACACCTTTGACTCGTGCAAAAAAACTGCCACTGAGGCAAACGGCACTTGTGAGCAACATGTGAGAAGAGACTACGCGAGCACACCATTTACACTGTCGTGTTCATGTTGTCTCGTGTCAACTCTTGCATGGGCAGGAGTATAAACACGACAAAGGGCAATGAAAACAAGGAAGTATAGGGAAGCAAACAGATTACTTGCTACAGATGAAGGTGAGAGAGCCATGATGAACAGAAAAACACCAACACATTTTATATTATTTTAGTATAAACCTAAATCATGACTATAGGAAGACATATGGCAAGGGGGTCAGATGTGTACACATGAAGACTCACTACATGACTCATGTGGCATGTCTCAGTGTGCAAACATACCACACCCTTGCCCTATGTCCTACTCTAGTCATGAGTAAGGTTTATGTTGAAACATGCGAACTGTAAAAATGTGTTCATATTTTTCTGTTCATCGTGGCTCCTGTCTTCCTTCACATGTGGTGAGAAGTGGGTTTGATTTCCCTATTATTCCTTGTTACTTTCAGCCAGAGTATTTAATTGTAATTTGGTTTAGCAACAACAGAACAATTTATAAAGCAAATATTATAGCAACATTATCTTTATCTTTACAAACACACATCACCACTCTTCTTCAGCTAGATCTTAACCCTTTTGCTGCAGTATGAGACGTATCTGTGTATATGTTATGTATAGGCCTTTTAAAGTTATATGTATTATTATGTTATATTGTAAGAGGTTTCACGTTTAGAGTAATTTGTTTAGAATGTATGTGCTTTAATATTGTCTGTGCTCGCCTCACGCGCCACGCAGCAGTGTGGGCTGGGGCAGGCCACAAAAACCAGAGGGGTGTTGCAACAGCTGTGAAAGCGACACTCGAGGTGTGGAGGTCGGCTGGAATGGTCAAGAAAAATGTTAAGAGTGTGATATAATACTGTATTGAACAATTTAAATGTTTGAAATGAATAAATGTCTTTTGAAGTGTGAATAAATGTTCTTCAATCGTTCGTGGCTGAATTAATGAATTGGTTTGGCCCAAAACGTGAGGAACACCAAGAGGAACCATAAAATCAACCAACGAACCCCTTACGGGTATTAATATTAAACTACTCAATCCCAGTGCTAAACGATTTATCAATTTATTTGCATGCAGTACATTACTTTACTGTTAGCAGTAACCATTTTTTTTAAAGTAAATATTCATGAGGTTAACAAAAGTCACAACAAAGCTAACATACTTAGCACAGAATTAAAAAAATTCATTCAATGAATAAAATAAGCTCGTACTTATTTTCATGTGGAGTTGGAGGATAGATACACTACGAATAGATGTTTCAGGAATTATGAGTGTATTTTTTAGAGAACACTGCAGAAATCAGACCATGTCTGATGTATACCACACATCCTTAGAGGAGAAAAAACTATCTTCCGACTAGAAAATAGCGCAGGTAACTTTGGTTAGCCAGAAAGGAGATTGAAGAGGTCCTAGCAACTACTGAACAATATCTATAACAACTGTTTGTTGTGGAGCATATTACATGCCACAACAATATGAATTTTCTACAAGAAAACGATTTGCTTACACCGAACTAGCATGGATTTTGGAAGGAAAGATCATGTAAACACAGCTGGCCCTATATAAATGCATGATTTAATTAAAATTACTGGTGCAGAATCACGAGTTGATCCAGTTTTTTTCTTTATAGAAAGTCTTCTATTCTGAGCCACTTGACTGCCTTTTAGTGAAGATTCACGCATACGGTGTATCAGTTCAGCTTTGTGAATGTATAAGAGATTTTCTAACTGGTCAGTCACAATAAGACCACTATTTTTCTTACTCTTTATGATCTCGGAGATAATGTGAAGAGCAGTTTGATATTGTTCCACTTATTATGCGGGCATTTAAAGGGAAATAAGGAATTGGGTTTATTGCTTACAAATTCAGTGCGATCTAGATGTTATTTTGTCATCGTGTGCCGAATGATAACTTACACTAAATTGTAAAAAATGCATGGCAATGTGCTTAATTAACAAAAATAAACTGTTTGTTACTGATATGGTAGATTCCATGAAGTATTTGCACATAACAGTACAAAGAAACACGAGATGGGACCTGCAATTTAATTCAGCTGGGAGTAAGGCTAATTGAAAGCTGCAATGCAGAGATTGAATTCTTGTGCATCCACATTTGGCCTAATGTTGTGCAGTTTGGAATCTATATCGTAGGGGGTTGGTTGACAATATAGAGAAGAGTCATTTGATTTGTGATTTTTTTCTACAGGTCATTATGTAAATGTCAAAGAATTGATTCGTGGATTGGGCTCGGATTCTATGGTAATACAGATGACATATGTTCTGTTTGAACTTATCAGTAAGTGTGTGTACACCCACTTTCATTTACAAGTGCAACTACTAACCTATCTGGGAGGCAATAATAGGAGAGATAATAGACAAATAAGGTGCCACAACGATGCTTATATGAATTCTTTTTTCCATCTCAAGCCATTCAGCATTGGAATGAACAGAGTAGAGATTAGTTTAGGTGGAAAACACCCTCTGCCACCCTCAATTTTGTGAATAGTAGAGTACATCTGTAGATGCAGAGTAGAGCTGAGCGGACCAGCACTGGGTTTCACCTTTCTTTGATCTTTCATCCACAACATAAGCAACATTCTACCCTAAACACATACACTGTCACAGTCATCGACACTTACAAACTTATGCACAGCCACACTGGGGAAGGCAATGGGAAACTCCCTACGCCCGGGCATAGGCATGGCATTCATGGAAGAAAAAGAAACTGCCTACGCAAGAGCATAGACAAGGCATTCATCGAAGAAAAAGAAACTATTCTAATATTATTATTTGTTTGTTTGTTTATGTATTCTGCCAACCAAACTGATGGAGAAATTGTTTGACTCCAAGGATTGGAGAAAAAGCTTTTGTACCTGGCATCAAAATGGCAAGGGAACAAACGGAGAGGAGAAGGCTCATGGACTCGATTTTTTTTTTTTACTTACGGCTTTACGCCACATCGAAATCGAGGTCATTAAAGGCGGGATGGGACTGGGGCAAGGAACGGGAGGGAATTCACCCATGGACTTTTTGAAGGAAGCATCCCAGCATTCGTCTGGAGTTATTTGGGGAAACCACGGAAAAACCAAATCTGGATGTCTGGACAAGGAATCGAACCAGTTTCCTCCTGAATGCAAGGGCGGAACATTAACCGCTCACCCACCACACTCGGTGTGGACTTTACATCTGAACAAGGGAGAGAGGAGACATCGGCAGCCTGAAAGCAATGATCAGTTACACTAAGTGTCAGTGTTGTGCTCAGTTTCTAAGACAGAGTGCTGAGAGTGTTTGAGCTCACATGTTGCTCTCATACGAGCTGTGTGTCTGAACTTTGTTATGATAAAATGAACTGCTGATGTGCTTTGCAGAGCATCTGAAAATGACAATGCAGTGCAGCACCCATCAAACTGAATGGAAAATAATTACTAGTGAACGTTACTAACTTTCTTCGAGTGACCTCAAACAGCCCTTGTGTTAAGCATCATGAAGATAGGGTCTCATGCTCTCATAAATGAATGGTTAGTTTCTCTTGGTGATATGACAACTTTGATTTGCAGCTTGTATGTCCCATGGACAATTAATCAAATTACAACACTTATTACTGTAAAATCATCATCAATGTCATGTTTTGTTTTCATGTATTTGTTTATTAATTTAATCATTGCATTTATAAATATAACAATGTTATACTCAAATTTATTCCACTGTAGTCCAGTTTATAATTCACAATCAATAATTTAGATTTAATAATAAGAAAATATAAAGCTTAAAACTCATCACATTGCACAATGTATATTGCCTAGTTATAATTTTTTTTTAAAATTGAATGACGTACTCTCGATATCGAATTATTTCAGCCAAGAAACTGAACAACACTGCATACCTAAATATTTGTGAAAGGGTACTAATAGTTACGAGTATTGCAGTTCATCACATATCACCTTAACTTCTAAGAACTACAAAATTGTTAGCCCACCTGGACACTTATGTTATTGCGCATGTGCTCAGGTAAGTGGCTTTGCACAGCAATAAAGCAGCGCAATAGTCCAAGACAAGAGAGACGCTGCAGGTCTGGATTATCTCTCCCTATTGTAAATGGATCCACAATATACACAACAATGGCTGGAGGATCAGAATCATCATCTTCATGACTAGAGTCACCTGCACCACTTATTAAATTGCTAGATATCAAAGGATCACGACTACTGGATCCTGTGTCACTATCTGCAACATAAAACACAAGGCAAAATTCGTCATTAGAATCAAAAGCATTAAGAAGAGTTATTAACTATTCTCAGACTTCTAAACAGTGCATTTATTACTGATGAAAGGTTTACACATGGAAATTTTATTGCTCTGCATTTCTAATAATTTGTGTGCCAAATGCACCCACACTGCTGCCATCCGTGGTAAGGGATGGTTGTCTTTGGCTATACTTCTTTAAATTTACAAATCAGAACATTATTTCATGTCAAACAAACCAAAATGTTTTATCACAAATTTGTAACAAATCCACATAAACAAAAGCACTGCAGCTGTAATCAGTACAATTTCACAGTGTCTTACAATATTTGGTCATAACAAATGCTTCTGCACTACTGTAACAATCATGACAATATATCATTCATTCATGATTAGACCAACTATTTACAAATTCTAACAAAGATTTAAAAGCATGATGCAGAATGCAGGTATAATGCAGCCAAAATCATTATGAATAAACTATACTTTGAGAGAGCCCTTAAACATGTAAGAATAAATCAGACCTTATGTCAAGCCATCCAACAGATGGACCATCAGAGTGACTAAGCTGCTGGATCCCATATTATACTTGAATATTATATCTTCTCTCTCACAAGAGCAAGGAGTCACCTGTATATTTATTTTTACCTTGGTTTTTAATGCTGCCAATTGCCAGCCTGTGACTTTGTGTCTTTGAGTTAATATTGCAATGTTTCACCTTATGCTTTATTATTGCCTAAGAAATATGAGAAGCTGGATAGAAAATAAAAATTACAATTGCAGAAAAAACTGGAAGTTTAACAGAGATGATGGCAGGGTAATTTCTATAAACAAAAAAAAAGACACAAAAATATATGATAAATTGTAATTATTTAGTAAATAACCCTTCCTTTTTCTGGAAAATAATAAGTTATTTTTTTAAAAGTTCTGTTTAGTAGTACACAGAAATCAAACTCAATTGAAACAAATTGTTTGGCATCTTGGAAAAAACCTTAAAAAGCATTTTTACAGCATATTTATCATCCAATTCATGATAGTCTTCATCAAACGAAACACGATTTTTTGTCCAACCAAAACTTGCAGCATGCATCCACTCACTATGACCTATTCCAAACCTATCACAGAGGAAACCTTCTCCATCATAAGACACAATCCTTATTCCACAACACACCTCATATACCAACTAACACAACGCCACTGAACTAGTTCGTACAAAACAACAGAATGAATGCCCACAACAAACAGTCCACATCCGAAACCTATACCTTCCAGAAGCAGAAAAAGTGAATATCTACGACTCTAAGAACTTCAACAATTGCTTCACAGTGAGAACAGCCAAGAGTTTTCCCAGAAACTGCCAACATATCTAACTTCAGATATGGGAACTTGCGTACCAAAATATCCTCGATACCAGACATTCTCCGGGCCAAAATCACTGATAACACGCTACCATCACTGATTGTTAATTTATTAATATTTTCAACAGAACTCATCTAAACTTGTTTATTGTCACTCTTCCCCCCTCCCCAAAAGCTCAATTAGGGAGCATCCAAAAACAAAAAGGCTTGGTATGGGGGGAAAGAGAAGGGTGAGGGTACATGGATGGAGGGGTTCCAAGTGACATAGCTCTCCATTCATATTATTTGTCACAGTTAAAATGAGGTGCACAACAGCATGTGGATATTTTTTTCTGTCATTTAACTATCTCCGTATGTAATATAGATATCCTATATACTGACAGTACCGTACAAGTGTGACTGGACTGGAAGTTTTAGTGCCGAGTTGCACCTAGCCGGTACATTTGAACTAACCGAGAGTAAATCCGAAAGGCATTAGACATGCTGTACCAAGTCTCAAATTTGCTTACAGATGTCACTTGGAATTTTCCAAAACTGTGACTGTTCGTATTGTTTTGATGGTTTGAAATAAAGCTGTTTCAGTTAGAATCACCTGCATGTGATGAAATAATTCTAATTTTATTCTGTGAAGTGAATTTCACTACAGTGTTAATTAGAATTCTTTCTCAAATGTTATTTCCAGTTGAAAGTGTGGTGTGAAGAGGTGTTACACAATAAGCTTTACGAGGCTTATTGAAAATGATTTTCTATCTCCAATGGGTTATAGAAATCTTTTAAGCAGATCAAAGGATCATCCCTGGTAATATAGGGAAAAAAATGACAGAACTGCAGCAAAAGAAAAAAATGTTGCTTTTCTTATTTTTTTTTTTTATACGGCAGGTATAGTTTGTTCTATTTCAGCAATTAATAAACAATGATGAATGAGATAAGGATGCTTTTAGTAACACCTTAAGAAGGAAAGGATACCTCATTGTACCTGTGAAAGAGGTTTCTCCAAATAATTGATAATTTGCAGGAGTAGCTAGTGTCAACATTTCCTAGAAAAGCATATAATGCAAACATCAGTTGCAGTTGTGTTCATTATATATGCAGTAATTTTAATGATAGTCTGTTAAAAGAAAACAGTACAAATGTCTTCTGGAATTGATGGGGAAAAGAGGGGGGATGAGGGAATAGCCACCTCAGGCTATGTAAGAGGAAGGAAGGTCTCAAGGGAAGCCAAAATGGAGCCACACAGTTAATGGACATTTCTGTAATGCAAGTTGCACTTTTATATTTATGTACATCTACTTTGAGATTTCACCACCACCTGCAAAATATATAGATTAGGGAAATGAATCACCATGTTCCTTAGATGATGGTTATGGGGCATGAACACACAGCACAGACAAAAACACAAGACAGAGAAATTTTCGGATTCTAGAGAATATTGTGGAGGATGCGTGTTGTGGGAGACTGGCTCACAGAGTGACTATTAGCCGGCAACATTGTGGGTGTAAATTCAAACAGAGAATAGGTAGAAGGGTAGTGATTTAAAGGTAATACCCAAGCACAGGAAAATATCAAAACTAATCTCTGGTGGACAAAAAGATCAAAATAATATAACAAAATCTTATCAGCATAAAAATTAAGCAAAAATAAAAATAATTAAACCAAGGAATCTATGAAATTAAACATCACCTTTGGTTATCAGTGGTTCAATTTAAGTAGTGGGATGAATGCAAAAAGAGAAAGGTGAAAAAGGGGGAGGGGGGTATTATCTTAAATTAAGACCTGGCAGTTGCCTTGTGCCCAGTTTGTACTAGTTGGCCCAAATTCTACATACATGAATGAGGTTTTAAAAAAAGAATATTCTAAAGTGTGCCAGATTATTTTCCCTGTCCTTCCTTATTGTAACTGGCTAATGGAACTTTTATCCAACAATAATTGTGGGAAAAAATTATTTTTCTTATTATCATTCTCGAGCCACAAACATAAAAAAAAAATATTTAAAAAATTTTTTTAAAAAAATTAAAAAGTGTACAAATTAACCACTTTAAATTATTTCACCTAGTACTTTGCAATCTCAAGAGCGTTTGGTGTTGCTTGAAACACATCATCATCATTGCAAGATGATGGGCACATAGGGCACTGGGACATATGCCTCATAATGACTACGTAAAAGAAAACGAACAAATTATCTTTTTTTAATAAAACATAAAAGATATACTTTAGGATCCATTAAAAAAATTAACTGTATATTTACAATAACAAAAGTGACAGGTTTATAGATGAGGTCTATATGGAGGTTGACGTAAGGTGGATGCTATATTGGTAGGCTAGTGCCTATCTACGAAATTCTGAAGAGAGAGTAGTGTTTGACAAAGTATATTAAAAACTTTCCCACTGTAATATCTCAAAAATATAGCAGGCACTTACAAGTGGATAGTAAGTTTATAGTATAGTCTTCTCAATTCTATTATCATTAACCATCTTCAACAAGGAGTATGTCCTTTCAATTAGTTTTCCCAACATGTCACTTTCAATTACTTCACAAGTATGTACGTGGCTCGTATTTGTGAGGACGCCCTAATACAACTCTTCTGACCACTAGTGCACCCTGGCACAGTTGGCTAATCTAGGAGAGTAAGAAGGTGAGTACTTGTGGAATAGGATGTTCTTCAGATTGGGTGAGCCGCTGAACCACGTGAGAGGGATCAGAGTAGCATTTTTGGAAGGAGGTTACTCATTTCAGGGAAGGAACATATCATGTCCACAGCGAAAGATTTGGTTAATGGAACTCTTGTGATGAATATTGGGCTACACTCAGCTTTAGGAGGAGCAGAATGGGAACTGTGGGAATAATGGGTGGTATCATGGGTGATTTGATTTTGCATGAGATCAGGGAGGTAGCAGTAGGAAAAGAGAGCTTGTTTTAGCTTTTGGGAATACCAGGAAAGTTAATTATGATCTGAACATGTGTGTTTCCAATGGATTGCAAGGCTGCATGAAAGGAAAGGTTTGTGTGGAAAGGACAACAACTGTCGAAGCGTAAGCAGTGTTGTAAATTTGTCGGGTTAATATCCACAGAGGTCAGGGTTCCCACTCTTTTAGTAAAAGAAAAATTAAGGTCTTTTTAAGGTAATTTTTTATATTTTTTAAGGCTATATTTAACGTATATTAAAATGTTATGAAAAAACTAATATGCAACTTACAGCAAAGAAATTAAAATATGCATGTTAAGATTATGATGAAATAAGCTTTAATCGAGTTTATAAATTAATAAATTTCTAATAAATTTACTTTTGTTTTCACACAATACAGTGAATACTGAAACTTTTTCTCTTTTCATATATTAAACATAAAATAAAAAAACTACTATACACCAGAAAACTGACACAAGGGCAAAAAGAAACATTACCACCTTAGTAATAAGAATTACTAACATATAAATATATATTTTAACTTAATTTGTTTTTATACATTATAGCACATTAGCAGTTACATCAGGGAAAGACTGCCAAATTGTCAGCTCAATTACTTATTAGATTTCAGGTATAATGTTGAATGAGTAAGACTCACCCCCCCCCCACCTTTTTTTTGAAAGGCTACATGTAAAAGACCCGTTAAAGATGAAACATTTTACATATGTATGCAGGTTAAATAAAAAAATATATACTTTTTTAAATGATATTTTTATTTTATTTCCACATTGTTTAAAAACAAAGGTTAATTCTCTTTTAAATCTTTCAATCACCGAGGCTTAATTTTAACATCCTCAAATTCAGCTTTTTTAACTTTAGCAGTTCGTCGAAAACTATTGGACTGTGTGATGTACTTAACATCCCCTATAACCGCAGCTTTTTCTGCTAGTTTATCAGCATTATCTTCAACATCTTTAATTTCAGTTTCTAGATGTGCCTTTTTACACTTCAAATCTTCCAAATCATCTAAAATAGATTTGCGTTTCACTCCCTGAATCTACGTATTCTTTGCATTTTTTTTTCTCTTCCAGGTACGCAATATACACAGACGGAAAAAAAAATCCCAACACCAAGAAAGACTTGTGTTAGATAAACGAAATTTGGTAGGCGTGTTTATACATCTGAAAGATGACATCGATTCAAATTTCGCGCTTCGCGCATAAGTGTGGCGCTAGTAGCGCTACTCAGAGCTTGCAAATCAGGTTTGCTTTAAATACGCGCTGTAAAGTTTGTGAACGTTATTTACCGCTGAGATTTGACATAGTGAGTTGATGTTAGCCAAGAATGCCTTTAAGAAGACGAAGAAGCCATTATCAACAGCTCACCGAGTTTGAACGAGGTCGTGTAATAGGGCTACGAGAAGGTGGATTTTCTTTTCGCGATATTGCAGAAAGACTTGGCCGGAATGTATCCACTGTGCATGATTGTTGGGTGCAGTGGTCAAGGGATGGTACTGCCTCAAGAAGACCGGGTTCCGGGAGGCCACGTGGCACTACTGAGAGGGAAGACCGCCGTATTCGGCGTACAGCTGTGGCGCATCGTACTGCGTCTGCGGCAGAAATTCGAGCTGCAGTTGGTACCACAGTGACACAACGAACTGTTAGAAATCGGTTACTTCAAGGACAGCTCCGAGCCAGGCGCCCTGTAGCGTGCATTCCACTGACTACAAGCCATCGCCGTTTGCGACTCCAGTGGTGTCAAGCCAGAGCTCATTGGAGGACGGAGTGGAGATCTGTTGTGTTTTCTGATGAAAGCAGGTTCTGCCTTGGTGCCAGTGATGGCCGAGTGTTGGTCAGAAGGAGGCCAGGGGAACGCCTGCAACCAAACTGTCTGCGGCCTAGACACACTGGACCTACACCTGGAGTCATGGTCTGGGGAGCAATTTCCTATGACAGCAGGAGCACTCTTGTGGTTATACCAAACACACTGACTGCAAATTTGTACGTCAGTCTGGTAATTCAACCTGTAGTGCTGCCATTCATGAACAGCATTCAAGGGGGAGTTTTTCAACAGGATAACGCTCGCCCTCATACCGCTGTTGTCTCGCAACGTGCTCTACAGAGTGTCGACATGTTACCTTGGCCTGCGAGATCACCAGATCTGTCTCCAATTGAACACGTATGGGATATCATTGGACGACAACTCCAGCATCATCCACAGCCAGCACTGACCGTCCCAGTATTGACAGCACAAGTACAACAAGCATGGAACTCCATACCACAAAGTGACATTCGAAACCTGTATGACACAATGCATTCACGTTTGCAGGCTTGCATTCAAAATTCTGGAGGTTACACCGGCTATTAATTTAACAGTATTTCACATTTGAAATGCATTTTCTTGAGCTTAAATTAACCTGTGATCTTGAAAATTTAATCAATTAAACATGTTAACTTGACAAATGCATTGTCCAAATTTCATTACTCTACAATAATTTTTTCTTGGTGTTGGGATTTTTTTTTCCGTCTGTGTACTTTTGACGAGCCATAGCTGCATACATCCTTAACTCCTTAGTTATCAACAACTTATTTTTGCTGTTTTTGAAATGTTGACTGACTAATCTTTGAGCCACTAAAGATTTTCAACTTCCAACTGCTTGTTCACAGAGAAGCCTTGTTCAACATCTGCTTGTCCATGTGATAACAGCAACAATATTTTTACTACTTTGTGTACTCTGTTATAATCTTCTTTGCCTAGATACTTCTCTAAAAAGATATCTAATCGTGAATGCTCCTCATGTGGATTAAATGAGCTGAAGAGGTTTGAAGCATTTGAGGCAACTGGTGATAAAAAACTGTGATACTGTATAAGAATTTCATCACAGTCTCCTTCTCCAATTAAATTTATTTTTTACAAGTGAATCAGAAGATATTTAATCGTTTCATAACAGTTGCTACTATTTAGCGCCATATGTCTAGGATCAAGGCAAGTCATACTTCTTACAACTCTATAATTTATAGGAGATTTATCCAGTATGTGCTTAATCATCGTAAAAATGAAGTATTTGACCTCCATTTTCATCTCGAAAACTTCTTTTCCAGACATTTTCTTGTTGAATATCATAGCCTTGATAAGTTGATCGCCTGCAACTCCTAAATTGATGTTGCTAGCACAGGAAAGCTTCGACACATCCCTCAGGTCTAATGTTGCCACTTTTTGTACATTAGTCAATACTTTTATGTGTTATTTCTTAAAAACATTGAAGATAACAAAAAATTGGTAATAAATTTTCTTATATCCTCTGCCATAAATGGCAAGAGAGTTTTTGTGCTCTGATAAAAAGCCAAGAATGGGGTTGTCATTTTAGACACCAAAATGAAAAATTTCAGTTTTGATCAAATAAAATTATCTTTCACTGCCTGTTGAATTGTTAAAAAGGACTTACATGTAGGTTTAGGCAAAGAGCCCTTTTCCACATTCTGTATGTAACTTTTAACATTGTCCCATATTTTTAATGCCCTTTGTGCTGCAGGTAAATTTTCCATCCAACTGTGCAATCAAAATTTTGAGGGCATTTTTTTACAAGTGGAAATGTTGAGGAAATCCTCTCTTTTCGCAGGTGAATCTTTAAATAACCAAAATAAGGAAACTAGGACTGAATCAAGGTGCCAGCCAGAAGCTTGGCAACCATGTTTAAATGCTTTATTTACAACATGTAAACCACATGTTCCCACATCCAACATTTCACAATTAAATCCAGTTCTTAATTTATTTTGCAAGATACTGAAAAATTTCAAATTTACCGATGGACCATCCATTGAAACCTGTATCACTTTTTGGAGAGAGAACTTCTCAACTACTTCCAAAAAATGTTCAATCAAATCTTCAGCTTTGGCATGGCCCATAAAAACAGAAGTTAAATATGAGGTTTCAATTGTGTTTGAACATTCATTCCAGTTCACACATGGACATCGAGTTGTTTACTTTATAAGAAGTTGTTTAAACTCTCATGTAAGATGCAGGCATGTACAAAGCAGAACTACATAAGAGAGGTTCTGTGCAAAGACTCTACTACTTGCTTGAAATATAAGCACTTTGACTCACACTTGGTCAAGGTCGAGCCAGAGAGAAATCTGCCAATCGGCACGTCGCTGTATAGTGAAATTTATTACGCCTTATCTTGGTGTTAAAAAAAAAAAAAAATCAGGCTTTTCTTGAGCAAATTTTAGGGCCTTTTAAGGGCCCTTAAAAATCAAAATGAAAATTGAGGCCTTTTTAAGACTTTTTAAGGCCCGTGGGAACCCTGGAGGTGTGGCAGGCACCTTGCTGCAGGTAAATATCCACATCAAGAAAGGTGTGGGAATAAGGCCAGGTGAAGTTGATAGAATGGCTATTGTAAAGGGAATTGATGTAACGCAAGAAGTAGTTTTCCCTTGTGGGTGTAAGTCATAAATATACTGATGTATCCAAACATTATGGCTGTCTACTTCATAGCATGTTAATCCACCTTTGGAATGCAATACAGCAGTGATTTGGTGTAACATGGATTTGGCAAATCCTTCGTAGGTTTCTGGTGGCATCTGTCTACATATCTACAGGAAATACGGCTTAAAATACAGGCGGTGGTTTGTGCGTACAGAGCTTGTGCTCAATACCATCCCAGATGTGTTCAATTGGATTGAGCTCAGGCAAATATGGTGGCCCAGACATCAATGTGACTTCACTATCATTCTCCTCAAAACACTTAACACAATTCTGATTTGTTTCATGGAAGTCTCTGATCTCTATGTTCTGTGACGAGGCGTGAATGTCCACCACTGTCGTCTTCTCATGGTTTCACCGCTCTTCAACCACTTTTCATAGATAATCACTACAGCAGCATGCAAACAGCCGATCGGCCTCATTATTCCTGAGATGCTCATTCCCCAGTGGCAGGACATAATCTGCCCTTGTTAAAGCCATTTATGTCCGTGGATTTCCTATTTGTCATATGGGTCGTTGCTAGAATGACTCCCCAGGTGCCTCTGAGCTGCTTAAATACGTCTCTTATGGCATGACGTCTCCACAGCACATCAGATGGCATTCAATCTCATGGTAGGCAGCGGTCATGTTTCGGCTCATTGTTTTATATTTTTAACATATCTGAACCACAAGATGTGGCTGAGTGGGTATTTCTTCAGAAGTTGTTCCTCTAGAAGGCTCAGGAAAAGGCTGGTATAAGATGGGGCCAAGTGGGTATGGTGTCATGTATCTGGTGATAAACTTGGAAATTGGAAGAGAAGTTGTTTTTGTAGAGAATGAATAGGGCCAGGGATATGAGAGAGGATGTGCTAGGGACAGTGGAGGATGTAAGGGTACTAGGACGTAACAACATTTGAGACAAGGAAGGAGCCAGGAGGTGGAGGAATGAGGACTGTGGATAGACACTTCAAGAAGTGTGGGATATCTCTGATGTTGGAAGGAAGGTTCTGCACAAAAGATTGGAGGTGTTGGAACACAAAGGCTGAAATCCATTTAGTGGGTGATCCATAAACTAGGTGGCTTGGCCTAGGAGGGACGAGGGTTTGATTAAAAGCTACGCTGTGTGTGTGTGTGTGTGTAGGGGTATTCTGAGCCAAGCAATGCAGCTTTTCCTTCAGATTATTTGTCGTAGTTAAAAAGATACATAACACACAACAGCATGTGGATATTTCAGTTATTTAATTATCTCTGTATGCAATTTAGATAGCCTATACACTGACAGTGCTGCGCATGCGTGCGACTTGAAGTCACTACACTGGGTCGCTCGCAGATGGTGAATTTGAACTAACCGACATGCGACAGTGCATTGAAAAATATTAGAAACGCCGTACCAAGACTCAAATTCGCTTACAGCTGTCACCTACAATTTTCCAAAGCAGTTACTTAATATTATTTTGATGGTTTGAAAGAAAGCTGTTTTGATTACGAACGTCTGTGGTGACCGCACCACTCATTGATAAAATAATTTTACTTTTGTTTTGTCACATAAGTTTTGAGTATTATTTCAGGTTCAAGGTGTGATGTCAAATGGCACTGTATAATAAGCCTCATACGAGGGTGAGTCAAATGAAAACCTTACATATTTTTTTAAATATTATTTATTGTGCAGAAGTGGTACAAAGAAAACAAAAAATGCAACTCTTCTTAGTTTTTTTATGGCTTATATAATTTGTTCTATTTTATTAATCAATGAACAATATGAAAGAGAAAAAGAATATGCTTTCAAGAAGAAAGAGGTTTTTCCCAATAATTTACCATCTGCAGGAGCGGGCTAGAGTCAACATTTCATGCAAAATATTTATAATTATAGGAAAGTATGTAATGCAAATATTAGTTGTGTTAATTATACTTTAACCATACACTGTTAAGGGGAAACAGTACAAAATGTCTTCCAGAATTGATAGGGGGAAAAAGCTACATGCCACACATGCGAGTGGGGGGGGGGGGGGTGTTCAAAGGAGGCCAAAATAGAGCCACATAGTTTATAGTCACATGGGATGAACAATCTTGTGGGATCTTCGGAGAAAGAAGAGCAGGGAACGCGAGAAGTGAAAAGAGATATGGATTGTTATTAGAGGTCTTGTAAGAGGCTCTGAAGGTTGAGGAAAGTGCATAATCCCTGCCAAACAGGAAAGGTGAGATCTGTGGTGTTTGAAAGAGAGTGCTTGTATTAGACAGCTAATAAGGGCCTCAGCCTTATAGTTATCACAGTTGATGACTGGTGATGAAGCTCTAATTTTCTGGGTTTTCCTCTCATAGTCAAAGTTTCAGTGGAGCTGAGGTTGTTGGAGTAGGGAATGGAGTAGAGGAAAGATTGTGAGGACAGGGAAGTTGTGAGAAGCTTTCGAAACAGTAGGAGAGGATGGTATTGGTGAGGGGAGAGTGGATCCAGTTGAGATGGAGATTTAAAATGCTCTAGGCTGAACTAAATATTGTCATGCCAACTGTCATTCTATGCTGCAGTAGTGATACCAGTGCCACCAAGTCCTGGACCAAAGCAGCATGGCAAACATTTGGAGTAGATGAGAAAGAATGTAATATGGATAGGATAGAATGTTGCGGTTCAGATAGAAAAGCGGATGAGAGGTTAACAAGAGGATTTTGTGTTTAGTAGAATGTAGGTGGTATTTAAGGAAATACTGGTGAAGGACAATTTGTGTGAGGATTATAACAATAATGCTGGTCACTCTAAGAAGTCAAAATAATTGTTGGCAATAAAGAAAGCCTAATAGTTTATGCATATGACTGCAAACCTTGTCTCAAGATTTTAAAAATTCTCTGCAAATGTAACAGTGCAAATAAAAATTAAACAACAACTTTTGCTTTAATACCTATTAACATTCATTAACAACTGTCTGAAAATTGTTTGTTTTAACCACTATCTAAATACATAATATGAATATATTGTGGAAGACAAATAGATAATTTCAGAAGCTGATATTGCCAATTTCTAACTTGTCCTAAGATTTAATGCACAGACATTATATTGTCGATAAAAGTTTTGTTTAGTGATATAGTACTCCTCAAAACATTCAGGGGTTTAATTTTGATACTAAAAATACTTTATTTCTTTTTGTCGTGCTACTCGGGCTACTTTTGAAATTATACTATGAATTGAGTATTGAAAATGAATTAATTCTTACCATGATCAGACTTTGGTGTCGAAGGTGCCTTGTCTGGTATTTGACCTTGGTTACTTTCAGGTGTAGATGGCGGAGGCATGGGTGAAGGCATTGGCCTTTCAATTGAACGAGATGGTGGTGCACCCTCCACTGGTTCTAGTAATGTCTTATCTAGTGGCACTTGTGTGAAAAGATTAACCAAATGGTGCCGACATACCTGTGTGGTGAAAAGATAAATTGAGTGGGAATGTCATGAAGCTTGTAAAGGATTAGAACACAAACATGTTGAAATAGTAATCATGTACCTGCCAACATCATCAAGAAAAGTTTACTCCAAATTCGAGTTAGAATTAAATACTTGTTACTGGTATTCACACTATTTGCAGGTAATATGTATTTTAGTTTGTTAAAACTAAAAAACTGAACACAAATATCAAAACACAGAACTGTGACAACTATATTTGAAGTATCTGTTTTACCTGAGCATACAGCTTGAGCATATTTGTTGTAGATGTATCACCAAGCATCGAAAACCATTCATCAACAGGTTCTTTAAGATTATGAGATGTATTCTTCCCAACACGAAGAATCCCATCTCGCCATACTTTTGTGATCGGGCAATGCCTGCCGAGTCTACAAACCTATTTAAGTAAACCTTTATTAGTTGCATCCAGAACAAAATTTTCAGTTTTATTTCAGTTATACTGCTAATAAAATCATTTAATATCTAAAAATGCCAACATAGTAATTCATCGATAAATACTTTGGAGCATAATTGAGTCATCAATTAATAATTGGAACTGTTTTGTCTGGCTCAAACAACAGGAAATCTGATTTCGCCAACTGTGTTCTTTTAGTTGGGAATAAAAATGACATTACAAAGGACAGGGGAAAAAATCAGTTACCAGTTAAGTTACTCAACAATAGAAACCACAATTTTTCAACAAGAGTTTAGGATTTTAAGGCTTATCAAGATTATTAGAGCAGGAAAGAACTTTCTTTTTGGGGGAGGAGATGAGGAGAGGAGGAAAGGGGAAAGTTACAGGTAGTACAGGAAGTGGAAAACCGTAATCCGGGTAACCAGAATGACAAACCCAAGCATTACCTCTTACCCACCATCATCCATACGAATGTAGAAATCAATTCTAGGTTCCCCCAACCCCCCCCCCCCAAAAAAACCCAAAGGCAATCACCTCCTTTGATACAGAAAATGATAGCCCAAATGGCAGGTGGATATTAATCTCCTAAATGAGATACTAATAACTTTGTGTTTCTGCTCCTACTCCATGGGATGGGGAATTCATGTTATTTTCACTAACTGTACTTACTTTTACTTATCAAAATAATATTCACTATTGGTTTACACCATTAACAGGTTTCTTAAGTCTGAATTTTCAATATCAAAAATCTTATGTCAAAATTTGTAGGCGATTTGATTTAGAAGTTTACTACAGTTACAGATGAACTGAAACAGTCTTTTAATAAATAATCACAAATCTACAGCCTAATATTATGTACAACTGAATGATGGCAAGAAGAATATTACAATTTTTTTCAAAATAAAATAGGTATGTTTTTTTAAGTCCTAAAAGGTGTAACTTACCTCATATGTTGCACTTAACTCCTTAAAAAATGTACGCACTTTCTGTAAAATAAAGTCATTATCTGGAGCAACTACCACATATGCAATGTCTCTGCCATAAGAATATGGCTCCAGCAACAATTTCTCCCAATACTGAATGGCATATGGTGAAAGCGATAGCCAATCCTTGTCGTATCCAACAATAAGAGAAGGTATTGGTTGAGGTTCACATCGATCATTGGTACCTAAAAAGGAAAAAACCATGGTAAACTGCTATGGAGTATTAACTATGCCAAGTATATTTCCATGCACATCCGTTTTCTTTCTTTCTTTTTGTTCAAGGTCTTGACATCCTTTACGAAAAAAATGCAAATTCTTTCCTTTGCGTCTACCCAGTTATGTGATACATCTATCAGTGGCTACCAACCATGATGTTTCAATATACTAATTTCTAAGACAAGCCTACACTTTAATTTAGATATACATTTAAATGCCCTCTTTTGTCAGAGGGTCATCCCAAAAATTTGGTATTTGCACTGACATACACGAGTTTAAAGAAAACTTCTGGTCCATTTTCCTACACAGTCCCATCTAAGCTTCACACTTTCTTCAACGAGTTTCTAATGTTTTCATGTCATCCAAACAAAAGTTTTTCTGAAGCGTATTAAAAATAAGGTAACAGCATTACATAACATGTAGCATGAAATTGGCACCATACATAAACATTTTTAAGGTTTGGAAACAAGTGGAAGTTGGTAATGGATAGGAGAGTTATGACTGATTAAACAGTGCATTTCTATTACTTTCCCCTACAAAGTAAAATCATCTGTGCTTTCACTGCATTGGCTGTTTCTTTGGTTCTGGGGCAATGAGTGGGCACAAAGTATTTAACAAAATCGCTGGACTTGCCTGCACATTGCCTGTTAATCCGCTGCAAAGGTTTTGACACTCAACAAGGAAATAGTGAATATAAATTAAATGAATAAGTCTAATGTTCGAATGGTATAAGATGAAGTCACCAAAATGGGTAGAGTTTAATTCAAGTGTCTTGCCTTAATCAGAAGCAATTTAGCTTTCCTTTTACATAATTTCTGAGACTGCAATGAAACAATGAAATCCTTCAATAGCAGCAAAGGCAGAACTGAATCTTTTAAAAGATAGTGTTCATGAATAAAGGTGCAAAAATACAATGAGGACCAAAGAGAGCACCAAAAAGTAGAAGTAGAAGTTTCCAGTCAAAATTTTGACTGCAAACATAAATATGATAAGACTGCACTCAAAGAAAGGTGGAGACGGTGCCAGGAGACCTACAAAACTTAATTCTTATTTTATCACAGCACATTCAGTCACTAAAATACATTGGTCAGGCTGGAAAATATGGTGAAAGAATTAGAAGCTTTTAACGTAAACACCTCTCAATGAATATTGAAGCATATCAAGTATCATAAGTTTTCTGAACAGTCACAAGATTTCGTAAACGGTCAGCCACAACAGGGTCGCATTTAAGTATAGGCTACATAGGCTTATAGCCTTGGGGCCCGCACCACAATCCCAGGCCCTGACTGGGCCAGTTGTAGAGCTAAAAAAGAACACGTTCGAATTCTGAAGCATCAATAGCCGAGGCAGCCCCCAGTCGGAGGGGCCAATGCCCAGACAAGGGAGGGCCCGCACCACATGTATAGCCTAGGGGCCCACAAAGCCTAAATGCGGCCCTGAGCCACAATATGTAATTGTAGAAGGCATAGCCTTTATTAAAGTTTGTGAAACATCAGTCATCCCACTAGGAACTTTAATAAAAGCAAATTCTTTTCTAGTTTTTTTTTTTTGGGGGGGGGGGGGGAAGTAAAAGAGTTTGTGTCATTGTTCAGAAATTCAGCATGACGTCACAATTATTTCACTTTTAAACTAAACTGCTAAAAGTTCAAGGCAATACACATTCAGAACATAAAGTAAAAGAGTACAAAGCAAGCTGTATAATTCTTGATAATGTAAATTCCCTTGCACATTTGGGCATAACAATATGACATCATGAAGTGGTGTCAGCATATTAGTTCAACTGTACTAAAGTTAAAGCCAGAGTGCTATTAATATGTAGAATTTTGAAGAACTGTAATGTGTACACAAAGAAGACAGCATATAAAACTTCCATACATTCTCATTTGAGAGCTGCTGTATTATATGGGATCTGTATTCCAAAGGACTGATTTGGCGAAACCATGGAAAACCCAAATCTGAATGCCCGGATGGGGATTCGAACCCATGCCTTCCCAAATGCCAGGCCAGAGTGTTACCGCTCACCCACCAAGCTCAGTATGTGGGGCTGAAATCAGGAGAATTTTGTGGAGAGATACAAGGTGTCTGCATTATTGACTTGAGAAATTAGTGTACTGTTAGAGAACAAGGGCTGTTAAGACTAAAAAATGTTTGTACAGGGCAGCGTATAGGAAAAAGTAAACTTGTGGAGGGTATGCAAATATGGGCATTTCATTGTGAGGCCATTAGGGTTAATACTGGTGTTCACATATGATTTTAGGAAGAGCAGGTGTGATTGTAATTTGGCTGGTTGGAAGACATGATATCAGAATGCAGTGAGGTATTTAGGTTATTCTCCTATCTAAATGTTTAATATAAAAACTATGTGCACTTAAGAACAAAAAAAGATTTACAAATTACAATACTTTCTTTAGACAACGATTGTGTAACATTAACATATAAAATAGACGTAACAGATATGAACACAAAAGCCATTGGAATTTTCTGGTCTTAGCCTTTATCAGCAAGCAGAACATTGCTGAGGAGGGGTAATGATGGAGATTGCCTCAAATAGTGACCAGGATAGGGAGAGGAGGTAGTTCTAATACCTGGGCATTGCAATATGTCAAAACTAATCATGGGAGGGCAAAAGGAGCAGGTGGCAAAGTATTATAAAATCGTAAATATAAACAAACAAAAAATATGAAGTTAAACATCACCTCTGGTAAGTGGGTGTAGAAGGAAATAGAGGATAGAGAACTGGAAAGCCAAAACAATAACCGGGTATTATGTTGTGACAATGTGGTTGCCTGGTTTCTCAGTTTGTCTTAGAGCTGTAAAAGAACGAGAAATTCTGTACCCGTGTGAATTCGTTACTAAACCAATCAATACCAGTTAGTTTCAAATCATTACTCGTTACTTTCGGTACAATCGAACAATAGCATGAAGCAGTGTACCGAGTCGCGCCGCGTACGGGATAACTTCGTTACTATCGTATTGTTTCGTTACACGTTACTTTCGGTACAATTTAACACTAGCATGAAGCATTGCATCGCATAAGGGATGCCTTTGTTCGTACTTGGTAAAGTTTAAGTAAATTGTTTATTTAATAAAATAAGTTTAGATAAGTTGTCCATTTGGATAAAACTTAAAGTCAAGTAATTAGCACATGGATCTTATGGTAAAGCTCTGAGTGTACACTTGATTTACTGTAATGAATATTATATACGAAATAATAATCTATTTCAAAACAAACACCTATTTGTATACAAAAAAAAAAAAAAAATCTGACCTTTCACCTGACAGTGACATATCTAATGATAATACCTAATGACAGTTATTTTTTAAAGTAGCCTGCTCAATACCCTGCATAGAAGTCTGATGTGATAATGGGACATGTATTTAACAAAACTTATAATCTCATCAAAATATTTAGTTTTTAAATAGGAAGTTACACCACTATCTTCCTTTACGGTTTTCATTTATTTTTGTAAATTCATCATCTTTTTGTGATAGGTTTGTTAAAATAAATGTGGACATACCATCAAATCGACAGGCAAAATACTATTACTTCCTGCGTTAATTGTTTCATTTTAAAACTATCAATATTCAAAACTTTTAAATCAATAAAAAAGGTACAGGACAAACATGCAATTAGATTAATTGTTCTTGCGTCGCGCTTACAACAAACATTCAACATCAAAGCCAGAACCCCATTGATGATTGATCATATGGATCCTGTGGTAATAATACAATAACTAACACCAGGCAAAAGGAATAAAGTCATTGTTACTTGTTCTTTGTTTATGAAATTCTGTAACTGCAAAAAAGGCTACTAGATTTGTTTCCGGAAATTATCGCAGAACGCAATCAGTAACAGATATGATAAAAGAGCTGGAATGGGATTCATTTGAAGACAGGAGGAGGGTGAAGAGGGTCATGGGAGTGTACAAGGCATATATTGATGGTGAGGCATGGAAAGATATTAGTGTAAGAATTAAAAGTAATGCATGGAAGGGAAAAGATGATCATGACCACAATCTTGCACCCGATTACAGGCACAAGGATTTAGGAAGATTCTCTTTTTAGGTAAGGATTTCAGGGATTGGAATAGGTTGCCTAGAGAAATTATGAATGATTTACCAAAAACGTTGAATGAATTTAAAGTTAAAATTTGTAAAGGGCAAATGTAGGTGGATGCAGGAAAGGGTGGGAGATGAGTGTGTAGGGAAATTGCCACCGGAGCGTACGCTCTATTGCAATTTAATTAAATATTATTATTATTATTGAACAGAGTGGTTAGTGTTCTGGGTTTATACAGTTTGTTGGTAGTCATTCATTCTAATGGCCGTTGAATTCATGATCACATGTATGCAGGAGGTCGTTAAATGGTTTCAGGTTAACTGGTATAGCATAGGGGGGTTTCACAGATGGCTTGTCATAAGTTGTTGTTTAGTATAGGATGAACAGGGGTGACAAGGAAATGTGCTGGGGAGGCCCTACCATACACCCAATATTCCCTGAACTGATTTGGTTGATTTTATAGAATCTAAAGTCACCCAGTGAGAAACATGTGCCAAGATTCTTCAAAACCTTCTCAGCCATTTCCAGCGTAATAAAATGTAGACCCACCCTCATCCAGTTTAGAAGAGAGTATGTTGGATTGATTTACATCTATAGTATATTTAGAATAAAATAAATTTTAAATGAATATTGCTAACAGTGAATAGAATGCACAAAGAAAAATGAGACCATTGCTCAGGGTGGGAATCTGTCAACTTCACATAAATTACGACTACTAATGACAAAATACCTATGTCCACAACTAAAGATGTCTCCTTGCAAACTTACTGAAGGAAGAAAATACAAGGGTTAAAAAATTAATTTGATTCTCCTCATAATAATAATAATAATTAAAAAATTGAAAACATTGGTGCATTATTTGGTTTGAGGAATAAGGAGTTGATTTGATCGTGTACCTTAAATGTTGTTTTGAAATTTTTGCCATCATCTTACCAAATTATTTTTGTCCCACCAAAATAAGTCACTTGAAAGTATGAGATGAATTCTTGATTTTTGCTCAAAAACAATGTAGATTCTTGGCTCACACCCAGGATGAAGAATGCTTAAGTTTCAGACAGTGAATTCAAATCAGGCAAGACAACATTTCCAGCTGCACTAACTGCATATTTTTTTAATACTCGCGATATGACTGTAGACTACTCACCAACAGAAAATCACACCATATTAAACGTGTAACATCGCACACCTTTGCAGTTTTATTATTTTTAATGTTATAACTATGGGTTTCTCAACCTTTGTCAATTCGAGGACCAATAAATTTTCAAAGAACAATAACTTATATGGGCCAATATTTTTCTTATGTCTGTATCATTAACATCTAAGACTTATTTTGTTGTACCATTATAACGTAATAAATCTAAGAGCACGTTTTGAATTCCTACGGAAACACAGCTACGAAACTGGAAGCAAACTATTAAAAGTTGATTACATATAGACAAGACTCTTAATAACCAAATGAATAATAATTGACTGGGAACTATATCACGAAGTTACATGTACAAAATAAAATAAAAGACACTACAACTTATACTTTTTATTTTTGTTCACTTCACTTCTCTTGTTATCAGCACTAACACTTACCGCAGAACCTCACATTTACTAAAGACCATCGGAAAACGACAATTTACTTAATCCTTAAAAGAATGGTGCTATTTTTGACGACAAATGAAAATAAATATACTATTGTAGGAACAATGCTTTCTTATCCTGTAAACACCAGATTTTGGTCTGTAATCGAAATAGTCGTGGTTTTTGAAAAGTTGTGCTTGTAATTTATACTTGCTTGTAGCCATATACAGTGTACAGATTTTTAATATTATGCCTGACGACCACCTGGAACATATGTGCGGACCACTGGTGGTCCGCAGATCATGGGCTGAGAAACACTGTTCTAATTTAATAAATCATAATGTCACTATACTAGAAACAACCGAATTAACTTTTTAAGTAGCAGAAAAACTGAAAGTTTCATTAAACACATACTTGGTTTATAGCTGGCAATAACTGATATCACAGAACTGCCTCTTACGAAAATGATTGCTAGATTCTGAGCTGTTCTTATGCTTCTTTTAGTAATTAAAAATTCTTATTTTCTCACATTAGGCAGAAAATAATTACAGACATTAGTTCAAATATAAAACTCTGAACCAAAGATATTCAATGTCATTACCCTTGTTTCTTAGTTCCTTACACCACAACACCAAAATTGCACCTCACAGTTGAATATAAATGTCTGACACAAGTGCCACCTGACGGAATGACTATCATCTACAAACCTTATTCCAGACTTCAACAACATATGGTGTGAATATGACCTCAATAGGTTCTGTGGTTTGTCCGTGATGATGTTGTAGTTTTCGGAGAGATTTGTGGCGAGACAGTATTAAGCCATGTATATTATTTGTAATGCTTAAGGTCACCACGAAGCATTGTTAAGTGCAGAGGTGTGCGGTGTAAAATTGTAATTGTTGAGTCAGTCTGCAGCAGGCTGCCACAGGAGTCGGTAGCTGGCCCCCACAAGAGTAGTGTTAAGGTTACAGCGCGGCCTTGTATAATTGTATCATGGACCTAAAAGTAATAAAATGTCATCCGCTAATCACGTTAGGGAAGTGCTTCGTGACGAGCGACAAGCTAACAGTGATGAGAAGTGATAGCACAGTGTGTAGACTCGATAGTCAGAAGAGTGGTCAGAACTTGCAATTGGAGGAAATGAAGTACTGTATAGCCTTATCCATGGTCAGGATGAATAAGTATAATTAGTGGTGGTGGATGGGATAGATGTATGTGCTTCGTTAATTGACTTGGCAGAAAAATCGAACCTGCAAACCTAAACAATCAAGCCAACTACCCACCATACCTATTATCGCCAACACAAGTGATAGTGTGCGCAAGCTCATTAAATTGTTACAGACTAAAATAGCCTCTTCCAAACGAATGTCAAACTCTCCTTCATGTGGTGCACCGTTTGCACCGACGAGGCTCTGGCAACAGAGATTTCAGGTATTTTATACATAAAAATGTACATATCTAACTGTGTAATGTGCCTCTACCTGCGATTTATACACTGGCCTTCTGTTTCCCTTCCCCCTCCCCCACTGTTACTGATAGTTCACATTATTTTATCCCTCTACCCTCCAACCCCACTCTGTTATCCAAGGCCAGACCAGCCACGCTGTAGGCCTTGCACTTCCTTTTCCAAGTGGCCCATTCCTCTCTGCATTAATACAGTTTTTTTTTTAATATTGCACAACTGTGTTCATCTTAGATTTTGTGTGTTCATCATGGTCCTTCTGCCTCAAGGATGGTAAGTTAAGGGTTTATGTTCTCTATCCATTGTTATTTTCATAAATATAAGTGGCCATCATTGTGATCACACCTGACAATTTTAAGTGTCTCATCTGCTTGCAAAAATAATGTCCAAACCGAAATACTGCGTTCCACGTGTTTGTCTATTTTGTGTTCATCATTCCCAGCTGCCATCTTACAGCAAGTGCTAGACTGAATTTCCCTATTACTCCTTAGCTTCATTGCCTTAAAACATTTTCCATTTATTATTGTTATTTATACACATGCCAACAAAAAAAATGAAGTGCCATGAAGGCATGGTCAGAAGAAAATGAAACTTCGTACAAATACACACCATTGATAGGTATGTACTAAATGATTAGAGTTGCAATTCTCTGTGACAGGTAGAATGTCCACCAGAGTACATTAGTGCTGTCCATATTTAGTACTGTCAGCAGGTCCGGTAAGGTATATATCGAACATAAATAGCATCAGATGTTGAGTGACGACAGGAAGGACACAGAGAAGCCAAATACTCATGTGAGATAGCACTTTAGCACATAAAAGTTTCAAAGGTGCTTCATTGAAGGTCTCAATCTAGCATGCTGGTAGAACTGTGCAATAGCCAGATTTGTGGTACATTCGTATGTGACAGTGGCAAGATATCCAAGTGCATGGGAATGTGGGGCAGGCATACTCATTGTCAAGGTTCCAGTTGACCACCACAATGGAGGATGGCCGCACTACGCACCAAGCACATAGTAACCCCTTCACATCTGTCCCTGCCATCTGAGAACAACTAATGGAATCCGTCCAACACCACATTCTGTATCGTCCTGCCTTATTGTTCGTAGAATTTCAGCAACCACACTAAGGAATTAACGTCCCTTGTATAAGCTACCATTAATGTTACTACACAAACAGTTGCTTTTGGAATGGTGCCATGAAGGGAAAGCATGGACTGCCAATAAATGAAGTCGCACTATGTTCAGCGATGAATCACGGTTCTGCACTACCAAAGGTGACTGTCATCGGTGAGTATGTCAGCAACCTGGAAAGAGAATCTATTCTCCCATAGAGGCACAGCAGTTTTTTTCCAGGCGTCATGGTGGAGGAGCCACCACTGGTAGTAACCGAGGGAACACTGATGGCATAATGATACATCACAGACATCCTATGTCCTCGTGTTACCTCTCTTGCGAAAGTATCGTGCTGCCATTATTTCAATAGGACAAGCATATGAGTCTACGATTGACTGTGTGATATTGAGATACTTCCATGGCTAGCAAGATCCCCATATCTGACCCTGATAGAACGTATGACACCAGTGCAGACATCAACTTTGCCCCAATGTCAACATCCAGGATACCAAAGACCACAAACTTGACCAGCAATAAAAGTGAAACAAAATAATCTTTGTGTAGAATAATTCATAAAGTTATAATTTTATTTAGATTGGTTATAGAAGAAAATAAAGGGAGATAGAAATATATATATATGAAAACATATAAAATGAATAGATGAAATGTACATATATAAGTAACTGACTGTAAAATGAAATGAGAGATAGCAAGTGACAGGTCTAATGTAGGTTTAGGCCAGGGGTGTGTCAAGGATATGTTTGTAGGCTAGTTCTCATCTGTGGAGTTCTGAAGGAGTGAGGGCTATTAGAGTTTTTCCAAATACCACAACTGTGAAACAGGTGTTCAGGTTGTTCGAATTGTGTGAGTTCGCATGGATTGCCACTGGATGGTCTGGATTGGAAGTATAAACTGTTTGCCTGTGGCCATTCATCCTGCAGGATAGTTGTCGAGTGGTGAGACCAATGTAAGAGGCAGTGCAATGGAGGCAGGCGAGTTGGTAAATAAGGTGAGTGGTAGCACACGTAGCATGTCCAATTATAGGGAAAGATTCGCCTGTGACAGGATTAGCTTAAAGCCTCATTCACATCTACAGACACCTGTCAGACACGTACTGGCACAGACAAAAAAACATGATTACACACATTATATATGGTCGTATTCACATCTACCGTGTGTGAACGGAGCGTGTCCGTGCAGACACGTGCCGACGCCATCCAGCATTGTCGGCAAGAATGTTTTGTCTGTGCCGGCACGCGTCTGAGCATGTCAGAGTGTGTGTGTGGTTAGTATGAACAAGACAGCATAACAGCACAGACAGCGTATTACGTGATCTAATTAAAAAATTATGAAAAGTGAAAAATTAATTGAATTAGTAAGAGAATATAAATTTCTGTACGACTTGAATGACAAAAAAATATAGTAACAGTAAACGGAAAGATGACACATGGGAAGAAATAGTGAAAAAGCTCCAAGGTAAGCAGGTATTTATTCATGAAAATAATTATAACAATTTGTTTACATTGCTTCTGCAGATGACTCAAAATACAAACCAAGTTTGTCTCCGACATCAAAAGCGGTAGATTGACTACTCCCGCCTTGCCTTGGTAATTTACTCAAATTACTAACGGCTGTATTTTCAATTAACATGGGTACGGTTTTTTGAAGTTCTGTAGAATACATATAGTCAATATTACTTTATCAGCATTTTTGACAGCTGGATTTTTCTGTTGTACAAACGGAACTTCTGCATAACCTGATTCTACTTCTTCCAGTAAAACTGGTACTATAGCTAGTTCTTCCATTAAAAAATTTTGGAACATTTTAGAACATTTTAGTAGTGCAATTTCTAGTTTGTCTGACGCTGTCCGAGAGTGTACTGTCGTATGTTTGTGCCGTGTCTGACACGTTACGTGCTGGTAGATGTGAAAACTTGTCTGGGCTGTGTCTGACATGTTACGTGTTGGATAAGCTACGTGCTGGTAAATGTGAATGAGGCTTAAGTAGTGGTGGCAGGGTGCATGCTGCATGTTTTGCAGCAGGGTCTGTTTCAAGGGAAAGATCCCTGTGGAGGTCTAGGAGAGTCGGCAGGTAAATACTTGTGGACCAAGATGTTATACAGATTGGGTGGTCTGCTGAAGAATTCCAATGAAAACGTGCAAAACATTAGACATTAGGAACAGTAACTGCAACCTCCTTACTCCGCATATTAGATTTTCAAAAAAGGACTGGGACAACGAATGGGATGGAATTCAACCATTGTTATTTTGAATGCTAAGTTCTTAGTTTAAATGACCATCACCTCCATATTAAAGAAAATAATATAGCTCTCTTGGATTACCACACTGACTAAGCAGCATGATAAAGTTCCATATATTATCATTTCTTTTGGGAACATTTTGCAAATAGTTTCATTGAAATTATATGTGAAACGTCTAAATTATTTTTTATTACTAAAATACGAATTGAGGAGAGTAGAAATTTACATTCACTGTTAATTTAATGAGATCTATAAGTAATATTTCAACCACAATAATCTTAAAGTTATTAAGTTTGAAATTAACTGATACTGTGATTTCTTCATTGAAAGAATAAAGTTCCTCAGAACATATGCAGATTCACACTAACCAAACATTCACAGCAAGCTCATGGTTCTAATCTCCAAACTCAATAAAAGTAGCAAATTTAATTATTCCCATGAAAGCTATCAAAAATACAAAAATAACTCCTTGAAATTTATTAAAATTCTTCCCTTAGACTTTCCAAATGCTTTCATATTTGAATCAAATTTTGTACCAATTCACATAGACTGATCTCGATAACACTTTAGTGCGAACTGATGTCATGCGAAGATTGATGGCTCATATAGACCATCCTGGTCTTGTACTTCATCACTTGTATATACATGACAATATACAGCTGCCCCCAAGCAATGAATTATAAGTGAAACTTACTTCCCCAACTTTCTAAAATTATGCATATGATGCAGAATAAATTTATTTAGTTTTCCAAGCTCACTATTCTCACATCAAACATTTATTTATTTAATAATCAATATTTTACTCTTTTGCACAGGACTATACTAGCCAATCTGTACCTTTCTTCTTCATCTATATGCTTGCGCTCATTTCTAAATATTCTTCAGTCTTCACAACTAGTTCTATCTTTCTACACAACCAACGCTTGAACACTGGTATTAAGTTATTAACCTGAATCTCATGAAAATCCTTAATAATGCCAAAACCTACTCACAATATATAGAACTTAAAATATTTCAACTAAGATAACCATTTAACAATCTTTTGACATGAAAGCAAGCATATACTCTTCAGTAACCCCTGCCTCATCACACAAGTTGTTTAACTGGGTTGAAAAATTTCTCTTGACACACATTTTGAAATTTAATATCATCTTTATTTTCAACAAATGCTGCATTTCGGAACCCTGAAAAGTTGTTCTGCCAATTTTATGAAACATATCTTTCAGTTAACATCTCCAACTTTGGGCGACTGTTTCACCCCCTAAATATGTTATTCCATTTTTTAAAAAAATATATCAACCTCCATTTTAGTATAAAATACAGCAAAATTATTACAATCTGAGAGCGATACTTGTAAACTTTACTTGTTAGAAAAAAGTAAATGCTAATGCATAAATCATCATAAATAGTTAAATGAAGAAACAATGATTAATAAATAAATGATATACAGTGAAAGAAATCCATGAGCAGAATAAATAGTTTCCATGTTGTCTAGGTTGTGCCAAGTCCTAGTGTGGATTGCCAATGTTTATGCAAAATGCTTCAGCTTTCCTGTAGGGCAGAACTGCGCAATTATGAATTCTGCAGACACTATTAATCCAAACTAATTCCTAGTCTGTGAACTTTCTGCATTCTGGAAGAATCAGCTAATCTGGTTAATCAGGAGAGCACAACTCACAGCAGTCTTACCCTTGATCACACTGGGAAGCTGTTAAGTAAGATCGACATCAAATCACTCTACAAGACATGTAGCGAGATTATCTTCATCTTGACTTAAATAAAAGAATTTCCACCATTTCTTGCAATTGTGTTATTGTGTACACTGGAGAAATTTGCCACCCAATAGACAAGAGGTTACAAGAACATACCCACCACTACAAGTCGAACAATATAGACAAGTCATCCACTGTATGGCTTTCAACTACAACCAGTCACACTAAATTAGCCTTCTTTTGAAAGAAGATTAGTAATTGCCAATGGGGATAAAAGAAAAAAAAAAGTGCTAGTGATTGATAAATATCCTAACTGCATCAATGAGTACAAGAGCATAGAGCTTAATGTGGCATTTATTGCTATGAAGAGAAAAAATGTGGTGGCAACATGCAAGTACAAGCCACATGACAGCTGAGCTTTGCCAGACTAGCTAAACCTTCCAGAATGATGAACAATCACTGACTGGAAATTATGTAGTTGTGGTTAGTAAGCACGCAGAACTCTTTCATGCACAGTTCTATCCTAGCAGAAGGCCAAAAAATGTTTGCAACACACACTAAAACAGCTCTTGAACAGCAAGGAAAATAATAAGTGAGATAATTAAACTAGACTTTTAGTAATAGTGTTGATATCTGAAGTATCTGAAGTTGGGTTAACAAAAAAGGATTTGTTATTAGCTTAAATATTTTAATTCAACTTTTTGGGTGATAGGTCAGATTTACTCTCTCTCTCTCTCTCTTCCTCCTATATAGTAAAACCACCTCAGGGCATTTCTCACTACTCCATCAATCTCTTAGATACGGTTAACTAAGACTAATACAGTCAATTTTTGGATAAGATTCACAAAGAAGAGGAATATAATTTATAGTATTTTTTTTTTTTTTTTAAATTTACCTCCTTCATTTTTTTATGTTACACCACTTCTACGATCAAAAACATTAATAACATGACTTTACATGATCGCTTAATTTGGCACGCAGGACCACTCGTATAAATTCATTGAGCAGCTGATTGGATGTGCATTCAGAGCTCATTAATTGTAGATATTGGGCTTTTGTAAATATTTTGAGACATTCCCAATAAAAAATTAGAAGCTTGCTCTATTTGCAGACTATTAGTGTGGCTGGCAGCTCATAAGACCTTGAGCATTAAGTATCCCAGTCCATAGATTAATTTTGAATTGTGTCTGGGGTCAGTCTTCTCTTCCAATACGAGGTTTTCCAACCTGCTCCCATTCGTACGAAGAGTGACTAAATGTGAAAATCATGTCACTTTCACAAAGGTCAAAATTTTACATTTGGTAGGACACAGTATGTTCTTGACAGATAAAGAGTAATTTTTACTGGACATCCTGTTTAATAAAAATGACATATAAAGGCTACATTAAGTGTCCAATATTACAATTTACTTTTTTATGTCAGTGTAACATGCAGGACGGTGTGTCACGCTCTTTCTTTTACAATGAACCATCTTTTAATCGTCCTTGAATAGCCATTTTAAGAGATTCAGAAAAGAAGACAAGAAAAAGAATTGTTTTCTTTATAACCATGACTCCTACCTTATTCCAAATTTCACTTGATATTCCCATGACAGTCAGACTAACTGATCTCTCTCCAACAGTAGCAGTCATATGAAATTAACTAGCCTCCTTCAACAACTTAACTTTGACAGTTGTTATCCATTCAAATCCTAATTCCCTTCCATAATGCTTGGCTATTTACTGCAGATCATCATTCTCACTCCTCAAGTATTCCAATAATACCACTTGAATCTTAATACCCCTATAATCTGGTAAATTTTTATAGCTTACTCTTGCTAGGTCCAGAAAGTCCAGATAATTGCAACCTAACTATAACCACACACCTGCCAAGCCCATTTATTGTAGCAGTTCTTACTAACCTTCGAATTCATGAAGAGTATTCTCTGAAAGGGGCAGGATTTCATTCAATTCCACCCTGAAACGGCATACTTTTTCCCGAAATTCTTTCTGTTGCTGTAAGAATGTTCTACAGTCACAGTTAATCAGTGGACCACAAATAACAATTTCATGTGGCAGCTATGGATGTGTACACCTTTCTCCCTGCCATAAATCCTACTATATGAGTAAGGTTATTAACCAAAATATTGTAAAGTATGTTTGTGTTTTTTTGTATTTGTCTGGCCCTCCTGCCTTCATCTGTGGTAGGTGACAGGTTATTTTTCCCATCCTATCTTCTTTTCAATAATCTTGTTTAGTAATACAGCCTATCTATCATTTGTAACACGTACACATTTCTACCAGCTTCACCATTAGAGAACTTTCCAAAACAGGGTGTTTCACCAAGCAAAATTTCCATGTTATTTATTGTACCAATTAACTTTTAACACTTTACTTCTTACTATATGGGCCTATTACAATGAATGATCTCTCACAATTCATGGCTTAGCAGTAGTTTCTTACTCTTTAGCTTAGGTAGCAGTGGCTGGCATAACAGTATTTACTAGGTACCATGATGCCTCCTCAAGGACTCATGGTCATGTAGCCCTTTATTTTTGTTTTCATTTCCGTCCCCCCCCCCCCCCCCACACACACACACACACGCGCGCGCGCGTGCGTGCGCAAGTGTGTGTGTGTGTGTGTGTGTGTGTGTGTGTGTGTGTGTGTGTGTGTGTGTGTGTGCGCGTGTGTGCGCGCGCGCGCGCTTTTGCGTCTGTTGGGGAAAATCTTACTATACTATATTCACAAAATACTCTAAAGAAAAAACATGTGATTGACAGCCAACATTCCAATATGCTGTTCTCAAGTTGATGTAAAACATATCTAAATTCCATCTGTAAAACTCAAAAGTAAAACACCACAGTTTCAGTTTACAATTCAGTAAAAAGTAAGTTATGAACCAATATTAACATGGTTGAAGAAATTACAGCAGCTGTATACTGTCTGAATAGAAGATCTGAGATGTTCAGTGAACATATTTGATTTCTTTATGTTTTAAGTAGGGATGACATAAGAAGATTATGGTTAGCTTAACCATGTTCCGATTTTTGGTGCGAAGGAAAAATGCTGCTACAATATGCAATGTTACGATCCAAAAATACAAAATTTCATTTTTATTGTTACATCCCTTTAATACATTTACTATATTCTTTGATTGCCACAATCATTAATTACTATCTGTCTTATTCCCTGCCATTTATAAAGCTGCAGATCCAGTGCTATTGGACTACATGACAGTAAATGTTCTAACTAAATATCAATAGCATGCTTTATTTGGCTGTACAGAAAAAAGGCCAAAAATATTTTGAACAGACATACAAATACAAAGGAAAGGTTGAGAACAGGACATGCATTACCTCTGCCGGCAAGACGATGAAATTTTCTCCATGTGAGAGGACCAGAAACTGTGTATGGTGCCTCCCACAACCTTGTGGTACACTTTTTCTGAATTGCCTCTTGAAGCAGTGGCTGCAGAGTTTTCATCACCCGTACTATATCCTGATTACATGGAGGACCCATTGCACGTAGATAGGGCCATCGATGAACACAGGGTTCGTTTGACACTTTTCCACTATGCTGCATCATCTGCTGTCTCTGCTGCATTTCTTCCACCTTGCACATTGCTACCGTTGTACTTTCCAAAAGAGCTTGTCTGCCCTGTTCTAATGCCATACAAGCCACTTCATTGCTGTCTGTAAATTCTAAAACATTAACAGTAGTACCGTACGGCACAGAAGGACCTGAGCTACCCCTGAACTGCTTGGACGCACGGTACAGAGAATTGCTTGAACTCTGAACAATGACACACTGTTCTCTAACTAATTCTATAACGTTTTGAGGTACTTGGTCCACCAATTCACTAGCATTTCCATTTTCACTATTATTTTTCACACTGTTTGAAAGCAAGTAAGCTACAATCGAACCTTTCTTACGTTCACTCGGGTCTTCAGCTATCCCAGTTATTTCTTGCTCATCTTCATAAAAGAGACCAGAACGGTGAGAAAGTCTTCTGTTGACTACTGCACTGAAACCACAATTACACCTTATTGGGTCTTCCTCAATGCCTCCATTCAAACCAGATGCAGAAGGGCCACCGTGGTGTCCAGGAGATGAGCCCATCATGCCATACGGAGGTGGTGGTCCTCCCATGGTTACATTCCCCATACCAAGAAATGGAGAAGTTGGTGGAAATGACAAGGATGTAGGTGGAGGTTGGGATGGTGGTTCTGGAAGGTAAATTCCAGCATCAGCACCACGTATATTTCCAACCACTTTGAGACCAGCATTGCACACACAAAGAGTACAACTATCAAAGTTGTGATCCCTAAAGATATTCATGGCAGTGTCGCTGAGCAAAATGTTCACAACTAACGAGTTGGCTTCAGGAGCACGTGTTACAACTGGTGTTGGGACAGGTTCAACCGAATTCAGGTTCTTGTTGAGGTATGAGGAAGCAGTGGACGTCGCAGGGCTTGGTAGTTCATATGGAGGTGGAGGTGGGCAAGGAGTTCTAACACCTGGCCCTCTAAACTGAGACTGCACATGAACAGGTAGCCCCCCACCACTCATAGCAACTAGTGTCATGGGACTGGAAGGAAAATGTCCCGCAGGAGAGATGGCTCTTGGATGTGGAAGCTGGGTGTGATGTGGATGGGGGTGGTGAGAATGAGGTATAGAATTTCCATGAGGATTACTAGTTACAGAGTTGGGTCTTGAATTTGTACCCGGACCAGTAGAAGTCGCAGCAGGGTTTGCATGTCCTGCAGACGAAGCAGACTTTTCCCCACCCTGTTGTGCTGGTGGGTACAGCCATGAAGGTTTGTATACACAATTAGCAGGCAAGGATATTGGGGCTAAAGTCTGGCTTGGCAAGTTTGTGAGAGGAGCATACTTTGACGAACCAACAAATCTGTAAACTGTCGGTGGTCGGAACACGTATGACCAGTCTTCAATATTTTCCTCTTGCGGACTTCCCATATTTGGATAGATTTCTTGTTTGAACCTTGTAGTGCATGTAACTGTAAGACTGTCAGACAGTTCGCCTAGTGCTCCATCGGACAGATGGCCACAAGGAGATGCTATGGGGTTGTGTTCCATTGATGGTGGTGTTGGAAACATTTTGGATAGTTCTTCAGGACGGAGAATACCAGATCCTCCGCAGCTGTTTAAAGAAGTATTGCCACCACTACTTCTAGGTGGTTTGACTAACAAACTGGTGGATGCAGAGTCCTCTGTCAATCCTGCAGGTTTGTTAGATCCTGGTGGAGTTTGTACCTGCAACTGATAACAAAATCATATTAATGTCAACAACTCATCCAAAATGCATATTACAAACAAACAACAAACATGTAAAAATCAGTATTCTAACAATAATATAAACTATGCATAGTATAAAGTGGATATTGATATATCTGAGTTTAATAGAAGTCGACACTGTTTGACAGATCACCATGAAAATTGGCACATATTTTATTCGTATTTTATTCTGGAGTAGGTTTTCGACCAAAAAAATAAAAATACCACCTCCCCCTTTTACGACACTTAATATTATACAAACCCATAGTTTTTATTTTATTTTGATGTAACTTTGCACATGTATTCTTTATAATAAAGAGAAAAATAATGTCAAAATTTGATTTGCAAAACTCCAACCCCTATCCCCATTTCCACCACTTTCATTTTTGTCAATGTTCTTTGTACACACCATTTGTAGACACCATTTGACCGATCACCATGAAAGTAGGCACAAATATGCATTTTTCATGGAGTAGTTTTCTGACCATAAATCCAAAAACCACCCCATCTCCCACTTTACACCCCTTAATTTTTATACAAACCCACAATTTTTATCCAATTTCAATGGAACTTACAATTCTTTAATACAAGGATAAAAATAGTGTCAATATTTGGTTTGCAAAATCCCAATCCCTCTCCTTTCTACTCCCTTAATTTTTGTCAATGTTCTTTATACAAATCTAGAGTTTCTATCCAACTTAGAAGAAACTTTGCATTCACATACTTTAAAACAAACAGATAAATGCTGTCTACATTTGGTTTGTAAAAGCTCAACCTCTTTACGCCCACACCTCTTAATTTCCAATGTTTTGTACAGAAATCCACAGTTTTAATCAGATTCTGATGGAACAGTGCACATGCAACCTTTTAATCGAAGAGAAAAATACTGTCAACATTTGGTTTACAACAGCCCAACCCTTCTCCCTCTTTACTCCATCTTGAAAATTCTGAATGTCTGCATGATGCCAAAACAAAGTTATATTTTAGATACAGATTTATGTATGTAGTATGTATTAATGCATGGATGGTACATGTTTCGATTATTGAGCAACAACTAGAACAGATGTGATTAGGTTGAAATGCAGCCTGGACCAAAATGTAAACTGGTCATACTGTATCACGGCATCCAATTCATATCCGTTCTGCGAATTGTTCAGGTATAGCAATGTTTAGATTACGTCTGAAAAGTAAATGGCTGGTGACAAATTAATGAAACTTGGTACACATGATTCACATTGGAAATATAAAAATGATGTATAGGTAAATCAATCTCAAAGACTGGGTACTGAACTAGTAAAGAATAAAGTTGTCAAAATATGGAAAAAATTGAGTAAAACAGTGTTATATGTACTTTTATTTCCCAAAAGTTCGGAATTTACTTATCAAATTTTTAGTAGAGTCAAGGTGATCTGTTTTATAACTGAAGCTAATTTTTAATGGAATTTGAACAACAAAAAAGTTATCGTAACTTCTATTAAGTAACATTTTTTTACCGTTTCATCACATGAGGTTTCATCATCATTATCGAAGATCTGATCCAGGTCTCGGTATGATGCTTGAAGACCTTCATTTGTGAATAAATTGTTTGGAACCTTATTTGCAGGACCATTGGCACTAACAGGGTCAAAGGGAACCATTGAACTACCAGAAGCTCCTTTCCTATCTTCTTCCTGCAGACAAGTGTAAAATTAATAAAGAACAAAATGTTCTGAAGCCAATTCAAAAATTTGCTGGTCTTTTTGGCATTACTGTTGCATAATAAATGGGTTAGAAGGATTCAACTTTAATAATTGTTTATTGTGACATAATCAGAAAAGAAAACAGCATAGTTTTGTTTCTGTTTCACTTACTTTGACTGAATTAGTTCGTTTAAACCCTTCCATACTGACAGAAGGGGCAGCAATATCATCGTCAAACTCGTATGGATCAGACCTTTTACTTAACTGAACACTGTCAACCTCCATCTGGAATAAAAACCATAACTAATACATTTTTCTCTAAAAAATGATTACTTACAAACTTTGATGTTCTGATGGCAATCAAACTTTGGTCTACAAGTGCCTAAAATAGAGACCTACATCTTAGTACCAATTTTTAATTTTTAACAATTTATGGTGAAAGTAAAGTATGTTAAAAAGTAGTTATAAGGCAATTGATCAATTCAATGAGATGTTAAGAAGTTACTAATTATTAAAACAAAAGAATTTAAACTACCAAACCCAGTTTCTCTCTTTTATTATTAATAATAATTTTAACTGCAATGGAGCTAACGCTCCGGTGGCAATTCCCTTAGTTCTAACTAGCTAGAACGTTTTTTTCCCCCCGGCAATTAAACTATAGCAGAAAACTGAAATAAAACACTGTTTAAGTATTTCAGTAGAATGATCTGACAATTCTACTACATATGACATGCGGAATCCAATTCTGATTCTATCATGTGAATTTTACTGTATATTATCTTTTATTACAAGCTATTACATTTATTTTCATTCTGCTATTTTTATTTGCTGTCATCATCAAAATCACACTTTCCATTCATTTCTGTCCTGTCATTTTGATTGCAGCGAAGAATACTTGGACTATTTTTCAGAAAATTTTTTTTAAAAAAAATGGATAACTGACAAAGTTTAGCAACCACAACATTGAAACTATAGTAAGTTAGTTTATTACTGCACAAACATCTAGTCCAACTCCAATCCTAGTGGAAAAACTCTGTTTTAGATCCTAGATAGGGTCATGTATATCCTGATAATCTAATCTAAGACTATGTTATACTAAAATGAATATTTAATGGTGTGTAGAACTTCATTCAAAACAATCTGCTACGACAATAAAAACGCACACACACGATATATTTTATCACCACTTGCAGGTCATACTATATGAAAACACTGGCAATGACGTTTCTTTCTGGCAGAAGAAATTCATTGCATTTATTACTTTAAATTTTTAGTTTATTTATTGGTTTCAGGATTTTACTTTTCTGTATCAATGTCATTAGACAGAGTGAATTGAGGATAAGCAACGGAGAGGAATTTGGCCATTCTATTTCAAATTAACCATCTCACCATTTGCCTGGAGCAATTTCGGGAATTCTTGGAAAAATGAAATCTGGCTGGCTAGATGTAGATTTGAAAAAGTATCCTTCCAAATAGAAACGTCAAGTGTTACCAACCACCCTTTTCTTTGTGAAGAGCCACCACTTTCCACTCACTGTTTTAATTGCTGTTTCATTTCTGTCAAAAAGGTGAACTCGTGTCTCATCTACAGCAACAAATCGGCACAAAATATTAGTAGGAGCCCTTTCATAAGCTGTCCAAACAATGGTGATAATTCCATTTATGTACTGGTTTTTGGACAGTTGGCAACCATCTAGCACAAAGCTTTTTCATATTTAATTCTTGTAGTAAAATGTACCTTCCATACCGTATTTCTTAATATGTCAACAGCTTCTGCTACGTCGTACACCCTTAACCGTCGATCTTCCAATACCATGATGTACACCAGCGGTTGTAGTTTTGGTCATCCATCACACTTATAATATTCAAGCGATATATGACTATGTTTAAATTCAACAACCCTTTTCTTTAGCAACTTTCGGTAAATTTTTGTTGGGGATAAACCATTGAAAATAAAGATTTTTACTATGTCACAATATTGCAATTAATCCATTTCAATGAAATACACAGGAGGCGGAGGAAGAGGAGGAGAAGAAAAAGACGAAGAAGGCAAAATAAGAGAACAAGACAAAAGCAAATAAGTGTTAAAGAGAAGAGAGCAAGTCAACCAAATAGATATACCAAACAAACAGATGTAAACTGAAGTATACCATCAGATATTGAGTTTAGGGGATATTTGGGTGCACGGCAGTGCACCCGCCAAGTCGAGTCAACGGCGGCACTGCCTACCCTTTTCTCGAAGCGATTGGGGCCATTTTTGAACCTCAATTTCTTCGGTCGTATTTATGCTACATGTCTCAAATTTCTGTTATGCATAGATATCAGCAATCTTAGCAAACGTAATTAATTTTATTATGTTACTGTTCTTAGTTTGGATGTTATGCGGATGCAAACTTCAGCGATTTTGTCACTCACTCACTGACTGACTGATGATCATCAAAATTCTAAGGCACTTCCAGTAGCCATAGAAAGCTGGAATTTGCTACACAGATAAAATTTTACCCACATATTATAAGAAAAGTCTGAAACTCGTAAATTTTCATATACCTACCCCCTTACCTACCCCTAACGTGAAATCGCTTTCTACCCTAATTACTTTATAAAGCTCAGATTTTCACTGTAGAGTGAGCTTAATATGTTTAACTAAAGTGTTTAATTATACTTCTTTCCTTTTCTTACTTTCGAAGTTATTGAAATTCAAAATTTTATTTTGGCACAACACACCAACATGAAAAATTCTGGCACATATTTGCGGCTTAATTACTTTGCTACGGATTAAGCTATAAACCTGACATTTATATACTATATAGAGGCAAACAAGTTTAACAAAAGCTTTAAATTTTACTTTGTTCCTATAGCTAGTTTGGAAGTTACTTGTTACTTATTTGAGGTGGTAGTTAAACCAGCGACAATGCTCATTGCTAGGCTATGACGCACATTAATTGTTTGCAGAGATTGGGGCATTGTTGGTAATGATATTGCTGATTTTCCTTGTATTTATTCAATGGAAACCCAAACGTGAAACGTTCCGGTACATATATGCAGGTTAATTGCTTTGTTCTGGATGAATCAGTATGCTCAAACCGTCGAACCTGTCTCATGAAGAGAATTCATTTCCAACATATTTAAAAACAGAAACACAAAACAAGGTGCGGGGATGTGTGTGTGTGTGTGTGGGGGGGGGGGGGGTGTTTAACTAATGGCAGCTTTATTTCAGCTTGGTCTTTTCTTCTTTCTTTAGCATGAGCATCCAATTCTTGGGTTCTAATAACTTTAGCTGCTCGTGCTCTGCTAGAGCTACACTTTAGGCTAGATTTACACCCGCAAGGCATGTCAAAAAAAAAAAGGCAAAATAAACTGGTGCCAGAAACTTTCAAGCAGACACAAAATAATAGCACAGTGCTGAGCAAATCGAACTCTATATTAAATAATACGATTTGTCTCTAAACGAAATTTAATAACAAATCATACACTAACAAATCGCGCGAGAAGCACAGCTTGAGCAACCGATGTAACATAACAAACTAACACACGTCACCATTCGATAAGTTCTAAAAATTTCGTGAATACAACTGTTATGCATATCGAAAAAAATATTTCCGGTGTCCTTCCTACAGATAGGCCTACATAGTATTTCCTTGTAAAATTCCATTATTATTGGTATAGCCACTAAGTCGTCAAAACGTAACAAAAAGACAGTGACCTACTTCCGCATTTATAATTTGAGTGCACGGCAGTGCACCCGACGAATCGAGTCAACGGCGGCACTGCCTACCCTTTTCTCAAAGCGATTCAGGCCATTTTTGAACCTCAATTTCTTCGGTCGTATTTATGCTACATGTCTCAAATTTCTGTTATGCATAGATATCAGCAATCTTAGCAAACGTACTACATTTTATTTTGATACTGGTCTTAGTTCGGTTGTTGTTAGGATGCAAACTACATCGATTTTGTTACTCACTGACTGACTGACTGATGATCATCAAAACTCTAAGGTTCTTCCCGTAGCCGTGGGAAGCTGAAATTTGCTACACAGATAAAAGTTTACTCACATACCAACAAACTCGTAAATTTCCATATATCTACCCCTTACCTACCCCTAACGTGAAATCGCTCCCTACCCTAATAACTTTACACAATTCAGATTTCAATTGTAGAGTGAGCTTACTAAGTTCAACTAATGTGTTAAATGTTACTTATTTGCCTTTCTTATTCTGGAAGTTATTGAAATTCAAAACATTATTTTGACTACGACACCCCGATATCAAAATCCCACTGTACCTCCAGCCATCCCAGAAACAAGTAATTTGGTACACATATATGATTTCACACCAATATCATGAGAAAAGTCTAATATTGGAGTTTTCTCCCGTATTTATTTAATTACAATCCCAAATATGAAAAATTCTGGCACATATTTGCGCCTTAATTGCTTTTCTCCTGATGAAGCTACATGGCTGAGAATTTTTTAAAGCAAAGAGATAAGCAATTTTAAGTGACATCTTAAATTTTACTTTGGTCTTATGCTTAGTTTGGAAGTTACTAGTAATTTATTTATGGTGGTAGTTAATCCAGCGGCAATCCGCATTGCTCGGCTACTGGTCACATCAATTGTTTTCAGAGATTGGGGCATTGTTGGTAAATGTATATTTATGTCTTAAAATCTGAAATGTTCTTATTAGCCGATTTTCAAGTGGAATCATTACATTTGAGCGGCGATTCAGGATAAGCGATAAACTTACAAAAAGAAATGAGATCCCACAAAAACAATTCTTGTAAAAATAGGCCAAGTCTCGTGTTCGTGCAGTGACAAAAAGTTATGAGATCTTCCTCTAAGCCAAGTCTACACTTTTCAGTGTATATTCACTTTACTTTATGAAACAGAATGGTTTCTCTCAGTATCATAGATCATTTATTTAGGATAAAAAATCTGATGACTTGGCCATTATGCATGTCATAATTTGAACTTAAATTGAGGGCATAATATATATACTTGTCAAATTCAAAAAAGAGCGATGGAAATCTTGGCCTTTACTTATTTATAAGCTTGTGTGCGTTAACTAAAACATGGCATGCATAGAGGCCAAGTCATCAGATATTTTATCCTTAGTGCAATGGAACATTTCAGTGCTCTCCTAACAGTCCCAAGAGCACAGCTTTCCCCATCAACCTCGCCAGCATGCCGCAGAATGGTGCCAAAGTTTGCGACCGGTATAAAAAACATCAATGACGAGGAATGCTGTGGCCGATACAGCACGGCATTAACAGATTTGAACACAGCTCAACCACTCTCCCTGCATCCCAGACCTCGCTCAATCTGCTCAAGTGCCAAATTGCAACAAATTGGCCTCGATTTCAGTCTTATGCACATCATGTTCTTCTACTGAGGAAGGGTGGTCTTTTGCTGATGAACGGTATAACCAGATAATTATGTTTCACTTGTGTTTGAATCTTTATCTATCGACACTGCTGTCATCTATGGTAGGTACTGGTTTATTTACCAATAATAATGTTTATATGTATACATACCTGTAAAATAATGAGAGGTAAAATTCTTTTAAGCACTGAACATAAGAAACAATGAAAAAGTAAATTCAACACTGAACAAATATGAAAGCAGGAGGGCAACAATAAACACAAATCAGATTAACACATATTACAATAATTCAGTATTAAACCTTATTCAAGTTAACAGACAAAACATACTGTTAGGAAATTGGATATGCGTACACAGAGGCTCATCACATGAATTTATGTACATGAAGACTGTTTACTACGCTTATTCTGTTTGTATAATTCAGATAGAGATTCTACAAGGAACATCCAGTAACATTACAATGCTACTCTGGTAACTCCTTACTAGTAGGTTCCCTATTAGCAATTTTACTATTACCGGAAAAAAAAAATTGCCACTTCCTGGCAAAAAATAATAATAATAATTGAAATTAGTAATATTTTGTCATGCAATTAATTATTACGACAATAATGCAATGGCAAATACTGATGACCATTGCACACTACAGTACGGTGCTCTGGAAATTGAATATTGTATGCATCGACACTAAATTGTTCAAAGTTACCTGTTTGCATCTTTTATCCCAAAGAAAAATAATATACCAGGTTAGGCTACAAGCCAAAATCTTCCAAAATCTTTGAATCCTAACACAGCCAAAACCCTAATATCAATTTATCATAGATGAAATATTAAAATAATTAATAATCGACACTAACCATGTAAGGTATGAAACTGTCTTAATCCTTTGACTGGTCTAGACGCATTAACGCGCGTGGCTACAACTGCGCAAAGTTGTTTATGCGCGCCCTTGATCCTTCCGTCAGATGCTCAGGACATGTATACACACATCGCCTTGCTGCTCGTCTGTGCTCTGGACACATTAATATGTCCGGCCGTTCAGATCCCTGTGCGCTCTGCAAGTGTTATCGTCACTTAAGAGGCCAGGTCAGGTAGCCATATTTCCACCCCACGTGGTTAGTCGCTTTCCAACGTTCGACCCGTGAGCGTTTGCAGCTATGATAATAGTCCTAAGCCGTGTACATCAGCTAGTGGAAAACAATCATCTGTCTCCACAAGAGGTGAAAATTCTTCAGAATCTGAAGCTTCAGATAGAGAGAACGAAATGTATGGAAAAAGAGGACGCTTTAGTGACACGTTTGATTGGAAGAAAAGCGATTCTCGTCCTTTTGTGCATCTGCAGGACACAAGTGTGAATTGGGTCAAAATTGCAGCATTCTGTCATTTTTCCTGATCTTTTTAACAGAAGATCTTATGAAATCTATTGCTGATAAAACCAATAGATTTTATTTATATACCGAGACAAATATGCCAGATTTTCACTATGAAGTGTATATTTATATTTTTTATAAAAAAATATGATCTGTGCTTGCTATACAGTTTTAATTTGAGAAGAGTGATAAAGCAGCTCTGACGGGGATGTTGGGGAGATGGAAAATCTTTGGTTGTTTGGTTGCCAAGCAGTTTTTATGGCAGAGAGAAGAAGGATACCGCAGTAAGAGAATACCGTTGTATTATTATTTGGAGTCCATTTAACGTATTAAATATGAAGACATGGAAAATAAACATGTTACTGAATGTTTAAATTTATTAATGTAACAAAAATCTTGTAAGTGGTATAAAAAGTTCTTTTTCCACGCTCGCAATCAGTGCATTTTAAATGCTCATGCTCTTCACCGAGTAGTAACAGGACGAAAAATGCCAATTGCAAAGTTTCATTTGTCTCTGGTAAGAGAACTTTATGAAGCGTATGCCAATGAACAGAGGAAACCTGGCAAACGAAGATGCTCTGATGACGAAAATCCTCTACGATTTACTGGAAGACATTTTCCAGATATTATTCATATTGAAAATTCAAAGAAGAGCACACCAAAGAATAGATGCGCTGTATAGTTGAAACAGAAAATGCATCGAGAAACCATGAACGAATGCAGGACATGCAATGTAACACTGTATTGTGCCATGTTTCGAGGCTTTCGACACAAAAAAGAATTATTAACAATGGGTAACTGAACAGCAATAATTACATTACATTTATATGCCTCTAAAACTAAGTAAATACAATATAAATATATATATAAAATAAAAACATATTTCTAACTTCGCCAGTTCTGGTCTATAGTCCGGATCAAAAATAAGGATGGAAAATATATGCAGATTTTGTGAAAGGTATTCTCTCCAGATGAATTACTGCACTCACAAACAAAAAAATCCAAACACATTTCAGTTGCTGTAGTATCTATTTAGTATACGAAGTACCTGTACATTTGTCTACGCCGATATTCACTTTTAGAGAAGCTTCAAATTGAAAAATTTTAGATGTCAGAGTAACTGAATTTATTTTGTATCTGGGGTTTCGAAACGCAGAGTGACAGCCGAAAGCCGTCAGACACAATGCTCCAGAAATATTCAGCACACAGCGTGTCGGGCCGCATGATGAACTCAGCAGCGCAGGTATCAGCCGACCGTGGCCACTCAGCACATGTAGAGAGCTTAGGCGACAACAAAGGAGCCCAGCGAAGGCTCTGCCGGGCAATCTCTAGCAGTCAACGGGTTAAGTGTTGGTGGAGGAAGGCTTTAATGAGACGTATATACAGATTTTTTCACTAATATTTTTACTAAAAATACGGCCTTGTAGCTCAGTGCTTAAGGCAGTTGCTTTCAAAGCGTTCACTGCTCTGGTCCTGCGTTCGAATCCTGGAAGGCACAGGAATTTTGAGAGTTGTGTTTAACCATACGAGCTACGCCAGCACATTCCCTAGGTACCCTCTGGGGCTAAAAACCCTAGTTGTAACACAATGCATACACATCCACAGCAAAATTCAAGCTAAACAAAGACTTAATGTTATTCTAGTTAGCCCAAATGTGCATACTGTACATGCAGATTTTAAAGTAAAGTACTAGTCCCTTAGTAAAATACAAAAAAAGGCATTAACAAAAGATGGATTGCACTATCTTGAATCTAATAAATGTGAAACCATCATTAATGGTTATACATATTGATTACCATTTCAAAGATTGAAATGTTACGGTGTACTGGATGGACATAAAAAAAAATATAATGACAAGCCAAAATATTTTTTACGCAATTCCAAAGCCAAAATACAATTTTTCAGGCCCACCCATAGGTATTTACATTACAGCTTCATAATTCTATTACCTTCACAATCATATTTCACTAACTGCAAAAACAGATTAAAAAAAAAACTTTTGGTTGCACATACCCCAACCTCCTCTCAACCATGTAACATAGGATGGAATCACTAAACAGGTATTTAAAAATGCTAACGATATTGAATGTGGGCATTTTTATTTCGCTGTAAGATTTATTCAGCACTATCCAAGACCTTAAAGTTATTAAGTTTTATCCTCCAACTTGAAATTTCCAAACAAACTATTTTGTAGTCCATACACGAGGAACATAATTCAGTATAGGGTACTCATAAATCATTTATTATTCAAATACGAATTGACTGTTGGACTTTTCGTTAATGTACGACTTGATTAAAAGTGCTTATTTCCTTCTATGAATTCTTGTATGTTTCTCAAAAAATTATACTCAATGTTGTTCAAGTATTAATTCGAATATGCTGTGTGCTAATATGAAACTACAACATTATCACAATATAAAAGCAATAGAACTCCACAATATGAGTGCCCCCACACAATTTTCTAATATTTAAGAAATGAAATTTTCTTCTATCTAGTTAGTTCTTATATCAAAAACTAAGGAGGGAGAAGGAAATATGACCCACCACAGATGAAGACGGCTGGGAACGACGAACACAAAAACACAAGAAAAGTGCAATTTTTCGGCATACAGCCTTATTCGTGCATTATTGAGACACCAGGTGGAGTCAGACGTGTACACGGAGACGGCTCCCCCCCTCTCCTCTCCTACACTACCACCTGCGCCGGTTGCGCCAATCACCAGACAGCCATCTCCGTGTACATGTCTAACTCCGCCTGGTGTCTCACTTCTGCACTAATAAGCCTGTATACCAAAATATTGTGCTTTTCTTGTGGCGTTTTTTTGTGTTCATTGTCGTCAGCCGCCTTCATCCGTGGCAAGTGTTGGGTCACCCTATCCTTCCTTAGTTTTATTGCCTTAAAGCATTTTCCAGCTCAATGTTATTATAGTTCTTACACCTAATTAGTGTAAGACTAAGCTCACATGCACACAATCATTTTATCAAAAATAATAAATAAAAGGATTGTTATGAAACAAAGGTGCTATAAAGCGGAATAAATCAAACATTTGGATAGGAGAATAACCACCTGTTACCACAGCTGAAGGTAGGAAACGTGTCAAAACATGGGTAGACACATACACACATTCAGCATTGTAATTTTTGGGTTTATGTCCTTAGTCAACAGCAGGATGAGATAGCTGCTAGCCGCCATCATGCAGCATCTAACTGGAGGCTCACCCTGATGGTTGATGCCTTGTAATAGTGGAAATATTAACATAGCGGAGTGAGTGGAGTGAAGATTTAAAAGTATGAACCCGATCATTGTAAGAATGGAAACTATCGTGGAAATACGTCACGGGCCATTGAAAGGAAATGGAAGCAAATACTGTACCAAAGTTTCTGCACACGATACATACGATAAATATAGAGCATCTTTTACATTTTTAAGATTTTATTATATTATTTTGCTCTTTCCACCCACCAGTGATTAGCTTTGATATTTAACAATACTCCGGTATTAGCTGTAAATCACTACTTCCCCTTTGCCTGTCCTCCCTTTGAATTTACGCCCACCATGTTCCTGACTAATAGTCACTCTGTGAGCCAGTCTCCCACAACACCCACCCTCCACAATGTTCTCTAATGGCAAATTTCTGACATTTGTGTTTGTCTGTTTTATGTGTTTCATGTGGCGGGCTCGGATGTGACCACATCTTTCCCCCTGCCATATGTCTCGCCTCCTACATGAGTAAGACTAAAGTCGAAATATTGTGTAATTCTTTTGTTTTTGTGTTTTTACGTGTCTCGCCCTCCTGCCTTCATCTGTGGTAAGTGACGGGTAACTGTTTATTTTCCCTATCCTATCTTATTTTCAGTGCCTCGCGGCAGTTTCTTTGTTTCCTTTATCCAATTGTTTTATGTGTTTGCAATGCACAACCACTGTCTAAGGTAAGTGGTGGTTTATTTCCCCATCCTAATTCGTGATTCCCATATGTATGTATACACAGCATACACTTCCTAATTTTGGGTGTTGATGCTATATACATTACATTTTCTAACTTGCAAATTCTTGACACGGCTCATTGTACTGATACACAAAATAAATTTTAAAACATTAAATAAAATTCCATGAAGCCATAAATATGCAGAAACATAAAGAGCTAATCTAAGTGCAAAAGAGTGGGTTATGGTGTGATTCTATACCTACCATCATGTTGGTTCCTGGTTCTTGTTTTATATCTTGTCTGATGTATGGCTGAGCAATGTTGTTGGGTGGAGAGGCGACATGCTGTTGATGAGGGGGATACAAGTCACCAAGGCTCATTCGTCTGCTGTATGAAGACTGTCTACTCAAGTCAAACGATTTTGAGTCAGATGGCTTAAATCTTTTCACTGGGTGATTAAGCCTGTATAACAAATCATAAGTTAGTGTCTGTTAAGAAATGAAGAGAGACTTTCAAAAATACATCAACATCAAATATCTTAAACTTGAGGGTTTTAACCCTCCTAAATTCAGTACTTGACATTATTCCTTGCTGATAGAGGCAAAAACATAAATTTTAAGACAAATATTCCATGATGCTGATTTGAAACGTTGCACACAGTAGTACAAAAATAATACTGACAGCAACAGGACAGGAAATAATTTCAATGTATCATCACAAGTTGCATGTAACATTACTAATGTTCACATGATGATTACTTGATTTTGCAAGGAAAAGATGTCGGCCATTATTTTCTCCCAAAGGCCAGTCCGTATAACCTTGCCTTTATGAGTTCACATGACGTAAGGAAAACGTGCTATAAATTTAATTTCCAATATCTTTTAAGTAATAACACACAAGCAGAACAGTGAGACACTGAACTGATAAAACAACAATGTCCACTGACCTCTCAAACCTAATATAACCAGAATAAAGAAAGACTGCCTTGCGCCATTAGAGCAGCTTACTGTAATGACTTCACACAAGGTAGGTTGGATGGTAGTTGCCTGGCACAAAAATCAATGTTTCGTTTTACATAGATGACTCAAATCTGTGGCTCTTCAGCATCATGCTGTGGCTAATGTTATCATTCAGTTCAGATGAATTAAGAGCACTATCAACAACAAAAAAGAAAACAAAATAAAACAAAACATATGCTTGTTTTGTGAACAAAAGCTTTCCTAGTGTGTCACTGAAATGTAATCTTCATGGGTTCTCTGCCACAGAAACCATGAAAATTACATATGCTTGTTTAGCTCGCAATTTGCAAAGTATATCATACATAAGCATTTTTAGTATGTGTTGCTTACATATAGAATATGGTAGATACTGGAGGATATTTCAAGTTACACAAAGCCTAAATGCAGCCGTCAGGAACAGTAGGATTTAGGATTAAATAGAATAAGAAATACTTTAAATGATGCTAGAACGGAGACAAGGCTTTGACCAGCAAGCTTTGAAAGAACAAAATCCAGAAGAGGTAGATAAACACCACCTCTGCAAATTTGTAAAAACTATAGAATAGAGTTGAAATTAAATATGTAAAAGTGATAGTACAATCTAGCCAAGAATCAAGAAGTAGTCAAACAATGGCTGCTTAAAGGGGGGGGGGGGGACCACTACTCGATATGGCATAAAAACCATCCTAATTACAAAGGAGTACCACCCATAGTCTCAGCTCAATCTAGATAAGAATTTTAATGATGACATGAGCTATTTTATCAGTGATTTTGGAATCACAATGGGTAGCAGCCATGCAGCCTTGAGAGACTGCCCCACTGTTACTATAAAGTAAACATATTTCATTTCCCTCTCTCTCTCTAACTTTAAGTTTCTAAATGTTCAGAAGTTTTCTTCACTGTTCATAGCTGTAAGTGCTGCTGTCACTGTCTCTTTTGTGTGTTAAAACTTCTTTTATGCGACTTCATATATTGCATTTTCACCTATTTCTTCTAAAATGCAAGCTGTTTTCACGAACTGTATAATTCTTGTTTAAAGAGCAAACCTTTATCAGTTTTGTCTTTTGACTTAATGATGTATACAATGGCCCATACGGACATAAACAAAAATAGTTACGGCACCAAAATATTCCACTAAGTGCAGTGATCATGCAGGTGGGTTATTAAGGATGATGTTCTTCTTCAGAAGTTGCAAAGAAACTTATGGCTGTGGTTCACCAAAAAGGCACTTGGTTCAAATGATCAGAACTTTGAGACTTGGTGCAAAAAGTATTAATTTTCTCGTTCTCTTCCTTTGGTTTCAAAATTGCAGTGCATTTACAGCACTTCACGTAACTGTCTATATAATTTCTTCCACAAAGTGCTATGTTAGTATCACACCCGCAAACTGTACAAAAAGAAAAAAAATCTCGATTTTTAATGGGCACGGAAATTCTATGGAACACATCTGGTATATCGTTCCTTAGACTTCTTCATAGCTACACCAGCTTTACACAATATACAAGAAGGAAAAATCAAGATAATTAACATAAAGAACCAAAAAACAATACAATGCATGTGGGACGATAGAGAAGTAGAAGAAAATGACTTCCAAATGATTGCCGATTCGACTTTCAGAAACAGTATCAATGTAAAATCAGAAAGACAGATCAATTAATTAGTGATTATAGTAAAATAAAACACACCTTGGTGTAACCTTACTGTCAAATTGAAAAGGCTTCAACACAAATAAAAGAGAGAAACAGCAGCACTTACTGGACATTAATAAAGTTGGAACCTACCACCACAAGATCTGATCTTTATTTACACAGTCAAATTTTCATTTTGAGATTTGTAAAATAACATTGTTTATCTGTGTAGTCATAAAATACAGAAATTTTCATAAACGTTACAGGAAAACCACAAAAGTTGGCAAGTATGTACAAAGCTCATTCAGAAAGTAAGTACCATTTGCGCATATCTTCTGATAGCTAGTGATGTTCCGATACAAGTAAATACGAGTAAGTACTCGATACTTTGTTTCGGTACCGAGTACTTTTTGTATTTGAATTAATTCATTCGATACTTACTTGGTATCGGAAGAAAAGTACTTGTATCGAATCGAAAGTATCGAAACGCGACCAGTGTTAAATTCAGAATGCATCATCCCTGCTGCGCCACTCAGCCGCGCTGCGAAATTAATATCCCGCTGACGTCAAGCTGGTACCATTGAAAATAATAATAATAAAAAAATCAGTCTCAGAATAGACAACTTCCACAGAAAATATAATATCAAAGAGTTTGTTGCTGATCTCTATTTCATTGTGATAAAGTCTGTTTTGTTTCAATAATGTCAACGAAATGTTTTTTGAAACGTTTGACACGCATTTTGCTATGCCCGCCCAAGGGTTGCCAGATACAGTATTATAATTTCCGGGACATTTCTGGGGTTAAAAAGGTATATATATATATATATATATATAGGATTATTAACTCAACTTTGATTGAAAATTACTGCGTCATAGTTGAACAGTCTTTACATATTGCCTCTGGTTGTTGGTAAGGTGGAGCGCTGCCCTACCTCCCTCTGCGAGTGTGGCATGGCCACCGTGGTATCTTAAGTTTGACAAAAAAAACTGGTATACGGGAATTGCGGGACAGTAAAGCTTAATTCCTGGATATGGGACCAGACACAAAAATCCGGGACATTCCCGGATTTCCTCGCCATCTGGTAACCCTAGCCCGCCCCCTCCCCCACCCATTAGTCGCTCGCAATCGACAATCGCCCGCCCGCCCGCCATAGCGGTGTTTGTTATTGAACTGTGTAGTGCGTGCTTCGTGTTAACTTGTACTGGTTTTTTATTATTACTAGCTGTTACCCGCGACTTCGTACGCGTGGACTTGGAGTTTCAATTCCAGAATTGGATATAGAAAACTGTTAGTAACGTAAGATTTGTCCCAAACAACACCGAGTCAACATAATATGATGGAAAGCCATCATTATATCATCTAATCTGTCTCATGAAGAGAATCAATTTACAACATATTTAAAAACAGAAAAGTAAGCGAAGGTGCGGGGATGTGTGTGTGTGTGTGTGTGGGGGGGGGGGGGGGGGGGGGTTAACTGATGGCAGCTTTATTTCAGCTTGGTTTTTTTCTTCTTTATTCAACATGAGCATCTAATAGCAGCACATTGTCTTCTAGACCTGCACCTTAGGCCAGGTTTACGTCCGTAAGGCATGTCAAAAAGGAAGACAAATTGGTGCCAGAAACTTTTATACAGACACAAATGAATAGTACAGTGCAGAGCAAATTGACTTCTATACTAAATAATAAGTTTTGTTTCTTATCGAAATTTATTAACAAATCAAACACTAACAGATTGCGTGACTGAGCAACCAACGTAACATAACAGACTAACACACGAATCTGTCCGTCTTTCATCATTCGATAAGTTCTTAAAATTTCGTGGCTACAACTGTTATTCACGCCGAAAAAATGTCCTGTGTCCTTCCTACACTATTTCATCATTCCATCAATATTGATATAGCCATTTAGTCGTCAAAACGTAACAAAAAGACAGAAACTTACTTCCACATTTATAATATAATAGCTGGTACCCACAACTTCGTTCGTGATTGTAAAGTATTCATATTGACAGCTGTAGACATCTAACCACCATAATGCACGATGGGAGACTCGATACTATTACCACACACAAATACCAGTCTTCTGCGCTATGTAGTTCCGGCAACAAAGTAAAATTTACGGATACACACAAGTCTTTGGATGAAATACGAAAATATTCATGATCGACCAATTTCGAACACCATATCTCACACACTCCCACAGTTACCGAATTTCGGCCAACGTTGTGATCGATGGGTGACTCTGTGTTACTACCACACAAAACGCCAGGTAATCTGCGATCTGATAGTATTCACTTAAAAGTGATACAACGTGACACATGCGTCTTTGGCAGAAATATGAAATTGCCGCAGGTCGACCATTTTATCCCCCATTTCTCCCACACCCCCATAGCTACCGACATCTAACAACCATAGTAGCACTACATGAGATACGATTCTACTACGAAAAACAAACAGCAATGCTCTATCGCTACGTAGTTGTGGCAGAAAAGTGACATATGCGGAGACAGTCGAAATACGAAAATATCCTTGGTCGGCCACTTACAATCACCATATCTACCACACTACCACAGTTTCTGAAAATCGGCCGCTGTTATGATCGAAAGGTGACTCTGTGCTACTACTACACACAAACGCCAGTTATCTGTGATCTATAGTTTTCGCTGAAAAGTGATACACCATGACACTTTTGTCTTTGGCAGAAGTATGAAATTGCCACAGGTCGATCAACTTTCAACCCCCATATCTCCCACACCCCCATAGCTACAGACATCTAACAACCATAGTGCACTACATGAGATACGATTCTACTACCAAACACAAACACCAATGCTCTATGCTATGTAGTTGTGGCAGAAAAGTGACATATGCGGAGACAGTCGAAATACGAAAATATCCTTGGTCGGCCACTTACAACCACCATATCTACCACAGTACCACAGTTTCTGAAATTCGGCCGCTGTTGTGATCCGAAAGGTGACTCTGTGCTACTACTACACACAAACGCCAGTTATCTGTGATCTATAGTTTTCGCTGAAAAGTGATACACCATGACACTTTTGTCTTTGGCAGAAGTATGAAATTGCCACAGGTCGATCACTTTCAACCCCCATATCTCCCACACCCCCATAGCTACCGACATCTAACAACCATAGTGCACTACATGAGATACGATTCTACTACCATACACAAACACCAATGTTACTATGCTATGTAGTTGTGGCAGAAAGGTGACATATGCGGAGACAGTCGAAATACGAAAATATCCTTGGTCGGCCACTTACAACCACCATATCTACCACAGTACCACAGTTTCTGAAATTCGGCCGCTGTTGTGATCGAAAGGTGACTCTGTGCTGCTACTACTACACACAAACGCCAGTTATCTGTGATCTATAGTTTTCGCTGAAAAGTATACACCATGTCACTTTTGTCTTTGGCAGAAGTATGAAATTGCCACAGGTCGATTACTTTCAACCCCCATATCTCCCACACCCCCATAGCTACCGACATCTAACAACCATAGTGCACTACATGAGATACGATTCTACTACCAAACACAAACACCAATGCTCTATGCTATGTAGTTGTGGCAGGAAAGTGACATATGCGGAGATAGTCGAAATACGAAAATATCCTTGGTCGGCCACTTACAACCACCATATCTACCACAGTACCACAGTTTCTGAAAATCGGCCGCTGTTGTGATCGAAAGGTGACTCTGTGCTACTACTACACACAAACACCAGTTATCTGTGATCTATAGTTTTCGCTGAAAAGTGATACACCATGACACTTTTGTCTTTGGCAGAAGTATGAAATTGCCACAGGTCGACCACTTTCAACCCCCATATCTCCCACACCCCCATAGCTACCGACATCTAACAACCATAGTGCACTACAGGAAAGACGATTCTACTACCACACACAAATATCAAAGGTCTATGTTATATACTTGTGGCAGGAAAGAGAAGTATACGGAGATACGAATTTTTGGTCGAAATATGAAAACGCCCTGCACTGACCAACTTTAATCATTATATCTCCCACATCCCCACAGCTATCGGCATTCGGCCAACGTTGTGCACGACAGGAAACTCCATGCTACTTCCACCAACAAACATCAGTGATCTGTACAAGGTAGTGGTGGCTGAAAAGTGAAATATAGGAAAAAACACGTCTATTTTTATATATATATAAGATTATGGCACCACCAAAATCTAAAGTGTGGACGTATTACACTAAAGTGAATGAAACCATGGCAAAGTGCAAGAAATGTTTTAAAACAGTGAAGTTCTGTGGAAACACGTCCAATTTGTTTAAACATGCCAATACTCGTGGAACTGTTATAGAAAGAAAACAACAGAGTACTCTGGATCCTAATAAAAGGTGTGTATCTAATAATTATCTTTTGTTATTCATAAATTGATAAGCAAATGACAGATACTAATATCCTTTATCTGTACGAATTTATTTATATGTTATGAATCGTTATTTTTCCATTTGAAAAGTTTCTAGAAATTACATTCACTTTAATTTTAGCGTTACAAGAAACTTTGAATAATGAGATGAAGAATTAATACAGGTCTATACCAAAAGTAGTAAGACTGATTTTTTTAAAAAAAAATTTATTGAAGATATATTTACAATTCCTTAATCCTCTTCGAAATAGCACCCTTAGGCAGCTACACACCAAAAATTACGCTGCTGCCATTGGCCGTACACCTTCTGGAAGTCAGATTTGGAGACGCTTTTGAGAGCCCTCGTCGATGCTGCTTGAATGTCCTGAATCGAGTCAAACCGCTGTCCCTTCAGCTGCCTTTTCATCCGTGGGAATATAAAAAAAACTGAGTTGGAGCCAGATTGGGACTGTAGGAGGGGTGCAGCAACGTTACAACGCCAAATCGGGGCAACAGTTTCCTTCCACGTCCTCCCGTCCAACGAAGGCTCGCATGAGCAAATCAAAGATCAAGACAATGCTGATCGTGTTTTCTGACCATCGTGGGGTGATTCATAAGGAGTTCGTTTCTCCTATGGAAACTGACAATTCGAACTTTTACCTGCAAGTGCCAGCCCGCCTGCGAGACCGAGTGAATCGCGTCCGACCAGTCATCTCCGCCAACTGGACTCTGCATCACGACAATGCGCCGTGCCCAGGCGCGCCGTCATGAGGCAATTGTTGGCCCGAATCGACATTTCCACGTTGCTGTACCCCGCCTACAGTCCTGATTTGGCTCCATCTGACTTTTATTCCTCACACGGATGAAAAAGCAGCTGAAGGGACAGCGGTTTGACTCAATCCAGGACGTTCAAGCAGCATCGACGAGGGCTCTCAACAGCGCCCCCGAAACTGACTTCCAGAAGGCGTACGGCCAATGGCAGCAGCGTAATTTTTGGTGTGTAGCTGCCTAAAGGTGCTATTTCGAAGAGGATTAAGGAATTGTAAAGATATCTTCGATAACTTTTTTTTTTAAAAAAAATCAGTCCTACTACTTTTGGTATATACCATGTATTCCTTAAAAAGAAATAATATAAATAATTTTACTGCTAGAAGTGTCGTCCTTCAAACAACATTATCGAAATCGTACTAGATAGTTTACTCTTATTATTTACATTTCAGTTCAAAAAGTACAAAAACATCTGATAAATCACGACTACGGTTAGTGAGGAGTCCTATCTCTCACAGCCATCAACATCAAAACATTTGGAAGAATGATCCGATTGCGTCGTCGAAAAAAGTGCACATAATACTATACTCCAAACTACTTTACAAGAGGCTTTTTCACGAGTTTCGTCTGATAAAGGCAAATACATTATTTTAGAACTTATTAATCATTACAATTATTTGATTTTTCTCTTCTTTTTTTTTAATTGGCGCCTTTATTTCAGATGGAGGTGCGAAATATATAAAAAAAAAAATACTGCAAGCTTTAGTATTTTTTATCTGTAAGGATATGCGGCCTTTCAACATAGTTGAAGGAGAAGGCTTTTTAGCTCTCATGAAAGAACTTCAACCTAATTTCAAAGTGCCTGGAGCAAAATATTTAAAAAAGAAAACTCAGGAAAAATATGAGGCTTGTGTGGCTGTTGTTAAATCTAGATTGTCAAAAATAGATAATATTTGTCTTACACTGGATATTTGGACCGAAACATTGAACGAACGAGGTTTTCTGGGTGTGCCAGCCCATTTTCAAGAAAACTGTGAAATGTGTATGTTATACCTACACTAGTGCCCTAAACGAAAGACATACTGCTGAATATATATCAGAAACCCTTATGAATATTCTTGATAGTTGGAATATTCCACTAAGCAAAATTCGTGCCGTTGTAACAGATAATGCCAGTGCTATGATTGCAGCCATTAGAATATCTATTGGTGAAAAGAAACATTTGCCGTGTTTTGCGCACACGGTGAACCTCGTAGTCGAAGAGGCTTTAAAATTACCTAGTCTAAAGACAGCTATATCAAAAGTTCGATAGTGCATTGTATAAAAAATAGTGTTTTGCAGTCTTATAAATTAAGGAAAATTCAAATGCGAAACAATACTCCTGAAGGCTCAGTTTTGAAACTTGTTGCTGATGTGAAAACAAGATGGAATTCAGCCTTTTTCATGCTGGAGCGCTTTTTTACTTTTAAGAAGAGTGATATCTGAAATCGTCATTGAAAGTGTTTCAGCACCTGACTTGCCAACTGCTGTTGAGATAGAAACACTAAGCCAACTTACTGCATTATTAAAACCATTTGAATATGTTACACAAGAGGCGACGGGACAAAAGTATGTTACAATTTCCAAAATAATACCAATGCTTAGTTGTTTGTCAACAGAAGTTAACAGTATCACACCAAACGCACCAGTTGTGAAAGAATGCAAGGATGTTTTATTGAGAGAACTGAAGAGAAGATATGGTTTGATAGAATTCAATGATCATGCAGCCATCGCTACTCTTTTGGATCCAAGATTTAAAAATCTGAATTTTCAGGATCCAGTAGCATGCGGGCAAGCCATACAAAAACTAAAAAGTATTGTTCATGAACAATTAAGTAGCCCTTGTGAATCGGAAGAGGAAGCTGCTCCAGCTAACGTTTCCAAGGAATATGACTTCTGGAAACATCACAAGGAGTTAGCTCACCGCCAAAAAAAAAAAAAAAACATATCATACTGACGAAGTTTCTCGCTATTTGTCAAACAGTGTGACATCTCTAAAAAGTAACCCATTTACAGAATGGGAAGAAATGAAACTTATATTTCCTTGTTTGTACAAATACGCACAACAATATCTTATTGTTGTAGCTACATCAGTACCGAGTGAATGTTTCTTTCCTAAGGGGGGTGAAACAATGTCAAACAAAAGAAACAGGCTGTCTCCAAAATACTTGGAACAATTGCTTTTTTTGGGAAACCTCTCAAATGCAGACTTTTTTGTTTAAAAGTGCTAAAATTATAATAAATAAATATTTAACTACAATACCTTCAAAGTTTGCGATATCCTATAATTTGAATAAATAAATAAAAATATTTACTCTCCCACTTTTCTTAAATCTTTAGCAAACACCAATAATCTTAGCCCAGCTGAAACCCGTGCCAGAAAACAACTCTCCAGCAATTCAGAACTCATTATCCTTCCAGCTGACAAGGGTTCAACCACTGTAGTCATGAACAGGAATGACTATGTGGCTGAAGCTCTTCGTCAGCTATCAGACACCAAAACCTACTGCTGCCTATCGGAAGATCCAACTCCTGCTGTCAACAAAAAAATACAAGAATATGTACAGTTTAGTGGACCTCTCCAAGGTCTCACCCCACAATCCATTTCGCTTCTCACTCTTCAAAATCCACGTACACCCACCCTTTATCTATTGCCCAAAATCCATAAACCTGGCAATCCAGGACGCCCTATCGTTGCAGCCTACGGATCGCCAACTGAGCGCATCTCTGCCTTGGTTGACCAGTACCTACAGCCCATTGTTAATCAGCTCCCTTCTCATATAAAGGACACCCAGCACTTTCTCTTCCGGCTTTCTACCTTACCCACACCTCTTCCTTCCGACTCAATACTGGTTACCATTGACGTCACGTCCTTGTATACAAACATTCCACACTGGCATGGCCTCAGGGCCATGGAACACTTTCTGGACCAGCGCCCTCCCAATAGCCTTCCCATGACATCCTTCCTCATCAAATTAGCCCACCTTATCCTCAATAATAACTACTTCTCCTTCGAAGGCAACATCTATCACCAAACCTGCGGAACTGCCATGGGTACCCGCATGGCCCCCTCTTATGCTAATCTGTTCATGGGCCGGCTGGAACAGACATTTCTGGAGGAATTCCCTCTCAAACCCCTCATTTGGCTTCGTTTCATTGATGACATATTTATGATTTGGACGCATGGAGAAAATGAACTGCTAAATTTCCTGAACCATCTCAATAACTTTAGCATGCTGAAATTCACTTGGTCCTACTCCCACACCCAGGCCACATTCTTGGATGTTGATTTGTCCCTATCCAATGGCTATCTCAACTCTTCAGTTCACATCAAACCAACCAATCTTCAACAGTATCTCCATTTCGACAGTTGCCACCCATACCACACCAAACGTTCACTCCCCTACAGTCTTGGCATTCGAGGTAGTCGCATATGCTCTAATCAACAGTCTCTCATGGATTATTCAAACAGTATTTCAGAAGCATTAATATCTCGGAACTACCCTCCAGCTTTGGTTAACAAACAGCTTTCACGTGCCACATCACAACTGAATCAGCCAATCAATCATCCCAGACCCGCAAAAACCAACCACAATCCAGTCTTGGTCACACAGTACTACCCAGGCCTCGAATCCATCAACAGAGTCCTCCGGCAGGGCTATGATTTCTTACAAACATGCCCTGAAATGAGATCCATTCTTCCTAAAATCCTCCCTGCCCCTCCTAGAACTTGTTTCAGCAGACCTCCTAACCTCAGCGAACTTCTAGTCCACAAACACAGTCTTCCTCTTCCTAACAGTCAACCCCAAGGCTCTTTCCCATGTAATAGACCACGCTGCAAGATGTGTGACATACACCATGCTTCCACCACTTTCATCAACCCGGTCACAGGGGAAAGCTTCCCTATCATAGGACACGCCACCTGTGAAACCACGCATGTAATATACCAGTTAACATGCAACCACTGCCTGGCTTCATATATAGGTTTGACCACTAATGCACTCTCCATAAGAATGAATGGCCACCGTCAGACGGTATTCACACAGAACCCAAAGCACCCAGTTGCTGCCCATGCCATAACCCACGACTTGAATAATTTCAACTCTTGTTACACAGTCCGTGCTATCAGAGTTCTCCCTAATAGCAGCAGTTTCTCTGAACTCAGAAGGTGGGAACTTGCCTACCAGTACAAACTTGGCACTAGGCAACCACCTGGTCTCAACCTAAGATAATACCCGGTCACCTTTTTTTTTTTTCTTTTTTTTTTTCTCCTTTCCACTACCTATATTGAACCACCACTAACCTGAGGTGATGTTTAATTCATAATTACATTATTATATATATATTTTTTATTTGTATAATATTTTAATTTTTTCAATATATATTATATTTTGATCTTCCTACCAACCAGATATTAGTTTGGATATTAATTTTTGCTCGGGTATGAGCTCTGATTCACTGCCCCTCTACTTTTCCGATGTTTGAATTTACCCCCACCATTTTGTCGACCGGCGGTCTTTCCGTGAGGCAGTCTCCGGGTGCACCCACCTCTCATAATGTTCTCTTGTTGAAGAAGGGTTTTTTCCCGAAAATTACTTTATTATTTGTGTTTGTGTCTTTTCTGTGTGTTCGCGCCCCACATCCATCATCTAAAGGTAAGTGGTGGCTCATTTCCCTATCCTAATTTGATTCCTTTCCGCTACTTAGCGTCTTTTTTTCATTGTTATCAAAATATTTACTGTGTTTTATTAGGTTTTACTAGACTAGGCACATAAAATAAATAATTTAGCAAAATGTCACATATATTCTTACATTTCGACAATATGGTAGGTAACTGAGTACAAAAGTATCGATATGAGTAAGTATCGATACTTTTGCAGTACTCATATGAGTAAGTATCGAAAGACAATTTGAGTACTACTCATTTGAGTAGGTATCGATACTTTGATGGTATCGGAACATCACTACCGAGAGCAAGAAGGTTGTGCATGCAGTTACATCCTTCAACTTGAGAACAAATTAGCCTAGTCATTTTGATTGATAACATGAATGTCTGAATGACTGGATATTGTGGGCCATTTCCTCAATTGCAGGTTAATCAATTTTTTATAAAGGTGAATAACACGCCAATGCAATTGAATTTTGTTTTATTTTGGTGTCGTACGCGTTTCGCTCTATATCAAGAGCATCATCAGCGACATCTGTTTGGTATTTATTCATTTATTTAGTTACATTTGGTTTAAAAAACAATATATAAAGTTGAGGTGAAATTGAATTTACTTACATGTTACTTTTTACAGTAACATGTAAGTAAATTCAATTTCACCTCAACTTTATATATTGTTTTGTAAACCAAATGTAACTAAATAAATGAATAAATACCAAACAGATGTCGCTGATGATGCTCTTGATATAGAGCGAAACGCGTACGACACCAAAATAAAACAAAATTCAATTGCATTGGCGTGTTATTCACCTTTATAAAAAATTGATGAATGTCTGAAGTCACTATTTGTTGGTAATCATGCTTAAAACACTAGATCGGCCCACCAGCTGTGAAATAAGGGCTGTTATCAAGTTTTTGAACATAACAAATGTTTGAACTTGTGAAATTTATTGTCAAATAACTGAAGCTAAAGGACGTGATGAGTGAAGGTATGGTTCAAAAGTGGGTTACGAAGTTTAACGAATGAAGGGAAAACGTCCACAATGAGGAGTGCAGTGGATACCCTTTGCTGATCACCAAAAAATTGGTGTGCTGCATTGACAAACAAGTTCGTCCCAATAGGCGATTCACAATCTTTATTACGTGAAATTATGACCGACCATTTGCACTACAAAAAATTGTGTGCACGGTGGATACCAATAACACTAACAGATGTCCAAAAATGGAAACACATGGGAGCAACCTTGCAGTTCTTTAAGTGTCATGAGACAAAAGGAAATGGTGTTTTGAAAAGAATTGTCACAGATCAATAAACATGGATTTGTTACAAGACAAAAAGTCAATCACTGAAATTGTGGCATACTGGTTCACCGAAACCCAAGAAAGCAAAACCTCTTTCTACAAGAAAAATTGTGTGCACCATGTTTTGGGACTTTCAAGGAATTTTGTTGGTTAACTGGTTGGAACGAGACAAAACGATCAATGCCACAGCTTACTGTGACACACTGAAGTTACAACGTGTGACACAGAAAAAAAAGTGTGGACTATTGACTTCAGGTATTTTGTTCCTGCATCACAATGTGTGACCTCATACCGCATGTGTAATGATGTTGCTTGGTTCAATTCACTGGGAAGAATTCAGTCACCCTCCTTACATTCCATCAGACTTCCTTTTTGTTTTCTCAACTCAATAAAATTTCTTGCTGAACAGTACTTTGCAAGCGGTGATGAGATTAAGATAAACATTCAGAACTGGTTGTCGCAGGGAGCTGAATTCTGCAAAGGGGATATGTTGCAATTAGTGCCAAGATATGACACCTGCCTTGATCTGCATGGTGAATATGTCAAAGAGTATTTTAAGGCAAGCAGATTTTTCTGTAATAAAATACAAATTGAAACAGATTGCTAACCTTTTTTAACATCCAAATCGTACTTGCTTCCTGGATGAGCTTTGTAACTTAAATACATTTTATGATAGTGACCTGTGATATTGAAGTCTCAAGTGCAAAAGTGATTTTAAACTAGAATAAATTCATTTTGATAAATCTTGTTATGTCCATTAAATTAAAAGAGGAAGGAAGGAACAGAAATACTGAAAAGGGGGTAGAATATTACAAAAAGTAAATATATTGTTTGTAATTGCTGTTAACTTAAATGTAGTTTATGTTTCATTAGGTATATATATCATTAACAAACTGTTAACAAACAGCTTACACGTGCTACATTACAACTGAATCAGACTATCAATTATCCCAAACCCACAAAAACCAACCACAATCCAGTCTTGGTCACACAGTACTACCCAGGCCTCGAATCCATTAACAGAAACCTTCGGCAGGGTTATGATTTCATGCAAACCTGCCCAAAAATATGATCCATTCTTCCAAAAAAATACTCTGCCCCTCCCAGAACTTCTTCAGCAGGCTTCCTAACCCCGGTGAACTCCTACTCCTCAAACAGTCTTCCTTGTCCTAACAGTCAGCCCCAAGGCTCTTTCCCATGTAATAGACCGTGCTGCAAGCTGTGCAACATACACCATCCCAACACCATCTTCATCAACCCTGTCACTGGGTAAAGCTTTCTGAACATAGGACACACAACCTGTGAAACTACCCATGTAATATACCAGTTAACATGCAACCACTGCCTGGCTACATATATAGGTTTGACCACAAATGCACTCTCCATAAGAATGAATGGCCACCGTCAGACGGTGTTCACACAGAACCCAAAGCATCCAGTTGCTGCCCATGCCATAACCCACGACTTGAATAATTTCAACTCTTGATACACTGTCCGTGCTATCAGAGTTCTCCCTAATAGCAGCAGTTTCTCTGAAATCAGAAGGTGGGAACTTGCCTACCAGTACAAACTTGGCACAAGGCAACAACCTGGTCTCAACTTGAGATAATACCCGGTCATTATTATTAGTATTATATATGTTTAACCTTTTTTATTCCTCTTCTTTCCATTACCTATATTGAACCACCACTAACCTAAGGTGATGTTTAGTTTATAAAAATTATTATTTTATTATTATTTTTTATTTGTATAATATTTTATAATTTTTTAAAAATATACATTTAGTTCTAATTATATTTTGATCTTCCCACCGATCAGAGATTAGTTTTTTTCTGACAGATATCAGAGTTATCTCTTAGCAACTGTGAGACCACTTTTTTTTACATCTGCATCTGGGTCAGTGATCTGAGGCTGTAGCATATCCAAATCATTTCTTGGGGCACAATCACTTATGATTGCATCATACCAACAAAGAACATGAACAAGGCTGGCAAAATGGCCCACCCGTTTCATTCCTATCAATTCTTGCTGAGGAATATTCAACTGTTAAGTAAATAGGTCAATTTTAAGGTCATATATTGCCTGCTTGATGAAGAGCCCGTGGGACCCTAAAACTGAAGTCTTTCTCAGACCATCCTCCTAAATACAGGAGTGACAGTGGTAATAACTCTTTCTAGTCTTTTCTTGGACGACTTCCCTCTTTTAAGACGTTAAGGAGGTATTCAACCATTTTCATTCATTATTGTTCTATAAAAACTAGCATGGAGCATTTTCCTCTTAGCATTGTTGTATACGACTTCTTATCAAGTGAAGAACTCAGAATTTGGAACTCCTGAAAAATCTTATTTTCAAGTCGAAAACATTGTTTACTCCACTCATTGACGAAATCAAATGACATTCTCTTTGTGACATGAGAAATTATTTACATTCTTGTGATATGGTAGTCATCTCCATCACATTTTTCCAAGAATGTCAAATAACTCGATGAGACCATGTTTCAAAATTTGCTGTTTCTTGATTTCTCTTTACCCAGATCTCGATATTCTTTGTACCGTTTCTGTATGCCAGAATGGATATTTTCCTCCATCTTAATAGGGATATTTGTTTTCCACCACACTTCCTGTAGTTTGGTACTAGTAAGCTTAAAAACATCTGGAAGTTTTTCTTCATTTCCTTGCTCCTAAAAAGTTCAACACCAGGCACCTGCTCTAGCACACAAACTCTTCTTTTGGTTCCCATTTTGAAGCAGAAGATGAAAGAAATGCACAAGATGCCCTTTAGTAAAAAGCAATTCAATATTAGAAATTTCACTACTTTGAGGTAAAAGTGATCAAAATGTGCAAGCTCTAAATAGTAACCAATCTTCTTGAAAGTTGGCATAAATATTTTTTATATCACTGAAACTCGAGGCTTTAGCAAAGTCATATGGTAAACACATTTTTGGATGAAATGAAACACCCTAGTGTATAATCTTTGTTGGATGACTAACATTTAGACTACTAACAGATTTTGAAAGCAATGAAATTCAATACGATACAATACAGCACTCAGTTCTCAGTATTGATGGCAAAGTTTCCATTGGGATATTATTATATTTACCCACACTTCTTTTGATGGATGTCAGATTAGTTAAAATATCTCATTTTTAGGACAGATTTCAACTTATGGCTCAAGTCAGGTGACACAGAATTTCTCACGCCACGGTCTAGTGATATAAGCAGACACATAATTCAGGATTTAAGACACATAATAAGATAACTGCGAAAACACCATAAAACTCTATTCAATACTTTCTGTATGAATAGTGTTGGCTTCAATAGCCCACAAATAATAGACACAATTTTTCTAAAAAATTATCTTCACTGCATACACACAACTTGGTGACAGTTCTGTAATGGTACAGATGTGGAGTGTAACTTTATATTTACACACTACAGCACATTGTGGCTCCTGAAGGAGCAGAGAAAAAGAACAAAAATGGTGGAAAAAATAGGCTGAACAAGGATGAATGTCAAGATAAAGGAAATGAAAGATCAGAAGGCAATTGTGTGTTGAGATGCCTCATGTCTAGAGGACACTGATAGCACAGACTGAAATAAAAAGAAGTTTTTGCTATTGCGTGTGGAGGCATTTGCCGCTTCTGAGTGGTCATTCACCCTGATGGATAATTGACAGCAAAACTTTTGGGAAATGTATTTCAAGGAGATGGAGATGGGAGTCAAATTACTGCCATTAACTGCAGACATGAAAACCTATAACTGATATTTTAAGAAAACTTTTTCTGCACTTACCATGCTTCAACAGCTGAATAATCATACAGCAACTTCAGTGGTTGCTCTTCTTCCATGAGTATACTCTCATATTCCTTTGAGTTAAGAATAGGTCTTTTAAGTAGATGTGCATCCTGCGTTGCAATAGGAGGATGAGAGGGTGCTGCTGAATGGGCACTGGATGGGCCTTGGGAACCACCCACATTTTCAACAATTTTTGTTGCAGGCTCCACACTTGAGGTTGCTGGATATGGCGAAAATACCTGGTAATACAGACAAAGAAAATATCAGAGAATTAAAGAAAGCAACTCACTTTAAGAAAGCAATTACATTCTTATAGTTCTAAATGTTTTTATCAGGCACATTATTTTTTTTTTTTTAACTTGAGGTTGGAGAAGGTATTTCCTTCAAACTTACTAGTGATTTCTGGGAACTATGGAAGATCGAAATCTGGATGGCCGGATAAAAATTTGAACCCGGGCCATGCAATTGGAAGAACTAATAATGCATTTCAAATTTTAAGAAATAGCATCTTATTACTCTGATATATGTGAGCTTGAAGTGATTTGGAACTAAAAAAAAACACAGAAGAATGTATTTTATATTTGGTGGAGGAAAAAGATAAACTTCTGAACTGAATCTGCATTCGTAACCATAGATAACTTAAATCCAGAGGCCTGAACCCTTCTGAATTAAAGATGAAATGCTTTTTCACAAACTTCACTCTCTGGTTCTTAGATTTGGGTTCTCAAATAATTTATGTATATCTGGGTAATCTTCTGTAATATGTCACTCTAATATTTAAAGTATCTTTCTTCAATTTGTGAATGGTCTAGAAACCAGATAAATCAGCACAAAACAGACTGCAGTCAATGGTACTAGTAATGATCTAAAAAGAAACATATAGCTATGAAGGCTCAATACACAATAAAAAGGCAATCAACAGAGAGTAGGATCTATTTCATGCAGATCTTGGTAACATATTGCAACACTCAAAGTAACATGTACTATCCCATATTAGTTACTTACGTCATTAATGGAAAAGCATGAAAACCTGAGATTAATGTTTCTGAAAGGTAATTATGTTTAACATTAAAGGAAATTGCAGAAACGACACTACATTTAGAAATCTTGAACAGGGTCAAGAAAACAAAAGAATTATATGCAAGGCATTTAATCTATTCACTTTCTAAGACACTCTAACCAAAGAAATTCTCTCCGTCAGTGAAAAGTCATTTGTAATAACAACAGTAAACTGGCACTAATACACAAAGAATGAGAGATTAACTGTAATTCTTTACAAGAGAAAAACGTATCTTTTTTTTCATATGGCTTTTTGCCTCATCAACACTGACATCATTAGAGGAATCAGTTCAAGAAACTGCCATAATTTTTTTTAAAATGAAATATCCCTGGCATTTGCTTGGAGCGATTTCATGAACCAAGAAAAACCAAATAACGATGGCTAGACAGGAATTTGAACCAATGCCCTACCGAATGTGCGGTGCAAGTGTTACCACCCAACCACCAGACTCAGAAAATGCACATTCCCATCAGGGAAAAAAGTAATTCACATTTTCAAACGAGATCGCAACGGTATCGCCCGGTGGATCTTCTCCTGCAAGAACTCACTGAAGATTGTAAGGTAACTGATTCCTTGCAGTGGTCGACAAGACGTCCCACTCTTTGCAGTTCTGCTGACAGCCGTCAATGCAGCTAAAAACGCTAACCTTTTCATTCAATATTTGCTTGGGTTCAGAAACATCTATGAAACGGCGGCAAAAGAATAACAACTTCTCATTATAACAACACTTTTATTTAGCATCATACAAACATAAAGAACCAGTCTTCTTCCACCACTCAGTCTCGTCTCCCCCAGCCTGCAGCTGCGCATTCTCTCCCCTCCCCACCACTCTGCATTCCAATGTTCATCCACCAGCCACACATAGCTAGATCAATAATAAGATCAAAGAGATAACAATGACTATTAACCCATCTAACATCTATCTCCAATGAATTTCTGTGGCTTAGTTTGATAAACTATTTTAAATTTTTTTTAATTTCGTACCTGCAACCCAGGCTGAAGAAATGGAGGGTGTGCCGTGGCTGCCTGTTGGTGAGTGGCGTATGGCTTCTAGACTTCGAAGCCGTACACGGGGGCAGTCGAACAGGCTTAAAGGCCAAGACGCTGAACTTGTTTAATTGTCCAACTGGTATGAGGTATTTTCGGAGGCTGACTCAGACCAACAATTGTCATACTGCGAGTTGACCCCCACCCCCCACTAGGTCTGAGCAAACACATAAGGGGATTTTGGTAGTTGGGAGCTCTAATGTTAGGCAGTTTGTAGAGCCCCTTAGGAAAATGGCAGATGACTCTGGGAAGAAATCCAACTTCCATTCAGTATGTATTCCAGGTGGCCTGATCAGGCCATCCCAGATGCCAGAGAACGGACGGGGTGTAGCCAACTACAGATTGTGGCTCATGTCGGCACCAATGATGCTTGTCACCTTGGGTTGGAAGTTATCCTCTCTTCCTTCCGGCAGCTGGCTGCAAGGGTGAACTCTGGCTAGTAGCCGCAAGATATCGGCAGAGCATCATAGACAGAGTTGATTGTGGACCTCTGGTTCAGAGCTGTATTGAGGGGCTGAACCAGAGACTATGACATTTCTGTGATGATATTGGCTGCAGATTTCTCGAACTTCGACATAGGGTCGAGTCATGTAGGGTTCCCCTGAATAGGTCAAGTGTGCACTACACACATTAATTGGCTACATGGTTGGCAGGGGCCATGTGGAATGTACTGGGTGATTTTTTAGGCTGAGGGAAGAAGTCCCGAAACACGAAATACAGTTACGGCAACCCAATCAGATGTAACACCAGAATGTAGGAGTTACGTAAAAGAATCTAGTTAAAAGTTCTCTTAATTAACTGTAGAAGTGTTTGTAACAAACAACCAGAAGATGAAAGCGTTATTTGTAGCACAGAAGCGGATACCGTTATCAGTACAGTAAGTTGGATAAAACCAGAAATAAGTTCCGACAAAACATTTAAAGATAGCATGAATGTTTTCCGTGAAGATACATTACACTCTCATGGAGGTGGGGTATTTATATCTGTGAGTAAATCCATCCCATGTAATGAAATAGACGTCGATACAATCTGTGAAATCGTATGGATTAAACTCAATGTTGCTGGGTCAAAACTCGCCATAGACTCCTTCTACCGTCCACCCGATTCCAACATAGCTAACGTCGAGGAATTAAGAAATAATGTAAAATGTATAGCAAGCCATTTTAAGGATCATGCTATGATTCTAGGTGGTGACTTAAACCTGCCTTTTATCAAATGGTGTAATTACGTTCATATTACTGGTAGCAGAGATAAGGCAGCTTCTGAAGTAATTCTCGATCTGTTCTCTGATAATCATCTCGAACAGTTAGTTAATGAACCTATGCGGTGTCATAACGGTAGCGAACACATTTTAGATCTGCTGGTTACCAACAGGACAGAATTATTCACCGACATTTCAATTACCATAGGAATAAGCGATCACAAAGCGGTAATTGTGGCTAATCAATTTAAAGTCCAAGCGATAAAGGGGAAAAGAATGGAATGAATATAGATTCAGTAAGGCCTCAAAGGAGTGTTTTAGAACCTACCCGAGGAATAATTATCATAACTTCAAGTTAACAAGGGAAACCGTTGAAGAAATGTGGCATCGATTTAAACGTATAGTCAGGGAAGGTACGGAAATACACATACCGATTTTGACAATAAAGGGGGAGAATGTTCCACCACAGTACACACGTGAAGTCAAAAGATTACTCATAAAACAGAGGAGGATACAAGCATGCTCAAGAAGAAAGGGGTGTCGTAGCGATTTAGAAACCTTAGCCGAGTTAAGATGACGTGTCAAGAATGTGATGCGCGAGGCCTTCAATTTTCATTCCAACTCTCTATCTCTAAGAGTCTCACAGAAAACCCAAAGGAATGTTGGTCTTATGTACCAATAGCCAGTTGTACCAACAACAATATTCCAGCACTAATTCGTGAAGGTTCTGAGGTTAATGAAAGCCGCGATAAAGCTAACGTACTGAATACTGTATTCAAAAATTAATTTAATGGTGAAAATAAGGATAGCATTCCCATTTTCCCACGTCGTTTAGAGTTGGCGATGGAAACATTACAAATAGATACTGCAGGTCTCATAAATCAATTAGAGCTCCTTAAGTGGGGGAAAGCACCAGGCCCGGATGGAATTCCAGTACGGGTATTTTCAGAGTACGTGGCAGAAATTGGACCATTTCTGTCTGATATATTCAGTAAACCCTTAGAAGAGCGAAAAGTACCTTCTGACTGGAAAATCGCGCAAGTAACTCCGATTTTCAAGAAAGGGGATCGAAGTGATCCTAGAAATTACCTTCCCATATCTATAATATCTGTATGTAATGAAATTATCGAGTATATTATATGCTCGAACATTATGAATTTTCTAGATGAAAATAATTTGCTTACGACAAATCAACACGGATTTGGGAAGAAAAGATCATGTGAAACACAGTTGGCCCTATTTACACATGACGTAATGACAGTTATTGATGCAGGTTCACAAGTAGATGCAATTTCTTTAAATTTTCAGAAAGCCTTTGACTCTGTGCAACACAACCGTCTTCTAGCGAAGCTTCGAGCGTACAGTATATCGGATCAGCTTTGTGAATGGGTAAAGGATTTTCTAACTAGTCGGTCGCAGTATGTCGTCGTTGAAGGAGAAAGTTCTTCTAATCTAGATGTTACATCCAGTGTACCTCAAGGAAGTGTAATAGGACCACTTCTTTTCTTAATTTTTATAAACGATCTCGGAGACAAAGTGAAAAGCATTTTTAAATTGTTTGGTGATGACACGGTTATTTATAGGGAAGTAAGGAATTCAGCCGATTGTTTAGAAATTCAGCATGATCCGGATGTTATTATGGCATGGTGCGCTGAATAGCAACTTACACTAAACTGTAAAAAGTGCAAGACAATGAGCATAACTAACAAAAAGAATCAATTGTTCAAAAATACGAGGTAAACAGTTAAGTTAATGGTTTGGTAGATTCTATGAAATATTTGGGAATAATAGTACAAAGGAACATGAAATGGGATTTACATATTAATTTGTTAGTAGGTAGAGCTAATTCTAGGCTGCAATTCCTAGGTCAAGTCTTGAAAAATTGTAATGAACAAAGGAGATAGCGTACAAACCTCTTGTGCATCTACATTTGGACTAGGGATGATCGATATTTATCGATGGTGAGTAAACATCGATGTTTAGCTGGAAACATCAATGTTTCGACTTCGATAACGACACATGTTATCAGAATAAAATATCGAAACATCAATATGTTCTTTAGGGCCATCTAGCGTGCATTGGATGTACTAGCTAGATGACTATCAAGATCAACTCTTTTACACTAGATGACATTGATCAACGTAACCTTGTGGCAAAGCCTTGCCCAGCCTAAAGTACAAATTATCCCCACCAGTCGGCGTCGCAATCGACCACGCCAACCACCTCTTTGCCAACAGCCGGTGCCCTGATCGAGCCGACGGGAGCGCCAACTAGACCAGGTGGGAGACAACTGTACTACTTGGAGTCAGTCGGCTGCTAGCCACGTACTGCATACGAACTTGTATTTTGTTATCTGTGTCGCGCAACCGCGTGTACTGTTTATGTGTATGCAACCTCTTGCGTAATAAATAGCTATGCTTAAGTACACCTCAGCGTTCATTTAATACTGTGTAGAGTGTAGTTATTCCATAACCTGAGTAAGCCGTACTAATAGTTCTATCTTTGCATTTCCTAAGGGATTAAAAAAAAAATGCTGTCAACTTCAACACTTGCGTGATTCTTGTAAGTTCATGTGTGTTGTGAGTGAAATTGTTAAGTGAAGCGAATTTTATTTGCTATTGATATTATTAACAATGAAACTTCGGAAACAAAATAACATGTATGGTAAATCTTTATTCTGTATTGTATTATTATTTCTTTGACCAGTAACTTTAGCAGTAATATAACCCAACAATGCAGGTACCATGAATTTGTTCACTGTATTATTACCTATTTTTTAGGTTATTGTGTGTTAAAAGTGGATAAATTGCCCAAGATTAAATATTTCCTGCTTGCTGTTTTTATTTTGCATTGAAGGAATGTTAAGGATTCTTTTTTCGGTGTCTGTTGGCTTTGCATGCAGGTGAGTGAATTACTAAATGCTTAATGCTTTTTGTATTGTATGGTCGGCCAGTGATGGAGGGATTGCGTAGTGTTAGGAATGGGCGACATTAATCAATATTGGTGAAATATCGATAATAAAGTCAAAAATATTTATTTTTAAATATCGATAGTCACAATTAATAATTTCGAAAAAAATTTCAAAGATTAGCTTGATAGATGATGAATTTATTGTGTGCAATATTTCTTATGTAACTAAACAATTGATTGAAGAGTGCGCTTTAAGCTTATACTTTATGCTAATTTAAAGAAATCTAAAATTTTTCATTTCCTCTGTCAGTTGTGTTTCTTTGCTGTGCATCCAAAGCATTTTAGATGGTAAATAAAAATAACGAAGAAGCATACAATAGTGAAACTATTGTGTTTTTTATTTATAAGTATTTTAAAATGCCACCAATGAGTCAATAATAGAAATATTTTGAAAAAATAAATGATTCTAGCGCCAATGTTGTTCCTGTGGAAAATTTTTAAAAACTTCGGGTAACACTACTAATCTGAAATGTCATTTGGATAAAAATAATGCCCAAGCATGAACCTATGAGAACTACACCATCGTCAACTCTAACAACTTTTAAAGAACCTAGTGTTGTGCCTTCAACTAGTACCGCTAATGTTGTGTTGGAAATGTCTGAATCGGGGAGCGATTGTGATTCCGAAAAAGTTACACGGATAATGTCAGAAAATCATTCTCCCGACCAACTCTAAGCTCTAGCTTTAGTTAAATATTTAGTAATTCAGTTGATGAATAGCATTTTATACATGATTTTTGAAGACTCACAACCTTCGCAAATTGTAGAAAATGAAGGTTTTCTGAATTTAATAAAAGTCGCTTGTCCATTGTACAAGGCGCCTTCACGATTCACTTTGAAAAGAATGTTAGAAACTAAATATGGCGTTATTAGAGAACACTTCAAAGGAATCTTCAGAAAGTGAATGCTTTGACTTCAACGACAGACATTTGCACAGACATGATGCAAACTAGAAGTTTTTTGGGAGTGACTGTTCTACTTTGTAATGAGGAGGAACAATTAGAATGTGTATCGTTAGGAGTTTATGATTTAACGCGATCTCATACTACGGAATATATAGAGGATACATTATTGAAGACCTGTAACGAGTGGAATATTGAAAGCAATAAAAATGTGGCAGTTGTCACTGATGCTGGCGCCAATATTGTTAAAGCAATAGAAATTGCATTTGGTAGAAGTCGTCATATACACTGCTACACCCACATGTTGAAATTGGTAGCACAAAAATATATCGATGAAATGTCTAATAGCTGCAGTTAAAAGAATTGTTACATGGTTTAAACATTGTGTTGCCGCTAGTGATGAATTGAGGCGAGAATCTGATTTGAAACTGATTCAAGATGTGTCCACACGTTGGAACACAACATTTTACATGAAAAAGATTTTTAAAACTGTACCTTGCAATCAATAACAGTATTAATTGCCACACCAGTGCACCAGAAATGTTGAATGCAAAACAAATTATTGATTTAATGGAAGTTTGTGAGATTTTACGACCAATTGAAATAACTAATCATGAAGTCTGTGGTGAAAAATATGTAAACTGTCATAAAGTAATACCACTTACCAGATTACTTACTATAAAAGTGACTGGCTTCCAACCAAAACAGACAATCGGAGAGGATTTAAGAAATAACGTAATTGAAGAAATTAAGAAACGATTGCTACAAACGGAAAATGCTAATATCCTTGCAGTCGCCGCTCTCATGGATTCTCGTTTCAAAACTATAAATTTCCAAGGTGCATTAGCCTGTTCTAGAGCCATCAGGAGTCTCAAGGAATTGATTTCAGATAATGAGATGAATGAACAAATTAAAAATGATCAACTGGCGGAGAATTCCACAACACAAGTGGAAGAAGACCAAGTTATAGATATATGGAAAGATCATTATAAACTTGTGAACAAAAATAATGATATAATGGCTGGTCAATGTGACATGAATATACCTACAGAATTACAATTTTATTTAAAAAGCCCGGTAACTGATTTACAACAAGACCCATTACTTTTACAGAAAGTGCTAGAATCCACCTACCCAAATTTAAAGAAAACAGCTGTAAAACCTGTCTGAAGCTGTGGATGTCGCTGTGCAACACAAATATTTTTTTTCCAAATCTGGCCAACTCCTGTACCAGCAATGGAACTGACTAAAGGGTAAACAGCTGACAAAGTTAATTTTTTTACAGAGTGTGCCCAAAAAATACTGGGAATGTTAATTATTTTCTTGTATTGTATTTTCAATAACAATAAACACATTTAATAAATAGAATAGACAGTTTTATTTCTTACCGAAAACATCAATGTTTTAGACATATCGATGTTTATCACACATCGGTACTTTTGAATCGATGTTAACATCAATATTTTTCTAATATCGATCATCCTATTTTGGACTACTGATGTGCCATTTGGGATACTGTGGTGTAACAGGCTACCTAAAGTAAATAATTACTCTGTGAAATTGGTACCTAAGGTAACGTTTATAAAAAATGAGAAGTTAGATATAAGATCGGACAAGCTTTGTAAAAATTGTTGGTGTGTGTTCACTTTGAACTTTAAGTTGCTGCTGAAAGAACTTGTAAACATTCGGATAATTAAGGATATTATGACATGATAATACCAAAGGAATTAAGTCATATACGTTTATTATTTATTTGAAGTATGAAGAAAGAGTCGAATAAACAGTAAGCTTAACGTATTAAAACCGATCGTGTATCCTAGTAACGATACAAAAGGAAGAATATAACGTAAAACATCAAGAAGGAGTATAATCATAGAAAATATGACAGGTAATAAATAAATAAAAATGCGATAATCCATTTCGTAAGGGGTTGATTTACAGTATAGAGAAAGTACAGAGAAGAGCCGCTCGATTCGTGACCTTATGAAAGCATCACAGAACTGATTAGTAGACTGGGCTGGGAGTCTCTGGTAGATAGACGACACACGTTTCGTTTAAACTTATTGGTAAACATGCGTACTCCCACTTTCACTTACGAGTGTAGTGAAATAATTTGTCCACCAACCTATTTGAGTCGGAATGACAGGAAAGATAAGAATAGGGAAATAAGATGCCGCACTGATTCTTATATGAATGGGGTATATGCATGTATTTTTTAAAAAAATTTAATCAAAATACATCGTACATAACCGTAAAAAATATAACATTGATGTAAACATTAAGATTCAACATCAAAATAAATATTTTAAAACTGAAATACAGTTCCGTCGATTTAAACACTGCCATTTTGGCGCACTGTGCTGTGACCTATAAGTACACAATTACATTGACATACTGTATAGCGTGGAGTGTTTCATCTATAAACTTTTATATTTTCTAACTAATGTCGATATGGGAGGAGGCCGAAAACCATGTTATAAGTACTGCATTGTACTCATGTGCAAAAATACTATAAGAAATGCGCCTTATGAAGTGTATTTTCTTGTCCCGCAAGATGCAAATATAAGAAAAAAAATGGTGTACAGCTATGAGAAGAGATCAAATATCTGCAACTAGTTGTTTATATTGTTGTGAAGATCATTTTTACGTAAGTACTTAGAATTTCTGTATTTATGATTTCAGGAAATGTATCATAAAAATTTGTTACCTGTTCAAGCTCTAATCATATCTTAGTTAATTGCAAATGTTTCATTGGTATATTTTTTTTAAATCATTTCTCATTGAAGCTTAATCCAAAGCAAGTACGAACTTTTAAAGTTCAGACAGACATTTAGTGAAACACTTTTCTGCTACTTTATTATGTTACTAACTTTAAAGCCAGTTAAAAAAGACGAGTTCAACGGAGTGTTCCCGCATGTCATTTGTCTGCAATTGTTTAACAACAATAATATGAAACCAATGAAATGTGTGGCCTGGACAAAAAAACATTTCATCAAAGCCACAGGGAACTACAAATTTGACATCCACAAGGACTGATTTGTTTTGTTACTAGTGATTGTGGTTAGGTTGAAACGAGGCCTACACCGGAAGAAAAGTGTCACCAAAAGCACAGGAAATCACATGTCTAACCAATTTTTGACACTTGATATCTTGAGAGCTAAGCGAGATTTCGAAAAAGTTTATTCTTCAATTTCGATTTTTCTCTTGCTGTCAGCATTTTAATCTATACACAACCTTATGATGCTGCTGCTGCCATTTTCTGCGAGGTGTAAAACCTAAAGACGATTTAAATCTTTCATGGAAATTAACACTGCAAATTATAGCTAATGCTAATTGTCTTATCATTCGGACTTACTAAAAAGGTAAAAAATAAATAATTCAAATATCTACCACTTGCAGCTTTCACTCCTCTAAGCTAAGCGGCCATAAAATTCGGATTTGATATAAAATATCTTGTCATCGTGAAAGCATGAATTTTTTGAAGATTATCCGACTGTGCTTTCAGAAAACCGCTTTCAATGATTATTTGGTGTGCGTATTGTACCAAGAATATCTCACCAGTTATGCTGTTATGTTAAGATAAACTTCAACACAATCGCAAAGCTATTAAAACACCCAGCAACTATGCCTTTGTTCACAATATCATCGTGTACTTGGCCATCACGCTGTGTTTTGCAAAGTTACATTTCACTTGTATTTTTAACACTTTTGATTAATTAAAATCAGTAAATAAAAATTGTATAAATAGGGGGGAAAAAACATTATAGCGGTAATTCTACACTAATAAAGTTTCAAAATAAAAATACTAGACGTAAATTTGAATTTCATGCATATTCCCTATTTTTTCCCCACTCGTACCATTCGGGATTGGAATGCACAGCAAAGAGATTAGCTTTGGTGCTGAGCACCCTCTGCCACCCACAATTTTGTGAATTGCAGAATACAGATGTAGATGTAGAAAACAATTCACTTATACTCCACAGTGCCAGATCTAAAAGAGAGGGGGGACTGACCACAGCGGCAACAATGGGGAAGGCAAACTGGTCTTTGACAAGGTGGCAATCTCAAAGATTTGTCCCAACTCAGAAAATTCATAGATCCACCTCTGTACAAGACTTGTTTTTCATCACATAATGAATCTTACAGATACTGAAATCCAAACTGGTGGAATTTTTTGGAGTTTTTGGAAAGTTTATGGCACTGAGTGATACAACCATGCTTAACGAAGAGACAAATGCACAGAGGATCACATTAGATTTGTGAATTGATTCATGATTTCTTAACTGGCTGATTACAGCACCAGCTTATTAATAACAATGGAGCAGGAAAAAACACCATATATCATATTAATTCAGATGTTACAACAGGTGTTCACCAAGGGAATGTAATAGGATATGACATTAACAACATTTTAAGATTGTTTGCCAAAGGGCGTAATTATCTAAAGAAAAGTAAAGGGTTCTATTGGTTGTTTAGAAATTCAATGTGATCTCAGTGAAATTTCAATATTGTGCAATAACTGGCAACTTAAACTGTGAGAAGTGAATAAATAGTTTCCACACTGGGTGATGTGTCAACATATTGATTACCAAAATTTATAATGATATGTGTTTCACACTATCTACAAAACACAACCAACATTCCATGTTCTGGGAGGTTTGAAAAGTCTGGACAAACGTGAGAGCTAAACAGTCACATGGTTGGAAGACAAGGGAGGAGGTCACAGCATAAGTTGTTCTTTTCTTGAGAAATGTATGCCACATGTCATGAATTTCTAGCATCAAACTTTATTAATGATATTAGCAATCATTTCCACTTTTATCTACACAGCCAATGATCTAATTTAAATTAATTTTCAATGGAGCACACACTCCAGTGGTAATTTCCCTAAACACTTATCTTCCCCCATCCCTGCACCCACCTACATTTGCCCTCTACAAATTTCAACTTCAAATTCTTTCAACAATTTTGGTAAATTATTCATCATTTCCCTTGGTAACTTATTCCAATCCTTAACACCCTTACCTAAATAAGAGAATCTTCCTACACCTTCGTGCCTGAAATCTTTTCCCTTACATGCATTAGTTTTCATTCTTAAACCAATATCTTTCCATGACTCATCACCAATATACGCCTTGTACACTCCCATGACCCTCTTCACCCTCCTCCTGTCTTGCAATGAATTCCATTCCAGCTCTTTTATCATATCTGTTACTGGTTGCATTGTATGGTAATTTCCAGAAACAAATCTAGCAACCTTGTTTGCACCCTCTCCATTTCCTGTACTTTATACTCAAAATGTGGATCCCATATTACACTACCATATTCAAGCAATGGTCTGAAAAATGTTTTGTAACCCAATTTGTTTACATCTCTTGTACATCGCCTCATCACTCTCTCCAACAAGTGCAGAATTTTGAAACATATCCCTACTACCTGTCCAATGTGTCCTGCGCAGTTAAGCTTTTTATCAAATGTAATGCCAAGATATTTACACTTCAAGTTTTCAACAAACAATTCTTTCCCAAACTTATAATCAACCTTTTGTTTTTTATGTGTAGCCAACAAGCTGACTCTTCATTGCATTTATCTTCATCCCATGATTGCCAACCCAACTGTCCAGATCACCCTGCAGCTGCTTACAGTTCTCTCCCATTTTGATCCTTTTATATAGCTTTATGTCATCTGCAAACAATCTAATTTCTGATTGTAAACAATAAACGCAATCATTCATTAGAATAATGAGTAGCAATGGTCCCAATATGCTAACATGATTTTTACTTCCACTTCTTTTGATACTGGATTTCCTACCATAACTTTTTGTATTCTATCTTTCTAAAATAATTCTACCCAGCAAATCACTACCTCATCCTCTCCAATAGTTTTTACCTTATTTACTACCATTTTATGGCACACAGTGTCTACATATTTTGAAAGATATAGTGTTAAACTATCAATTTGGCTTCCCTTTTCCAATTCATCTTAAATATCTTGCATATATCCCACTGAGTTTTACATGACTATCCTTGCCTAAAGCCATGTTGCCTACTTGAAAACCACTTACGCTCCTCACAAATATTTCTAATATGGTTGAATATCAATCACTCCATTAATTTACTTACCACTGATGTCAAACTGATTAACCTGTAATTTTTTACTCTATTTCTCACACCTCTTTTATGTACCAGCACTACTATCGCACTTTTCCAGTCCTCTTATAAGCACCAAGTATCCAGACCCAATTTAAATAATAATTCAAGATAAGGCACGTTGTCACATCATGCTATCTTTAGGACATCTGTAGTAATATTATCTACACCTGCCCCTTTATGTTTTTTTCTGCTTTCTTAGTTCCTTCATGATATCCTCATGATGTATTTAAAATTTTTTGGTATCCTCGTTTCTAATTGTGTCATTAAGCTCATTATCCAATTTAGACCCTCCTATTTCTGAATCATTGTCCCTAATGCTTTCACTAAACCAGTTACTTCAAATTTCTGCCTTTTTCAAATCCGCAGTAAATTGTTCTCCATCTGTATCTATAAGCGTCCCAACATCCTCCCGTACCCTCAATTTTCTGTGGCTCTCTACCATTGGGTGAAACGTTCTCTGAAATATCTCTTTAAGTTCGAAATCTGTGCCTTTTTATAATTGAATTTATTTCCTCCATCCAATTTTGGTTGATGGTTCAATTAATCCTCTAATATCCATCAGAACTGCTTCATGAATACTTATTCCATTGGTTTCTTGACACCACACTAGGTTATTATTGGGCTTTATTAGGAAAATATCCAAAATATTTTGTCCTCTAGTGTTCTGCTCTACCCCTTGTGTAAATCCTCATTCCCTTACTAAATCTCTATTACCTGATGTTATTAATCGTATTTCATACTCAGTTTACACCTGGTAAATTTAAATCCCCGCCAATAATATTTTATTCTCACCTCTGAAATCTGAGTATGAATTTAATTTCACCCAAGAGCCTCATCTTAATCTGTCATTCTTCCACTGTAGTAAGCAGCCAACAACCTGATTTTTTCTTTTTATTACCCCAAAAACCTATCGCAAGTAACTCATGGTCATGATCTATGAACACCAGTGAACTGTGGTTGTTTTTGTTAACTAGTATGAAAACTCCACCACCAATTGCTCCTGTATCTCTGCGGTACATTCTGTAACCATCGGGAGTAACCTTGTCTTGTACTTTTTCTTTTAACCAGGACTCTACCCCTACGATTACTTGTGGTTCCTGTATCTCTATTAAGTTTGTAAATTCGGTTACTTTGTTCATTATACTTCTATAGTTCACCAGTAACAACCTTATTACTGGTTTTATATTTTCAGCACTAATCTCCTCCTTCCCATTTCTACCCCGTTCAGTTATTATTTTAGCAATTTCATGTACTTTTTTAACATCTGCGAGTTTTCGCATTTTGGATATACAATCAGTATCACTTTGATCATCTATTTCCATCCCTTCAACGGCAGCCCCTAACCTACAAAAGGTCCAGTCATGACCACATCATCACTGGAAATGTGCTCCCTCACAGCTTTAGCTAACAACTTGCTCTTTTTATTTAGGTGTAGGCCATGCCTAGTGAAACCGCACCTACCAATGGTTCACAGGCACAACCCCCAAGACAGAACTAATGCCATTCCCAAGTAGTGCTTCCGTTTCCACATTTACACGCCTCACAGCATAGTTTAATTGTGGTCGGCCATGGCAACCTAGGACCTGCATGAGCTCAACCCTGGTATGCTGCAACTCCTGAGGTGGGAGATAGTGTGGTTGAAATTGGTCACATGGGGCATTTTCATATTTCCACCAAAGACGTATGTGTCCTTATGTATCACATTTCAGCCAAAACTATCTAGCGCAAACCACTGGTGTTTGTGTGTGGTGGTAGTAGTATAGAGTCACTGATCGTGCAAATGTTGGCCGACTGTCGATAGCTGTGGGAGTGTGGGAAATATGGTGGTTGAAAGTGGTCGATCAAGGATATTTTCGTATTTCAACCAAAGACATGTACAGTGGGTGGCCAAATTATTATACTCAATAGGTCATAAAGCAAAAAAAGTCATGAAGTTTTTAAAAGACGAAAAAATAACCCTCTTGGATTGGCCTGGAAATTCGCCAGACCTTAACCCTATTGAGAATGTCTGGGCGGCGCTAAAAAAAGAAATTTGCAAGGATAAAATTATTACTAATAAAAAAGAATTAATAGAAAATATTATTACAGCATGGCACAGAACACCTGAATTACAAGAAATTTCCAAAAAGTGCATTGCCAGCATGCCGCAGCATCTACAAAACGTGATTGCTCAAAAGGGAGGATTCACTAAATATTGATTAATATTTTTTTCTATTAATATAACATAATTCCTATGCTAAATTATGTTTTATTTATTTTTCCTTAATTCATTAAACCTATAAAGATAACAATAAAAACGATATCATAGGTCTATTAGTAGATTAAATGTATAATAACACACGAAACAATGTTTTTTTTTTTCAAACGAGTATAATAATTTGGCCACCTACTGTATATCCAAATATTTTGTTTTGCTGCCTCAAGTACTTAGCGCAGACCACTGGTGGTAGTGTGTAGTAGTGGGCCTTGAGTCTCCCATCATGCACAATGGTGGTTAGCTGTGGGTGTGTGGTAGATATGGAAGTTCAAAGTGGTGGAGCTGATACTACACAGCCAAAACTACCCAGCACAGTCCACTGGTGATTGTGTGTGGTATTAATCTCAAGTCTCCCACCGTGATCCATGGTGGTTTCATGTTGGCAGCTATGAGGGTGTGGGAGGTATGGTGGTTTAAACTGGTCGACGGAAGGCAATTTTACTATTCGACCAAAGACTTGTACCCCTATATTTCACTTTGCAGCCATTCATACCCTGCACATATCACCAAAGTTTGTGTGTGATATTACCCTTGAGTCTCCAATCGTGCACTATGGTGGTTCAATGTCGGTATCTGTCATTCAAAATTCTTTACAATCATGAGCGATTTTGTAGGCATCATCTAGTAACATAATAAAATCTAAATGTAAATAAGAAAATATATACATGTAAATTAGAAAATTGCACCAAAGACTCAATGAAATTAAACATCACCTCATATTAGTGACGGTTAAGTTTAGGTAGTGAAGATGGATGCAAAGAGAGGATAAAAAAAGTAAACATAAATAATAATAACAATGACTGGGTATTATCTTAAATTGAGATCAGGTGGTTGCCTTGTGCCCAGTTTGTACTGGAAGGCAAGTTCCCACTTTCTGAGTTCAGAGGAGCTGCTGCTATTAGGGAGGAGTCTGATAGCATGGACCATAAAACAGGAGTTGAAATTATTCGTGTCATGGGTGATGACATGTGCAGGTAATGGGTGATGACATGTGCAGGTAATGGGTGCTTCACTCACCGGGTGAAAACCATCTGTCGATGGCCAAACCTATATATGAAGTCACGCAGTGGTGCATGTTAACGTCTAAAGAACATGGGAAGTTTCACAGGTTGGGTGTCCTATGTTCAGAAAGCTTTACCCAGTGACAGGGTTGATGAAGATGGGGTTGGGATGGTGTATGTTGCACAGCTTGCAGCACAGTCTATTACATGGGAAAGAGCCTTGGGGCTGACTGTTAGGACGAGGAAGACTGTTTGTGGAGTAAGAGTTCACCGGGGTTAGGAAGCCTGCTGAAGAAGTTCTGGGAGGGGCAGAGGATTTTTTGGAAGAATGGATCATATTTTTGGGCAGGTTTGCATGAAATCATAACCCTGCCGAAGGTTTCTGTTAATGGATTCGAGGCTTGGGTAGTATTGTGTGACCAGGACTGGATTCTGGTTGGTTTTTGTTGGTTTGGGGTGATTGATGGGCTGAGTAGGTTGTAATGTTGCCCGTGAAAGCTGTTCATTAACCAAAGCTGGAGGATAGTTGTGAAATATCAATGCTTGTGAAATATCAAGCTTGGTAAATGTAGTTTGAATAACACATATACAACTAACCCCAATGCAAAGACTGTAGGGGAGGTAATGTTTGGTATGGTACAGGTGGCAACTGTAAAAATGGAGACACTGTTGAAGGTTGGTGGGTTTGATGTGGACTGAAGAGTTGAGGGAGCCATTGGATAGGGGCAAACCAATATCCATGAATGTGGCCTGGATGTGGGAGTAGGTCCAAGCGAATTTCAGCATGTTAAAGGTATTGAGATGGTTCAGGAAATTTAAAAAGACTTTTTCACTTCCATCCAAATCATAAAGATATTATCTATGAATTTAAGCCAAATGTGGGGTTTGAGAGGGACTTCAACCAGAAATGTCTGTTCCAGATGGCCCATGAACATTGAACAGGGTAGCAAAAGAGGGGGCCATGTGAGTGCTCATGACAGTGCCACAGGTTTGGTGATGTTACCTTTGAAGGAGAAATGCTGAGAATCAGATGGGCAAATCTGATGAGGAAGGATGTCATAGGAAGGATGTTGGGAGGGCACTGATCCAGACAATGTTTGTTTTCCCTGAGACCATGCCAGTGTGCAATGTGTGTGTACAAGGATGTGACATCAACTGTTACCAGTATGATTGGAAGGAAGAGGTGTGGGTAATAGTAGAAAGCTGAAAGAGGAAGTGTTGTGTGTCCTTGATATGTGAGAGGAGCTGTCAGACTATATGTTGTAGGTATTGCTCAACCAAGGCAGAGATACATTCAGTTGGCAATCTGTAAGCTGCAACAATAGGGTGTCCTGGATTGCCAGGCTTATGGATTTTGGGAAGGGTGGTAAGGGGTAGACGGATGTGAATTTTGAGGAGTAAGAAATGAAATGGATTGTGGGGTAAGACCTTTGAATAGCCTACTAAACTGTACATATTCTGTATTTTTTGCTGACAGAAGGTTCGGATCTTCGGATAGGCGGCAATAACTGCTGGTGTCTAATAACTGACAAAGAGCTTCAGCCACACAGAAACTCCAATTCATGACTACAGTGATTGAGCATTTTCCAACGGGAAGGATGACGAGATCTGGATTGGTAGAGAGTTGTTTCCTGGCACAGGTTTCAGCTGGGCTAAGATTACTGGTGTTGGCCAAGGATTTAAGGAAAGTGGTAGAAGCCAAACTAGTGGACAGGAAATCCTCAAAAATTTGGAGGGGATGGTTCTGGGGAAGAGGTGGAGGGTCAAGTGTGGATGATGGTTTGAATTCCTGAATACTGGGTTCCAGGTGGTCCTGAGGCCACTGTTCAAAGCCATGAGTTGCAAAATTATACCACCACCAGTGGAGAATAGATAAGCACTCACTAGGATGGGTTGCATCACATAAATGCACCTGCAATCGCTTACACTGATTCTATTGGGGTAACGCACACCACAGGTGAGTCGAGTCGGGTCGGGGCGTGCTGTGTCACACAGCATTGACAGATTTTTTCCGCCTGTGCAGCCCGATGTGCTCCGCTGCGACCTAGTGCACAATAGGAGTTCCAACAGCGCAGACTGACTTTTGTAATTTGTATGTTCAACTTTCAACGAGTTAATTGCATTACATCGATAGAATTGGCTGCAAATATGCACACAACATGGCGGATGATTTTTGGAGAAATTTAATTAATTACAATCTGAAAATTTAATTACTTTATTAACTTTAATAAAGATGAAAAAATTATAAAATTTCCCGCTCACACTCTCTTTTTCTTTGCTTGTAGGTTTTAACTTAATTGATCCAAAGGTAATGGATAAAAGGCAAATCATCTCTTAGTAACAACTTTCTAAGAGTTTTGTGATTTATAAGATGCAAAATATAACAACAAAAGAAAAAATATATGGGAGGAAATAGGAAACTAGTTAAATAAACCAGCTGTAATATCATGCTTCGTACTCTTTTTTTATTATTATTATAATTTTTTTCCTCGTGTAATATAATTTTCCATCACTTTCTCTGAATCCCGCTTGAAATGCTTCATGTTATTAAATAACCGAACCAGTTTTTGTTAAAAATATTTTGTGAAATTATTCCAAGTCTTGATTGATGGTATAGCTTAGCAAACAATGTAAATCAAATGTTGAAATTTCTCTGTTGTCAGTATTGCTCTTATCTTCTGCGGCCCAGTTCAGACATCGTTAATCACAAGGTTATGAATGCATAAGGTAGCTAGTATTACTTTATGTTATCTAATAACATCGTAACCTTCCATCTAAAACACAAAAGCCATTCTCTATCACCCTCCTAAGTTTACTGATCCTGTAGTTGAAAGTTTGTTTCTTCTCATTTCCTTTTATCTGATTTCCTTTTATCTGATTTCCTAGAATTGGCCTCATCTTGAAAGGGGAAAAGCTTCATCCCCTACTATTACATACTGTATTTTTAACTCAGTTCCCTGGATGAAGTTGTCATCTTGCAAATTCAATATCCCCGTAGCTAGTGCTTCACCTAACTTGCTTTGGCTAAATATTTTGCCATCTTAATTTTTTCCTAAACCCCGTCGAACAAAATAACAAAACAGTATTCAGCAACTAGAAGAGCTAGTAAAACCAACGAAAACATTTATTTTCTGTGTTAAAAATAAATAGAACTGTAACTCAGTTATAACGTGCTGGTCATCCAATCAGGATGGCCACAAGGTAATGATTTAAAAATTCCCTGATATTTCCAAGTTTTCCATAAAAATTTAGAAAGTTTATTCGCATGATTAAGATATTAAAAGTTTTAATTATATTTTGATTGTAAATAATTAAATACGGTATAAAAACACAAAATTAGAAAAAGAAACATATTTAAGAATATTTATTTGAATAATTTATAACTAATTTAATAATCTTATGAAGCTTAATTAAAAATGAGTAGCACAAAAATAAGAAAATGACTAATATGAACTAGAACAAATTAGTAATCTTATATATATATATATATATATATATATATATATATATATATATATAAAAATAGACGCGTGTTTTCATATATTTCACTTTTCAGCCACCACTACCAAGCACAGATCACTGGTCTTTGTGTGTGTGGAAGTAGCATGGAGTTTCCCGTCGTGCACAACGTTGGCCGAATGTCGATAGCTGTGGGGATGTGGGAGATATGATGATTAAAGTTGACCAATGCAGGGCGTTTTCATATTTCGACCAAAAATTTGTGTCTTTCCGACTACAACTACATAGCATATCCCATTGGTGTTTGTGTGTGGTAGTAGAATCGTGTCTCCTTTCGTGCACTATGGTTGTTAGATGTCGGTAGCTATGGGGGGTGTGGGAGATATGGGGTTTGAAAGTGGTCGACCTGCGGTAATTTCATATTGCTGCCAAAGACGCATGTGTCATGGTGTATCACTTTTCAGCGAAAACTATCTATCGCAGATCACTGGCGTTTGTGAGTGGTAGTAACACAGAGTCATCCATCGATCACAACGTTGGCTGAATTTCAGTAACTGTTGGAGTGTGGGAGTTATGGTGGTTGAAAGTGGTAGATCAAGGATATTTCTGTATTTCATCCAAAGACATGTGTGTCTGTAAATTTTACTTTGCTGCCTGAACTACATAGTGCAGATGACTGGCATTTGTGTGTGGTAATAGCATTGCGTCTCCCATCGTGCACTATGGTTGTTAGATGTCGGTAGCTGTCAATACAAATTCTTTACAAACACGAACGAGGTCGTGGGTACCAGCTATCTTTCAATATTTGGTAGATAAAATAATTGAAGATTTTTAAATTGTTCATCAGTTACTTGACTCAGACGAAAGCTTAGCTTTTTTTATACCTTTTTTCATTTGCTACACTTTTCTTTTCAAATCTTCTGGTTAAGTTATTATAGCTTCTTTTGTTCCATCTTTAAGTTCTTGTGTTGCCAAGTTAACACTTTCGCACAAGTTTCCGTGAGTTTACACAGATAGCATGAACACGAGGACTCACCTTGCGTGTGCCACTCGCCTTGGCAGCGGTTTATTTGGTGCGAGTCAAAGACATAAGCACGATATTTATACTGTCACATCGATTCAGCATTTGAAAGAGCTCTGAACGACACAAAACTTTATAAATCCTACCTATTTAGACCTCTGGTTGCTATTTACAGGATCTTATGTATTATTTTGTCCCTGCTTTAATTTGACTTATATCATTAATACAAAAAAGTTATAAAGCCGTATAGTTAGCGCTATTCACATTTTAACTGGCATTGGTATCTTGAATCTAGGCTTTTGTTTTGATATTAAAGGTTCAATTTTTCCCAAAAGAATTTCAAAACCAGCTTGTGACATTCTACAGAACTTTGAAGACTCTCCACAAATTCAATTTTTTTGGAACATCTGTTTCACACTTTGCTTGTAACTGTAAATCTGTTTAGTGAAACATAAAAACACCTTTATAAGCTTATTACTCTATGATTGCTGTTTTATTCAGTAAAAAATATAACTACTGAGTTTACATGTAGTACTATAATTCTTATTTACATGTCATCCACTTTTTAAAAAAATATAATTTCGAATGCTGATTCTAGAGAGGGTGTAAACAGCAGTTCGTGTCATCGCTCGTGTGCGAACATCTCGTCTTAGTATCACAACAAGGCGCGAGACAAGATGCAAGTTGCTAGTGTAAATGCGGCATCTGTTGGCTATTTTACATCAAAAATATATAGCTGAATTATTTAATGCAAAAGTTCATTATTAAAATAAATTATTAAAAAATTTTCAAATTTTGGGTTGTTGCAATTAAAATTCCCTAATAATTTTTTAAATTGCTTGGAGTCCATGATATTCCAAGGTTGCTTTAAATGCCTTGATAATTCCCGATATGCCAGGTTTTCAGGTTTATGGCCACCCTGCCAATGTGCCTATGCAATGGGGGAAATTCCATTTTAAATTAAACACATTGCCTTTTCCATTTAGTTTTCTTCTTCTTCTTCAATGAACATTTTAAGAAAAGAACTGTTTGTCCAACGCATCCATTTACAGTGCAGGAACGGCTGAATTAATCACCAAGAACCGAAGGCAGCAACAACAAAAGACATGTGACTCGCTGTGTTCCGATGCGTCCAGATGTGCAGTGCAGCATTTTCGCTTAATGTGATGTGATGCGGCCCTTCTTAGTGTGCGCGTACCTTGTATGTCAGAAAAATAGTGTGTTACGGGCTAGGTTCGCATAGTCAAACATAGTGGTAGGTGAAAAGGTGAGTCGTTTGGAGAGTACTGAGAGTTGGTATTCAGGTAGTGGTGAAGAGGACATGTTTAAAACTGACAGTTTAGGCTTGGTAGTAGGGATTGAGGGCAGAGAGCGTGGTGTAGGTTTTAAAGGGGGAGGTTGAGGTATGTTGAGCGCTGGGCAATGCACGGTTTTGAGGAAATTGGGGGAATCTGCAAATTCAAATGGTGAACAAGTGGCTGGCAGGGAAGAAGCTGACCCAATGCAAGGTGAGACAAAAGCAATTTGGACAACTTGTGTAAATGTTTCTGGTCATGCCTACTGCTGGAATTAACTGATTGCTGTAAAATATGCTGTGTAAGTGGAATTACTTGTTGGAATGATAATATGAGTATTTTGTGAAGGGATACAAGTTGTCCAGAATGTTGGTTTGCCAAATTGGCATATTGTTTCAGGACAAGTTGAATAATGGCGAAAAACTGTTTGTAGCAAAAGGCATGTAGTGCACAGTTAGCTCACGGGGGGACAACCAAATATTGTCAGATTGGTTGTAAGACAATTTGGCGGTATGTTGGAGGACAGACATGCTTTTATGAAAAGAATTTGTGACTGAAATTTGGTGAGCTGAAAGGCATGGTATTTGTCAACAGGTGACCTATAAGGAATGTTAGAGGAGGCATGTTGAGGGCCAGAAATGTTTATATTGAATCCAAATTGTGTGTGTTGTCCACAATGATATTTGAAATGCAGAATGACGAACAAAGAGGTAAAAAAAAAGAAAAAATCATTGGGTAAAAAATGTTTAAACGACATCGAGGTCATTTGAGGAACATAACGACTGAGTTCACGAAAACAATTAGGATTGAAGAGCAAGCAGATTAAAGCAAGAGCGGTAAATTGGATAGTAATAAGATATTAAGAAGGATGCTGAAAATATGGGGAAAAAAAATAAACTATTTGCGTACATACCAAGGGAAATTCGTCACCAAAACACCCCAACAACAGTATTACTTTGCCACCCAAGCCTGTGCACAGGGACCTCAGCACCACCTGGAACCAAGTCTTCAGAAATTCAGTCCCCAGGCTACCCTTCCACATGGCTGGGGAAGATTGTCTGAATCTTTACCATCTGGCTATGACAAGGGATGGTTGATATGGAAATCTCTGAATAGGAAAAGATCAGGAGTTGAAGATCCAAAGTCAACCTAGCAAGATGGGGCAATGCGGTGATCGATGACATCAAGTGTGACTGTGGAGAAGATCAGACTGTTCAGCACATGCTCCATTGTCGACTGTATTCAGCATCCTGCTCAGAAGCTGATGTATATAAGGCCATTGTTGACTGCATCCAGCATCCTGCTCAGAAGTTGATCTCTATGAGGACTCAGAAAATGCACTGGAAGTGGCCAAGTTTTGGTCTAGTACAAAATGATGTTTGTAATTGTGAAACAATATGTTTCTGACATGAAATAAATATATAAATAAACTTTAAAATCACTACCCTTCTACCTGTATTCTGTTTGAATTAACTCCCACCATTTTAATGGCCAACAGTCATTCTGTGAGGCAGCCTCTCACAGCATCCACTCTCCATAATATTCTCCTGTTGATAAGGGCTACACCCAAATTTTTTTTTACCATGCATGTTTTTGTATTGTATTGTGTGTTCATGCCTCATATTCATCATCTAAAGGTAAGTGGTGGTTCATTTCCCTGTCCTAATCTGTGTGTGTGTATACCTTATTTCAAAAGAATTATCAGATTATTATTTTTTATCTTTATTTTTATAAAATGTGAAAAAAATTCTATTTTACAAGTCCCCCTTTTCTTATTTTGATAAGTTTCTTTCATGCAATTAATGTTTCCAATGATATTATTGCTACTTGTCTCACCAACTCCAATGGTCAATTCAGTCCTATATATGGCTGTGTTAACTGATGGTGCTTGTGTGAACTTACTCACAAGTTTCTATTTTTCTTGATAAAGAGCTAAGCCCAAACTACGTTTTTTTTTTTTTTGTGTATGTGGATTACATTTTTTATTGCTGCTACCACTGTCCCTTCCACTTTGGTCAGTGGTGGGTATAATTTATCTTTCCTTTCCTTTTCTTCTCCATTGTTGCTAAAACTAATGTGGTAGGTTTGGATATGAACACATCTTTCTCCCTGCCCCATGTCTTGCCTCCTGCACGAGTAAGTTTATTAACAGAAATATTGGAAAGTGTGCGGTTTTTTGCATTTGTCTGCCCCTCCTGCCTTCATCTTTGGTAAGTGCTGGGTTATTTATCCTATTATGTCTTATCCTAAAATTAATAATAGTAATCTCAACCACGAAAATGGATCTCTCTGTGGCTCTAACTATAATAGAAAGGAAGAAATTGTAACTGGACAAATGCTTTTACAAGTGTGGATCATCAAGATTTATTAGAATATGGAGTAACTAGGAAGCTCGAAGATATTGGGCAATTCATGTATCAGTGATGAAATATACTATCACCAAGTGGTTGACACTACACATGCTCAAAAACACTGCAACACACAACATAGGAGCCATTTTGGGTTGATGGCTTCATCCAGACGAGTTGCGATACTCATGAAACCAACGAAGTGAACTTATTGTGGGTAGGTATAAATAGCTTCAAAAATTTTAGATAGGCAGTTTTTCCACAATTTTGCATGTGGGATAATTCCTCTAGTTGAAAGGAGAGCAATCAGTTTCTCCACAGTCTCAGTAGAACAGTCCATGTGCAGAGATAGCATGCAGGTGGCTGACACAGACTGTCTGAAGCAATTTTGTGGTGAAGGGGGCTGAGTGCACATGTGTAGCAGATTCAAGAAGAATGTGTATGTACTATCATGAAAAAAGGTGAAAGGAAACTGTTGGGAGACTGAAAGGAATTCCTTAGGGTTCAGTGTTGAAGATATAATAGACAGCGTAGTTAATGCTTTTCGGATAAAGCAGATAGGAAATTAGAAGTTGTCATAAAGGTGGGTTGAATAATCCATTCCACCACTCTTTTTTAGAGGTTGCCTATGAATCAACTGAGAATCAGGAAAGGTGATGACCATTTTATTTGTGGCAGTAAACCAAATTTGTTGAACCATTAGGCAACTCTTATTTATTCAAAGTGTGATTGCTAGATAGTCTATGAGCCTTTTTGTGAGAAGTTGATTCAGAAGATTAGCACACTAACAAACTACACAGTAGGTTAAGTCTCTTTAAAGTTTTGGAATCAGGAATCAATAACAACATCAAGAATCCAAACAGGCAAATACAGTGACAAAATTATCATCCTCCCTTGAGAGACAAAAGCTTTCTGGATATAGAAACTTTCTGGTAGGAGACAGACATCCACAAGGTAGTTGCAACTCAAGAATCAAATAACTCCTGAAATCTGTGTAACCTGGTATTGGCAAAATTAACTGCAGCAGAAGCATGAAAATCATAGAATAATATATTTTACAGTTCTAGTATTTTTTTTAACGTAGGAGTGATTGCAATGAGGATAGTAGAATAAAAAAAAAAAATCTAACAAGTTATTTGTGATGCATCATTTTGGGGTTGGAACTTATCTAAGGAACTTAAGTAATTGAAAAAACTTGATTTCAGATGGCATGTATATAGAAAACATTCACCATAATTTATATCACTTTATTGGGTCATTTCCTCCGAGAGGCTGTGCACATTGTTAAAGCATGGTTCCTTTTACTACTGGCTTGCCAAAGTTTTGCTCTAGGAAATTTGACATGTTGCCATCTGTCTGTAAAACACTTAACTTCTGTATTTAGTTTATGTAAATATTGTTTATGAAGCAGAGATTGAGGACCGTCCCAGCTTCCACCTAGCTGATTGCAGAAAACCACAATCAGGCAGCCAGTAGGCAGGGCTTGGATTTGAAGAAAGGACCTATTATTCCTCCCCAATACAGTGTGGTGTTGCTATAATGGGCAAAGTCACACTGATGAACATACAAGGTGTGTGATAAAAGTAATGAGATTGGTAGCACTGAGAGTGATCTGGCAATGTTGAGTCAACCCGTCTGTGTTAGACCCGTTCGTTCATCCCTTCCACAAGTTCAGTCCGATTTTCAACTCCGTTCAGCAAACACATTATTTTCGACAGCACCATCAGTGAAGTTATATTTTTGTTGTATGTTACGAAAATAGAGCATCAGAATTTAGAACAGCGCTGTGCAATCAGATTCTGTGTTAAACTTGGGGAATCCACGAGTGTGATCTTTGAAAAGTTGAAACAGGTCTATGGGGAACAATGCTTACCAAGAGCACAAGTTTTCTGCTGGCACAAATCCTTTTTGGAAGGCCAAGAACATGAGGATCAACCTTGCTCAGGGAGACCTTCAAAAACTGACGAAAACGTTAAGCGTGTGAGGGCTCTTGTGAGATCAGACCACCGTTTAACAATAAGGATGATGAGTGAACAGTTAAATTTAAACACTTTCACCGTACATCAAATTTTGACTGACGATTTGGACATGCGAAAGGTCTGTGCCAAAATGGTGCCAAAAAACATCACAATTGAACAGAAGGACAATCAAAGAAATGTGTGCGTTGATCTTCTTGAGAGGATTGACAATGACCAAGAATTCTTCAACCGTGTGATCACAGGTAATGAATCCTGTATATTTGAGTACAATCCTGAAACAAAGCAGCAAAGCGACACACTGTCATCGCCTCGGAAGAAAAAAATGTTGAATGAGCAAATCAGAGATCAAAACAATGCACAATTCAAGTGCTTATGCTGCTTAAACCAAGTACAATGAAAAAAAAAAAGGTTTTTTATATACGAGGGTAGACTGAAAAGAAATACACACAAGCTTGTAGAATATGAATAAAAACAAATAGCAAGATCGGGTAAAAAGTATATTAAAGTACAATTCTAGAGCTTCAAATTCATATATTTATTTTGCTACGTAGTCACAAATAAGGCTAACACATTTCCCCCAATGTGTAACAAGATTTTTAATCCATCACTGAAAAATTCTTCAGAATTTTTTCGAATCCAGGATATGACCTTCACCTCTTCATCCAAGGTGTAATGATTACCCTTGAGGTCTCTCTTGAGTAAAGGAAAAAAATAAAAATTTCATGGCGCAAGATCAGGGGAGTAAGGAGGGTGTGGAATTTGTTTAAACTTCAGGTTTCAAAGAGCCTCTACATTTGCGCATGAGGTACCCACCATGCACAGATTTTACGGTACCCCAATTGTTCAATAATGAAGTTGACATGTTCCTTGGATATTTCAATTCAGTTCGTGATACGCTTTTGATTGATTAGCCAGTCATTTTGAATCAAACCATCCACATGTTTGCAATAGTTATCGTCTGTGGGAGTGAGCGGATGTTTATTGTGTTTTTCATCAACAATTATGGCTTTTCCTGCTCACAATCATGAAATTTTACTGCCCATTGATTTACAGTAGACCTATCAACAGCATCATCACCATAAACAGCTTTTAAAAGAAAAGTTGCAGTAGGAGTCTCTTAGTCAGCAGATTAAAATTCAATAAAAGCACACTGTTTAACTCACGTTGATATAGCAGTAGAACACATCTCCAGACTTCCACTTCTTACAATGCACTGGATGAATTCAATGACTTCAATTCTGTGCATGCGTATTAGATGGGAGAATCGTAGTTTTTGCCTGATTTGCTATTTGATTTTATTTGTGTTCTCCAAGCATGTGTGCATTTCTTTTCAGCCTTCCCTCATACTTTTTGTCAGTTTGGTAAATCAACTGCCAATAATGCTACTACAATCATTTAACTAATTACCTTATTTTTGTTTTGTTTTTTATTTATTTAATTTTTTTCTCTCAAAATTTATACGTCCATATTTATTTATTTACTTAATCCCCCCCCCTTTTGGTATATTATTATTTCTACCACCATCTGCGATTTACATACTTATATACAAAATCTCAGTCCCACCGCCAAATTGATAATCCACCCAGTTCGGCGTGTGCACACCTCCCGAGCCTCATGACTCATTTTCTCCAACATGAATAAGGTTTAATAACCGAAATATTGTGTATATTTGTATGTTTGTGATATATGTTCTTCCCCCGTTGCTGCCTTCAACTTTGGTGAGTGATGAGTCATTTTCCCTTTCCTTGCAATTCATACTGCCAAAGCAGTTTCCTTTTTGCTTAGTTCAATAGTTTAATTCACAACAGTTTACTACCACCAATTTGACTTCTCACACCCTTTTCTCCACGGAGCAGTTAGTCATGCAGTAGGTCGTAGCATACTCTTCTTTGCCAAATGGACGAGTCCCATGTACATGAATAAGGTTTTAAACCTAAATATTGTAAGGCGTGTTCGTGTTTTTGTGTTTCCTTGTTTATTTCGCGCTTCTGCCTTCATCTTTAATAATTGACTGGTTATTTTCTCTTTCCTTATTTTCATTGCCTAACATCACTTTCATTGCCGCTACTATCCAACATGTGAGGTATAGATATTTAGATATGTAGAGAATTCGTCTTGTGACAATTTTCCTACTTCTGACGGACCTAGCACACATATCACGTGACTGTTACACCTACAGCTAAAGCTGGAAGACAATAAAAATAAAATCATAAAGTGTAATAACTAAATGTGGTTATATGTGTAGCCAGCTGTACATTCATCAAGTGTTAGTGCAATAGGTACCACGTATGCTTATTCCCTTTCCAATACTGGATTCTAAAGGAAGCGGCATTAGACTATATTGCTATAAACTGCTTGTTTTTCTTAGCTGACTGATAACATTGCTTGAAAACTGGGTCTAGATCTTCGACACAGTGGAAAAACAGAGGAAAAACATATACAACAAAATAAAGGCAAGCACCTACAGAAATGCTGTCCAGTTTATGATAAATTGAAAGAGAGCTGTCCCAATATACTACCTGGCACAGGATCAATCACTAGTACCTATTAATATGATCACTTTGTTAAGTGAGGAACTGAAGTTGGAATGGTACATAATGTTTACAAAAGGAGTGCTGCTCACAACAAACACACTACCACATTTTAAATAAGTACTTATTTAGAAAATAGTTCAACTGCTTTTTGAAGTTGTGTGTTTTAACTTGCATATTCAACCAATCTGACACCAAGTATAGAAATTTTCTTTTCAGAAATGTAATAACCACTGATGCTATGCTACCTGAACAATGGGGTTGCAAGTTATTAACTTTAACAGTGGTTTACAGCCTAAAGTTAAATGTTATATAAAATTGGATTACAGAAGTTGAATCACCATTGGCAGAGTCACTGTGCTTGGCTAACACCAAGCACAGTGACTCTGCAAAGTACTAAGTAGGTCTAATTCTGCCAATGTATCATCATTGCTATATAATGAAGTTTCCCCCAACAGGTGATTGCTATTCTCTCTTATTAGTAGTAAAAATGGTTAAATTTCCACAAGCATTTTTCCCAAAGCAACACAACATCACGAATGGAAAATCCACTCACCTGGTTGGAAACTGACGAGACGGACTTCGGCCCGTTAAGATCAGAGGGTGTGGCAGCAGGTGTCACCTTGTCTTGAGATTCAAGTGGAGTGGCTGGCCGGAGCTGGGCGGATGTTGGGGGATGAGGACTTAGTGTAGGCATAGTAGGGTCAGCAGGAGGGACAGATGCAGGCTGGGAATGGGGGTTAGGCAATGGGGAAGGTGCAGCTGAGGCAGGAGACCCTACAGAGGGCACAGGAATAGAATCTCCTCCACCATGTAATGTAGGCAGTGGGTTTGGTGTCATCGACTGTCCTCGAGGGTATGACGGAGGCCCGCCTGATGGTGTTCCTGAACCAGCCAACCTATAGGTTACAAGAAAAAAGAAAAATTACTAAAATATCTTCAACAATAAACCACAAAATTCCACACATTTCTACCCTTTGATTTCTTTTCATAACTTGTTGCAAAGTGTATGATCATTTCCTGAAAAAGATTATCCAAGCTTCTGGTATTATTTATTACAATAGTTCATGAACTACTGTTAGCATTATATCTAATACTCAGACTCCACATAATCAAATAACACTTTGTGCTATAAAATATTAACTTATTCAAGTGAACAAAATTACAATGTTTCACCACTACTTCTTCAAAATATTTAACTGGGCAGTTTTGTGTGTATTTTCTCTTTTATGCAATAGCTAAACAAAAATGTTTGTTTCAATATCAATTACAGTAGAACTCCAATTATCCGAACTCAGACTATCCGAATCGCAAAATAATATTTCTAACTAAGCGCACTGTCCTTCCCAGTGGTGGATCTAGGAAAGAAGAAAAAGGAAAAAGGAGCTCAAGAAAAGGGGAATGGGAAGAGACGGGAGTAGATGGGAAAAGAATGTCACTTGAGGAATTCAGAAACATTCTTTTGAAAATTCCTGGCTGTTCAGAAGTTGGCACTGAAGATATAGGAGAGTAGATGGTGTGTGATTCGTCAGACCCTGGGATGACATTCTAAAACGATGATGAACTTATTGAAAAGGTGAGAGAAGAAAGTGTGGAGGAAGAAGATGACCTTAATGTCGAAGTTGAAGCAGACACGGGACCATCAGTTAGTCAAGCATTTATTTGCTGGCCTTGAAACTGTGTTGAAGTGGATGGAGCATCAGCCGAGTGTGACCACATGCAAACTTCTCACTGTCAAGCGGATGCGCGACTTAGCTGCCCAAAATCGGATGAATAAAGTCAAACTGCTTACTTTGATCAAGATGTTCAGCAAGCAATGGCTTTTATTTACAGTACAGTATACATACGAGGTGTGTTCAAAAAAAAAGACTGAACTAATTAAATAGCGCGCCAAGACTGAACTAATTAAATAGCGCGCCAAGACTGAACTAATTAAATAGCGCGCCAACAGCTGCAGATAAAATTCTCCGACTACCGTGCACACTAGCGGCATCTCTCGGCAAGAGATTGTTGCACTCCGATAGCTGCATTAATTAAGAGTGACAGCCAGTTGAGTAAGGTTGTGCGCAGAGTGCTCGTCGGATTAGTGAGAAAGCGAGAATTGGAGGAGCAACGTGTCTGTGTGAAATTTTGTGTTAAACTTGGGAAAATATTTACTAAAACACTTCAAATGCTTAAACAAGCATACGGGAATGACTGTATGAGCCGAACTTAGTGCTATGAATGGTTTAAGCACTTTAAGGAGGGCAGGAGTTCAGTTACCGAAGATCCAAGATCTGGTCGACCTTCCACATCAACGGACGACCACCATGTTGAGAGGGTTCGCACTGTAATTCGTGAAAATCACCGTTCCACTGTCCGTGAGGTTGTTGAAGAAGTTGGCATAAGTGTAGGATCTTGCACTCACATCCTGACAGAAAAACTTAGAATGCACCGTGTCAGTGCAAAAATAGTGCCGCGCTTGTTGGTGGATGACCAGAAAGAGAATCGAGCTAGGATCTCTTAACAGTTGCTAGAAAAAGCAAATGAGGATGGAAACTTCCTTAAGAACATCATAACAGGCGATGAAACATGAGTTTATGGGTATGATGTGGAAACGAAGAGGCAGTCTTCACAATGGGTGGAGAAAGGATCTCCTCGACCAAAGAAAGCATGGATGAGTCGGACGGACATCAAGGTGATGATGGTCGTGTTTTATGATTGCAAAGGGATTGTGTACCATGAATTTGTACCATGTGGTCAAGTGGTAAACAAGGAAGTCTATCAGAAAATTCTGACATGATTGAGAGGTGCTGTGCCTAGGAAAAGGCCTGAACTGTGGGAGAATCAGTCGTGGATGTTGCACCATCACGCATCGTTATTTGTCACGAATTATCTGGCAAAACATCGCACTCCCGTTGTGCCTCAACCACCATATTCTCTAGACTTGGCTCAAGCAGACTTTTTTCTCTTCCCAAAACTGAAAACCACTTTCCAGACCATAAAAGAAATTCGACACAATGTGACAAGAGAATTGCGCACCATCGGAGAAATTGCATTCCAGGAGGCATTCCAAAACTGGAAGAAACAATGGCAACGGTGTATTGATAGTAAAGGAGAGTACTTTGAAGGGGACAGTGCGTAAAAGTTTGTACGATGAACAATAAAGCAATTACAGCAGAACTTCGGTCTTTTTTTGAACACACCTCGTACATACTGTACTAATGTACAGCACTAGTAAGTACGCTTAACATGTAAAAGTGTTGCTTTTTCATTTAATTGATTAACAGCTCTTTTCTTTGAAAATAGTTTTTTCTCCTGTTTCAACACACATACAGTAATTAATTAAAATAAACACTTTTTTTGAAAAATCTAAATTTTTGATTATCCGAATGGGGTCCGGTCCCAATCTATTTGGATAATTGGTGTTCTACTGTAATTTAAACAAAATTTTTAAGAAATAGTTACATGTTCCTGAATCAAAATAAATATAAATTCTCAATAATGAATGTGCTCCAATTATTTCTGCACCAGGACACTTAGACCAACTACCCCATTAGACATTCTAGCGAGTTTTTTTAAAAAACTTGGCATAACCATTCACTGCTCTTTAACTCACTAATAATATAAGACCAAAATGAATTTGCCCCCAACATTCAGCCAACGAAGTAATTATATGAATAAGGTGGGTTTTATTCGTTGTGAACTAAAAAATACCAATCATTCCTATCAATCAATTATAAATTTCTTGATCAAAATTAAAATTCTTTCAGCTTGTCACATTCCCCAGTCTACCAAAATCAATTTTTGTTAACAAAAATGAAAATGCTGCTGCAAGAGACAAATTTTACCAGAATCATCATTTAATGGCTCAGAAGAACTTATTTCTCCAAAAAGGTAATCATTAAATGCTTCAAAGAATGGCCAGACCGATAGTACTATGAAAAAAATTAGTTCATTAAAGACAATACTGTTAAGTAACTGGTACTTTTCCCTTTAAAAACAGTCTCATCAAAATAACAAGTTGCCACAAATAAATAACTTTGTTCATTCAAACAAAGCAAAATTTATTTGATGTACTGACTTATTGTAAGTAAATCTACTAAAAACATGACTTAGTCTACAGAAGAAATTTGTTATTTTTGCATTAAGCATTAGTGTCGGGAGACCAAAAAAAAAAAAAAAATGGGATCAAATTTTTTCATCCACAAATTGTTCCGTTTTGAGTCCAGAAAAATTAAATATTAAAATGGCATTTTTTATTATATCTTCTTTAATGCAATAGCAAAACAAAAATATCTTTTCGATATCAACTGTTTTCACAATGTTTTTAAGAAATAACTGTTTCTGCAGAAAACCAAAAGGATGTATTTTAAATAAGCCATGATTGGATCATAAAATCACTGCAGTAAAAAACAAATATTATAGCCATTATCTCTAGCTACAAAACATAAAAGATAAATGGAAGACTGCTCATTTTCAACCAATGGAAGTGTCAAGAGCAAATAAAAAGTAGTTCATTACTACTACAAAGTACATGCATATGCAATAAAGTTTCTTGTTACAAGAATACGTATTCCACAACTACAGTGCAAATTTAGCTACACCTTTAAAAAATGAAACAAAACACAGCTTAGATAAGTGATACAAAACATTCCATTTCTTATTGTCAAATACATTAATATAAATAAAAATCAAATCTAAACAGGCATGGATAACACTAGCAACAAAATGATTTTAAGTATTCTAATATACCAACTAATGAAATAAAATAATTATATGATTATTATTCAGCAAAACTTTTAGATAAGGGAAAAATCTATTGTGTCAAAGTTTTAAGGTCATCATTTGAAACCGGTAAACTGCTTTGCCATTCCAATTAATGGTCTATCTTAATAATATCCCAACCCACAAATACAGCAATTAAAGTACGTAAATGCAAGAAAAAAGTGAAAATTCTCAAACCCAATTTAGTTGTTTAGTAAAACATGCACACTATGTAAATAAACTGATTAGCAGTTTTATCATTTCTATTTTTAAAAAATAGCCAGTCCTAAGTTGTTGTATTTTTCTCACATTTTTCACACTGAAACACATTGGAGTTAAAGACATTAAGGTTAGTTTTTGATGCGCTCATCTACGAACCTCGAGAGGGGCACGGCTACTTCAAGAGGGCATGTTGCCGCCTCGGCAAGGGGCAGCCGCCGATGGAACGGTGTCACACCACCCCGCCCGCACCCACGGACACCCTTCTCATTTTTTTCACCCTTGAGAGCTTTCACAACCCCGCTACAATTAGCTCCTCCCTTGATCAGAGCCATTTGTTTTGCACCAGCAGGTTTTTTACACCTGAAATTTTGGAAGCATTATATTGTGTAATAAGATTACTTATTACTTACTTATATTTAAACTAATTTCTTCCCCAACTGAATATTAAGAAGTAAGCACTCTCTGTGGTCGAACTCAGTCTGGCAATCTGTCAATACTGAGGGAATAAGAAAGAATAGATGGGGAATGAAGATCAAATCTACTACATAGAAGTTAATTGGTAACCCAGGCATTACCAAATTAAAGTACAAGCTAATAAAAATATAGAAAAAAAAAGGAAGATCCAAGAAACAAACAACACATGCTATCTTAAGTAGTACTATAGAATCTTGTAACACAATACATGCAATCTTACAGACATACAAAAAAATTGCCAAGAAACACTTAAAATATAAGCAAAAAGGTTTATATTATTCGGTAACTGCTAGTTAAGAATAATAATAATAACAAAAAGAATTTTATGTAAGAAAGGATGAAAAGGTGAAACCAGATTGATACAAAGGCAGCAATTTTCCAATCCCATTAATAGTAAGACCGACGAATGTCCTATCCTTGGTGTTTACATATTAAGTTAACTGCTCTCACTGAAGCAAATTTCAAGATACACATCAAGAACAAAATGCAGCATCTGCATTTGGGGGGGGGGGGAAACCTGATGTTTGATGAATGACTGAATGAATAAAATGTACATATAGTTTAAAAAAGAGGTAAAAATGTAAAATTCAAACTGAAAATAGACGACAGACTTTCCAGTTCATTACCTTTTTTCCTTTTATACCTTTCAAAGTTTCTGATAATGACTACAATCAAAAACTATTTTCTGGCAAAAAATAAAATGCTGCTGAAAACTTCAATACGAACTCTGAAGAGATGTAGAATTTGCAGCATACTTACTTAGAGCAGCTGCACAGTGACTTTCGGGTGGGGTCAACAAACTCCCAGCCAGTTGGTGAGGGCTGAGTTGGATTTAGGGCACTGTCTTGCCATACGTGCTCAGGTAGGCTCACTGTGTGCATTGCTCCATCCACAGATACAGCAGTGGGTGACAGACCCTGTGGAGCACGATTTGGTGCTGCAGCAGGATCGTCCATGTCTGTGAGCAGCACATAGGAACGTGGGTAACGCATCTTGGTTCCACCCACTATCACTTCCACTGCTGGTGGCAGAGTTGCTTCTTCACCACTAACTGCAAGCTTCCCACTGAATGGAAAAAACTGCTGCCAATCATCCAGGAGGCGCTGAACTTGAACATCTGTGCTCTTGTAAACCTGGCCAGTCAGTGTTCCAGCTAGTCCAAAAGGGGCCAGTATCACTGAAACACAGTATATGGGGATAAAAGGGGCCAGTATCACTGAAACACAGCATATGGGGATAAAAGTGAATTCCAGAACACACAATTTAAATCTAAGTAAGAAATAAGTGAGCAGGACATTTTCTGGACACCAGACCTAGCAATTTCTTATCAGTAATCTTCATTAATAAATTATAAAGCTGACAAATCAATCAGAAAGCAAGTTTGCTGGTTTTAGTATTTTCTCTATTTTCATTACACTACAAATTAGGCTTCTGCTACGTACTGACCACTTTTCTTCAATACTGCCCTTTAATGACTATTGTCAATAATTGGCATATGTAACTTAAAATTTCCAGTGAATGCTACAGCCATCCTTCTAGTACTGCACTACTAGAATGTCATTCTATTAATAATAAAATCATCAACAATACACCTAAAGTGTTCGTTTTCTTTTCTTTCTTTCTTTTTCTTTTTTGCTAAAGGCTTTAGACTTTAAATCAAAATACTTGAAAAACACCAAAGAAGCTGCTGGTAAAAATGGAATCACAGCAGGTCTTCTAAAATCAACAGGACCAAAATCTATAAGAGTGATCACAAAAATTATACAAGACATTTGAAAACAGTGTACATTCTGGAACATTGGAAAAATGCGTTAATCCACCCTTTACACAAAAAAGGAGACAGAGCAAGTGGTTAATAACTGCAGGGCTACCTCATTGCAGTATGTGTAATTAAAAAAAAAATCTTCCTCATTAGGGCTCAATAACAACTAGAACCAAAGATCAGAGAATATCAAGAAGGATTTAGGCCAATTATATCTTGCACACAACAAATCCTCAACCTAAAGCTTATCCTCAAACATCAAAGAATTTTTAGCAACAGTTTAATCTGCACATTTGTCAATTTTAAAAGCACATATGACTCCAGTAATCATGAGTCACTATTCCAAATGTCGAAACAACAAGGCTTAGACTCCAAATCTCTTGATTTAATAAAGCAAACACTAACAGATACAAAGTACAATATAAAATTCTTGGAGGAAATATCAGAACCAATTATTATTAAAACAGGAGTAAAACAAGGAGATGGACTCTCTCCATTACTATGCAACTGCGTTTGATCATAATGGTCAAAACCACTATTCATGTGGCTTTGTTGACCAGGGATGCCAGTGCAGGTCATTCACATGTTTTTATTTTCAGGAGTACTGCCACTGCCAAAAATATTGTTTTTTTTTCACTTTTTTGTTGCCTTCCTCCCTTCAACTTACGCAAGTGACGGGTGTATTTTTATTTTTCATATTAATAGTCTCATTTCAGTTCTTCATACTTAACTGTTGCTGAAAATGGAGAAATTAGTAATCTTAAACATTTTAAAAAAAAAAACACACACACACACACACAAATGATACAGAGAAAACAATTTTAAAAAAATGATAGGCTATCTCTAATCTGTAACAAACCATTGCAATATGAAATTAAACACCAAACAATACTTGGTAAACTACATTACCGTCGATGATATCAAAGATCCAATCAGGAGTTAATTACCTGGAATTCCTGATGAAGTAGTCTGCGCCTGCTGCAGATGTTGCCAAGTCAAGCTTCGAACCAAGGGATGAGTACGAACATCAATGCTTGCACACACTGTGCTCTCTCCATGAACAAAGAATGCAAAGGAAAACGAAAAATGTGTGCTGAAAACAAGAAGAAAATTATTTTGAATCAGTGTTATCTAGTCTTCATCCTTATCAAATGCCTTGAGCAGTAATAAAGAGTAATATAGCGATTCATTTATGGTACACAATTTATTGGTAGAAACATTCAATATTGATACTTCCTTTCTCGAAATTTAGGCATGGCTTTTGGAAAGGATATGCAACAACAACAGTACAAAGTATTTATTCATTAGTAGCACATTTAACACATTAAAGCTAAGAAAAAATCTTTTTTCAACAGTCTATACAATGAATCAAGCAGTGAAAAATAAAGATAATAAACAAAACTTTAAGTTAATATAACAACGTCACTACAATAATGGCAAAAAATGTTCAGAAGTAACACACCTTGCACCAATCAATTTCTCCGCACCGTCATATGGCTGGACAAACCACTTTCCCAAACGAACAAAATCCCGAGACAGCAAACATCTGAAATGAAAAAAAACCGCATGAACTTAAATTTGCACTATTTTTTCTAATGTGTCATACCCTCCCACAACTGTAAAATTACATTATTTTCCAACTCAAACACATTAAACATTGACCATGGATTTTATTATTTAGCATAAATCTTTCCATTTCTAGCTTACAAATATGTTAGGCATCTGACACATTAGTAAATGTAAACTATAAAAGTAAGACATTACATACCTTTTTAAATAAAAATATACGGAATGGAATTGAAATAGCATGAACTGTCTTTCCAAATATCCATCTGAACAATATTATTGGCTTAAAAAGAAATAACTCAAAAGAGAAAGAAAACGAAAATAAAAAATACTCACTTCTAGAGCTAAAATGAAAATTCAGTACAAATAGTATGCATTTATCATAAACTAACAACTTTTCAGCCAATGTTTTATAAAAATGGTATGCTATTATTTACAGACAAAATGTACCCTCCACAGAATATCTTCCATGCAACTAGTTATTTGTTGATAATTTTTAATATTCACTTAGAACATTTCCTCCCCATTTTATCACTTGTACCTCTATGGTCAGAAAGAGAGATCCATTTTATAAGAGATGCAGCTATCCGAACCAAAAATCAGATGGCTTGGTATATAAAATAGCTTGTATCAGTTTGGCAGGCTAAAGATAAGTACAGGGCCTGTCTTTTGATTCACTTAGATCACATTTCTCATATTCGTCACTCGTACCACTATTGTTTGCAATCCGTCAATTAATAAGCTGACTGCCATAGCCTTTAAAGGAAGCATTCCACATGTCTGTGCAGTCCATGCAGTCTGGCCAATTTTGAGAAAGATGCAGCAACTACTACCACTACACAACTAGGGGCAACTACTGAGACAGTGTTACTGCGTATCCATATTGGTGACTCAAGTTGACTTGTAGACCCCGTGACAAGCCAAGCCAAAGGAGGAGGTCACAAGTTACTAGAGGTGTCCAATGACTTTTGACACGATACTGATAATACCTCTGTTAGAAATTGTTCAGCCAGTGTATAAGTTCATATATCCTTCTTTGAATGGCTTATATGTACATGATTTTGAATACCGCCTTTCCACCAAGTTCACCATGATCTTTGAAGATGGACTGATATGAGCCAATAATAGCTAAGATAACCGATTGTGAAACAAATTTTGAACTAATGCTTCCTGGAATTTGTATTTTCTATGCAAGTGTTACTGATACAATTTCACTAAATGCTTGTTTAAATATTGGCAGAAAGGAATTGTATTTCTAGACAAAACCTTACTTACCTCTCAATAAGGTTATGCAGTGCTTTGAAGAGCAGGGACCGACACTCATATGATAAACCGCTTTCCCAGGAACCTTGTTCACCTTCTGTGGGGGGGGAAAAAATACATCAACAAATAAATCTACAGGAGATTTAAAAAAAAAAAACTATGTTCATGAATACGAGATGAAGCTCATTCTGATGGAACAACATTTAGTAAGAATTGCATCTTACTCTCACACAAACACATACACATATGGATACACGGTGGACCAGCTAACATGAACATCTCCATCATTTCCAGAATGGTCAAAGAATGCAATTTCCATTAAAAGAGGGGGAGATGGGGGAAAGGCAAGTAATCTGACATATAGTGACTCTCTGTAACATGTATGTAAAGAGAACTGAACCAACTATGATATTTAACTGGAAATATATCGATTTGAATGGCCCCTGAAAGTATGTGCAAAGTACACTCACACTATTTGCAATAAAATGTATGGCCAAAAATGATGCACAAATACAGTATCAACCTAGATGGGCCAGCAGTATGAGGCAGAGGATGTGCTAGAAAGAAATCACTCCAGGTACTTGTTGACACAACAGCTGGGATTATGCATTTACTGGGCCCATGGGAATTAAATCATATTTGCACATTATTTCTTCATATTTCTGAGACATGTTTCACTGCAAAATGCTATCTTGTGGAATTCCTTTCTCATGTGTGATTGAAATAAATGCATCTTTCCAGTTACAAATCATATATGGTTCAACTTCTCTATACAAACACACGTGATGAGCAGTTTTTACATAGCAAATTACTTATTTCCCTTAAATATTACCATTAAGTGAAAATCACATTTTGACATACTGGAAGCATCCACATTAAATCATTCACTCTGCATATAAGCAGATAAAAATCATATATAACAAAAGCAATAATGAATAAACAGTAATCATTTAATTAGTTAGATCAAATTTATAAAACCTACAATAATTAGTATATAAAATTTTAATGGGTGCATTAATCCACATGAAACTTTCACAGTAAGTTTAAAACAGTCAGCAAGTGAACCATTAACATTTCAGCATTAAGAGGAAGTCAATATAAACACGAAATTTGTGAATTAAACAGTGAATGCTAAAATGAACAAAGTCTAAAACCTCAGAAGATATTGCTAAGTATAAATTTTTGTAGGTGTTGGTCATGTTTCCAAATGAGATAAAGTGTTCAAATTGAAACACTTTTGTGACTATTATGAAACCTGATTTGGGCCACATGAAGTGTCATGAAGCTTCCTGTCAAAGATGATAAAACCATTTATGGAAGTACACAGCATTTTGACATCACCTGGATATCACTAGATATGGTGACAGAAATAAAATGGATTCATAAGAAGTAGAACCACAAACAAGCTTCTAGGTGGAAATTTAGCAGATCTGTAGACATAGGGAAACAAAGCACGCAGTCCATTCAGATTCAAAGCGTATCATGTCACTTCCGAAAACATATGCGGCAAACAAGTAAATCAATGTAACAATTATGTAATGTGTATTTGAAATGTTGAAATTTGTATAGAAGGGAAGGGGAGGATAAACCAAATGGTACAACGACAAATTCTGCTATCGTAACAAGGTTGCTCCAAACATGTTTCCAAAATTGAGAGCAAATCATTATACAGCAAAGTTGTTAAAAGGACCAGGTCACCACTCCCCATAAATTTAAAAATTCTATAGTTCCCTGGAATGAAGAATTAAAAATCATTTAAACTGATTTTAAAAAATCACAAAACAGGATATATGGGAGAGAGATATTGAAAATTTAACAAAACTTTTATATTTAGAAAGCTCAAGCAGACAAGTATAACTACCCTCCATCATTCCAACATGTTTCAAAAGTAATAAATACGGTAATATCACAGAAAAAAATTAACTGGAAGTAGTTCTAGCATTACTGGATGACTGATAAAAACAGACAAAGATACACGGAAAAATTTGTGGACTTTTTTAAAACAAAAAAAAAAAAAAAAAAAGTTTCTAATAATAGTATGCAAAACATGGTGTTCAAAACTTAAATAATCCTAACCAAATACAGGCAGACAAGAATATCATTGCTTATTAAATTGTGTCCTTGTGGACTAGTTATATTGGTGAACCATTTAAATTACGTGTAACTGAAAAAAGTAGAGCGGTGTGGGAGATCCATAGTTAAAACGCTTGCCTACGGAGCGCAAAGTCTCATTTCGAAACCCGATTCTGGCAACAATTTTTTACGTTAATTACTTTCTTTTAATATGAGAAAACAGGATTCTCCGTGTAGCCAAACATACTATATACTATTAGAATACTGTATTTTGGCCAAGTACAAAAAGGCATTCCAGGCATTGATATCAGATATTGCTTGTCTCCAAGAGCTGTATTCCTAGCAAGGCAAAATCATGCACATGGCTGTAACATCACGAATAATCACAGAGGGCAATAACCCAATCATTTTGAATAAACAAATAACCAAATCGTTTTGCATGAACAAAAAATAGATACTAAAATTACACAGTTATGTGATGAACACATGGTTTGTGCTGAGAAAAGAGCAGCATGAGAATCATAATAATTATAAGCATGTATTTCCAGCACAGTGATGAGACCTATCCATACCTAGATCGAATACACCAGACAGATGCAACTCTGGGAAATTATCCGGTAATTATTGCAGCAGACATTAATGCAAAGTCTGCTCTTTGGCACCATAAGAAGACTCACATGAAAGGACAACTACTAGAAGAACTGATTAGTGAATTAGGTCTAGAGGTCACGAACCAAGCACATAATGGTCCTACTTTCTGCAACAGTGCTGGTACAAAAACAAATATTGATAAATCAATTACAAATATTCATGCAGGAAATCTGATTTGGAGTTGGAGAGTGCTTGATAACATGACAAGTGATCACAATTTGTCTATGAACTGAGCAGAAACCCAAACACATGAAGTACTGCCAATGGAAGCATTAAAACAGCACACATCATCAAGGAAGCTGCATAGGAAAAGTTAAGGAATATGGTCATTCCACCAGATGTGCCAGAAAATCACTTCGATGAAAACAAAGTGGCAAGACAGCTGACATCTGCAATATAAAGGGCCATGATGTAGGCAATGACACTGAAGGAGATAGTAGATCCCATTGACAAAATATGGACAGAATAACTTCAGAAACTATGACTAAACATGAGAAGAGCAAGAAGAACATACCAAAAAAAACATGTTGGCAGGAGACAGAAGTATCCTCCTTGAGTACTACAGGCAAAAGAGTCTGATTTTCAAAGACGACATGAGAGAGGCGAAACAAAAATGCTGGGAAACCTTCGCGAGGGCAAAGCACGAGTTATTCCTTAAAAAATAGCTACGGGTATAATCAGTATTGTGGGAGGCCTATCCACAGTCACAAAAACAGAATTGGAGACACTCAGCGGAGGAGTTATTGTAAGTACTGCCACCCATGACAACAGAATAAGCTACACCAGGAAGAAGCATGTGGCAGCCCTGCTGGAGTGAAGAGGAAGGAAATAACATTACAACCAAAAAAGTAATAATCGCAATAAAAATGAAAAAAGGAAAGGTTCCCAGTTCAGATGGAATTCAAATTAACTCCAGTCTTATGCAGACTCCTGAATGAATGCCTACCTCAGGGCAGAGTTCCGGGAATATGGAAAAACAGTGAGGTCGTAATATTGAAAAAAAGATATGGTAAGGATCCTTTCCTACCCAAATCTTAATCTTAACAGCCAGTTTGTTTACTGAATGTGCTTGGCAAGTTCAAAAGAAAATCCAATGCAAAAAATTACAAAACCACTGAGAACTTCAGGGAATAAACCCCCAGCCAATATGGATTTAGACCAGTGAATTCAACAGAGGATACAACTAATCGGTCGATGGAAATAATTAGCAGCAGTATAAAAACGTATGTAGATGGCATTTTTGTGGACATCTTGGAGGTGAGGGGCATTTGACAATCTATGGTAGCCCATAGATGCGAGGTCAGAGCGTTCAATATACAATTTACTTTTAATAGATCACTCATTACTTTTAGATTTATTATGTTATATAATGGTACGATAAAGTATATCCCCAATGTTAATAGTACACACACAGGCCCGCTAATGTGGTTGCGCGCAGCAAGTCGTGATCACACTGGATCGGTTATCAAGTTAGTGCTGCGTACTGGCCGTCCTGGATAGTGGCCGGTGAAAAGCGCACAAGGAAATGAGAGCATAGTTATCGTCTTTGAGGGTCGCTTCCCAGTGCTAGATTTCCCATTAGGCTGTATAGGCTCCAGCATAGAGGCGGCAGCGTTTTAGGGGCGGCAAATTTCCTGTGGTACCCGCTTTAGTAAGCCGTCAAATTTGTGTGAGATTATAAACATAATAGAAAAACGTTTACTATCAATTTTCATTTAAGTAAGTGGTGACACCGAACAATTTGCTAAATTATTAATTTAATTCTTCATTAGTTTTCTGACTTTCTATCTTGTTCAACGCAGCATGTAGCCCGTCGTATATTTCCGACGGGAGACTCCATAGACAGACTTACATTTAATGATTTCTATGATAAAAATACTTAAATATGATCTAAGATTTCATTGAGTCTGAATGTTGACAGTCCCCGAGCGCTCGAAAGTCCTAATTTTATTGAAAAAATCATTGAAAAGAAACTTCACTCGTCATTTCTCAGCCAATAAAGAATTAAATTCTAGTCAAATTCTTTAGTTGATCTCACCAGATTTTTGAGAAAGCAATCTTTGTGAAACATTTACCCGAACTTGGATATAGCTCTCCGCATAGCACTTTGCATTCCAGCGACAAATTGTTCTGGAGAAAGGAGATTTTCCTGCTTAAAACGAGTGAAGAATTACCAGAGGTCTTCATTATCTCAAGAAAAACTAAACTCTTTGGCTCTTCTATATACACAGACGGAAAAAAAAATCCCAACACCAAGAAAAAATTATTGTAGAGTAATGAAATTTGGACAATGCATTTGTCAAGTTAACATGTTTAATTGATTAAATTTTCAAGATCACAGGTTAATTTAAGCTCAAGAAAATGCATTTCAAATGTGAAATACTGTTAAATTAATAGCCGGTGTAACCTCCAGAATTTTGAATGCAAGCCTGCAAACGTGAATGCATTGTGTCATACAGGTTTCGAATGTCACTTTGTGGTATGGAGTTCCATGCTTGTTGTACTTGTGCTGTCAATACTGGGACGGTCAGTGCTGGCTGTGGATGATGCTGGAGTTGTCGTCCAATGACATCCCATACGTGTTCAATTGGAGACAGATCTGGTGATCTCGCAGGCCAAGGTAACATGTCGACACTCTGTAGAGCACGTTGCGAGACAACAGCGGTATGAGGGCGAGCGTTATCCTGTTGAAAAACTCCCCCTTGAATGCTGTTCATGAATGGCAGCACTACAGGTTGAATTACCAGACTGACGTACAAATTTGCAGTCAGTGTGTTTGGTATAACCACAAGAGTGCTCCTGCTGTCATAGGAAATTGCTCCCCAGACCATGACTCCAGGTGTAGGTCCAGTGTGTCTAGGCCGCAGACAGTTTGGTTGCAGGCGTTCCCCTGGCCTCCTTCTGACCAACACTCGGCCATCACTGGCACCAAGGCAGAACCTGCTTTCATCAGAAAACACAACAGATCTCCACTCCGTCCTCCAATGAGCTCTGGCTTGACACCACTGGAGTCGCAAACGGCGATGGCTTGTAGTCAGTGGAATGCACGCTACAGGGCGCCTGGCTCGGAGCTGTCCTTGAAGTAACCGATTTCTAACAGTTCGTTGTGTCACTGTGGTACCAACTGCAGCTCGAATTTCTGCCGCAGACGCAGTACGATGCGCCACAGCTGTACGCCGAATACGGCGGTCTTCCCTCTCAGTAGTGCCACGTGGCCTCCCGGAACCCGGTCTTCTTGAGGCAGTACCATCCCTTGACCACTGCACCCAACAATCATGCACAGTGGATACATTCCGGCCAAGTCTTTCTGCAATATCGCGAAAAGAAAATCCACCTTCTCGTAGCCCTATTACACGACCTCGTTCAAACTCGGTGAGCTGTTGATAATGGCTTCTTCGTCTTCTTAAAGGCATTCTTGGCTAACATCAACTCACTATGTCAAATCTCAGCGGTAAATAACGTTCACAAACTTTACAGCGCGTATTTAAAGCAAACCTGATTTGCAAGCTCTGAGTAGCGCTACTAGCGCCACACTTATGCGCGAAGCGCGAAATTTGAATCGATGTCATCTTTCAGATGTATAAACACGCCTACCAAATTTCGTTTATCTAACACAAGTCTTTCTTGGTGTTGGGATTTTTTTTTCCGTCTGTGTATATAGAAGCAGAAATAACGAACACCATAAAATATGATGATCTTATAGATGACTTCACCAATCAAAAATCCCGTAGAAAACTATAATATTGTATTACATTTTTTTATTTTCTTGTTTCATAACAAACATTCATTTTTTTTGTTTCTATTTTACGACTAAATCTGAATACTTTCAAGTAATGAAGTCACTCTTATTCTATATCCATTCACATATACATATAATCGTTTGCTACCTAATAAAGGTAATAAAATTAGTGTAAGTATGAAGGAGAAAAGGGCGGCACAAAATGAACAGCCTACACTAAAAAAAGTTTAAATCCGGCCCTGTCGCTTCCCACAGCTAGGCCGAACTGTACGGATTAGCACGCGCCACAGACGAGCCCCTGCCACATCGGGCAGCTGGCGCGCGGTTCGTGCGACACGTTGCCTAACATCGCTTCAGCTCCTTTATAAAACGGCCAATCACGCTTAGGCAGCGTCCATAAACGACGTGGTAGAAAGCTACGCTGCACTACGTGGAAGGGGGGAGGAATTCCGAGCCAAGCCACTTAGCTTTTTATTCGTATTATTTGTCACAGTTAAAATAAGGTACAGAACACAAAACAGCATGTGTATATTTATTTCCGGCATTTAAGTATATCTGTAATTTACGACAGTCTGACACGAGAAAATAATACAAAATTTCTTCTGGAATCAGTAAGGAAAAAAGTTACGTGCCACTGGGGGGGGAGGGGGGGGTGAAGAGCAAAAGCCACGTCAGGCTACAAATACCGTCTGCATCGCTATCTTCTTAGATTTTTTAATTTTACTCCGTAACTTTGACATTAAATTTTCCTTTTCTTCTTTAATTGGAATGTTATCACCTTTATCTTACTTTTCTACATCTACATATATACTCTGCAATTCACAAAATTGTGGGTGGCAGAGGGTGCTCAGCACCAAAGCTAATCTCTTAGCTGTGCCAATCCCTAATGGTACGAGGGAAAAAAGAATTCATATAAGAATCAGTCCGGCGCCTTATTTCTCTAATTTTATCTTTCCTGTCCTTCCGACTCAAATAGGTTGGTGAACGAAGTATTTCAAAAGTGAAAGTGGCAGTACGCATGTTTACCAATGAGTTTAAACGAAAGATGTGTCGTCTATCTACCAGAGACTCCCAATCTAGTCTACTAATCAGTTCTGTGACGCTTTCATAAGGACTGTAGCAAGCGGTCACGAATTGAGCGGCTCTTCTCTGTACTTTCTCTATACTTTCGATCAACTCATTACGAAACGGGTCCCAAATGGCACAACAATAATCCAAATGTAGACGCACAAGAGATTTGTACGCTATCTCCTTTGTTTGTTCATTACAATTTTTCAAGATTCGACCTATGAATCGCAGCCTAGGGAGCGTGCACAAAGTACGTGGCTCGGTTCAGGGGGGGAGGGGTTTGCTGGAAGGCTACGCTGGGCTACGTGGGGAGAGGGGGGGTTCCGAGCCAGACCATGTAGCTTTCCTTTCATAACATTTTTCACGGTTAAAATGAGGAACAGAACCCACAACAGCATGTGAGTATTTACTTCCTTCATTTAATTATCTCCGTATGTAATTTACAATAGTCTGACAAGAGAAAACAGCACAAAATGTCTACTGGAATCAAAAGGGAAAAAAGCTACGTGCTACGTGGGGGGGGGGGGGGAGGGTAGAGACAAAAGCTACGTAGAGCTACGTGGGGGGGAGGAGGGGTTCACAGCAGGGCAAAATGGAACTACGTGGTTTATGCACGCTCCCCTAGAATTTGCTCTACCTACTAACGAATTAATGTGTATGTCCCATTTCATGTTCCTTTGTACTGTTACTCCCAAATATTTCATAGAATCGACCTTATCAATAACTGTATTGTTTAACTCGTATTTCTTAACAATTTGATTCTTTTTGTTAGTTATGCTCATTGTCTTGCACTTTTTACAATTTAGAGTAAGTTGCCACTCAGTGCACCAAGCCAAAATAACATCCAGATCGCGCTGAATTTCTAAGCAATCAGCCAAATTTCTTACTTCCCTATAAATAACCGCATCATCAGGAAACAATCTAAAAAGGCTTTTCACTTTGCCTCCGAGATCGTTTATAAAAATTAAGAAAAGAAGTGGTCCTATTACACTTCCTTGAGGTACACCGGATGTAACATCTAGATTAGAAGAACTTTCTCCTTGAACGACGACATACTGCGACCGACTAGTTAGAAAATCCTTTATCCATTCACAAAGCTGATCCGATATACCGTACGCTCGAAGCTTCGTTAAAAGGCGGTTGTGTGGCACAGTCAAAGGCTTTCTGGAAATCTAAAATAAATGCATCTACTTGTGAACCTGCATCAATAACTTTCATTACGTCATGTGATCTTTTCTTCCCAAATCCGTGTTGATTTGTCGTAAGCAAATTATTTTCATCTAGAAAATTCATAATGTTCGAGCATATAATATGCTCCATAACTCTACTAAAAACAGATGTTATAGATATGGAACGATAGTTTCCAGGATCACTTCGATCACCTTTTTTGAAAATCGGAGTTACTTGCGTGATTTTCCGGTCTGAAAGTACTTTTCGCTCTTCTAATGATTTACTGAATATATCAGACAGAAATGGCCCGATTTCCGCTGCATACTCTGAAAATACTCTTACTGGAATACTATTCCCAGCATAGTGCACGTCGTGTCTATTTTTATGCTCTGCCTATTGGTATTAAATTGATTAGTTTTCGTATGCATTCAAAAATTCTAAAATGAGTTCATTTGATCACTCCATATTAATTACGCGCAAGTCGACAGCACGAGAATAAGGTCGGAAATGAAGTGATGTGACACGTTTGGCCGCACAAAGGGCTGTTCGCAGGAAAGGAAAGCGTGTGCATAACTGCTGCGGGAGCGTCCAAGCACTACGTGGCTCCGCCTAGGGGGAGAGTGGTTGGCTGGAAAGGGGGCACCCATTAATGACGTGAGGACCCCCTCCCATTAGTCTTCTCAACCTTTCTGACACCACAATATCGTTAGCTAATCTTCTCTTCTAATTCCTGACAAGGACAGCAGCTATTATACACTACAGGTTTACTCTTATTACTTGTCATGACGAACATTACTAACACTTGAACAGTAGAACCATATAGTAGGCCTACAACTGGAAATGCTGCTAATTAAGTGCACTGTACTAAGTCATAAGTATCTTCAGGAGTCAGTCGAGCTGGATGCTCAGGAGTACTATAAACTGCAGGCAGCCACCCGAGGTCAGGTGGAACAGCCCCCTCCCCACCTCGGATAATGCGCTAATTTCCTTCTGCACATTTTTCCTACATTTATCCTGAATGACGGTTTTAGTTTTCCGCAAATACCGACGCGAATGCAGAGGCAAGCGTTGCTATGTTTCCAGATCTGTGCGAGACGTCCCGTTTTTCAGAGGTCCAGGGACGCATTGCGTCCCAATTTTTATAACTAAGTAACAAAAAGCAATCACTTGTCGCATAAAATGAAATCGCGTGTCACCCCGTCGAGATGTATCGCACTTCACTAGCGCATGCGCTTTCCCATTCTATCTTGTCGAGTTAGTGCCTCTTTGAAATGTCCATAAACACGTAGATTGGTCAAGGGGGGGAAGGGGTAGGAAACCAGGTGTACGAGCAAAGCTTGGAAGCTTTTCATTCAATTTATTTATCATACTTAAAACTGGGTACAGAATACAGAACAGCATGCGGTTATTTCTTTCAGTCATTGAATTATCTCCATAATTTAAGCTACCTCACATAGTGACAGCGGCGCGCATTCGAGTGACGAAGACAATGTTTGTGTCGTACGGGGCCGGAGCATTTGATCTTAGGGATTGTGCACAAACTACGTGGCTCGGTCCAGGGGGGGGGGAGGGGTTGGCTGGAAGGCTACGCTGGGCTACGTGGGGGGAGGGGGGGGTTCCGAGCCAGGCCACGTAGCTTTCCTTTCATAACATTTTTCACAGTTAAAATGAGGAACAGAACTCACAATAGCATGTGAATATTTATTTCCGTCATTGAACTATCTCAGTATGTAATTTACAATAGTCTGACAAGAGAAAACAGTACAAAATGTCTTCTGGAATCAAAAGGGAAAAAAGCTACGTGCTACGTGGGGAGGAGGGGGGGGGTACAGGCAAAAGCTACGTAGGGCTACGTGGGGGGGAGGGGGGGTTCACAGGAGGCCAAAATGGAGCTACGTGGTTTGTGCACGCTCCCTTACCAACATGCGACGCAGTCCTTTAAAATGTGTCGAAGAAAATTACGTCGCAAATATCCCGGCGTTTTACTGCCAGCTAAAACAACGATTCCGCGTTTAGTTAAAAATTAAGAGAAACGTGTAATCAGCCGTGGCGCCAGATCACCCGTTTTAAACCTATGTGACTTCTTTCTTTGCGGAAAGCTAAGGGAAAGGTGTATGCGGGAAATCCTCACACGTCTGAAGAACTTGAAAACAAAATCTGTCAAGTAATAATGTCCATGGAGAGATGTGAAATTTAGCGTGTGTCTCGAAACATGTTTAAAAGATGTCAAATGCGCATTACCCAAGACGGGTGACACTTCCAGCATCTTTTGTAAAGTAAGTTAATGAATTATGTAATATTTATGTGCTTTCACATACTTATACATGTCTATGATATTTAATTATTTCTAAGTAGTTCCGCGGTTGACGGCTGAACTATGTGGGAAGCTGGCCGCTCGCTCGCCGCGAGCAGTTTCTTCGTTGTAGTGCTATGTGGTATAGCAGCGGGTAGCGTTTCCCGGCGAACATCCTGTATTACAACTATTTGCCTAATTAATTGAATTTTGAAATAAAAAAAATAACCTCGGCAGAGTGCAAATTCAATCTTTGTTATGAATGTCATGTGATTTTTTTAAATGTATTAGCATATAGACTTAGCATAAAGTTTTGATTTCTCGTATTTTTAGATCGCCGAGAAAATCCTATGGTGATAGGATATGCACAACTTCTGGTACTATCAAGTGCAAGGTGTGCCTGAAATAAAAAAAAAAATGTCCTTCGAAATCTTACCCACTGAAATTCCGTCGTACATCAATTAAGTAATATGTCTAGACAAGATATAGAAGTATTCGCACTACGCACCAACGATATGTCTTTCGTTTCATTACGACTGTAACTTCACGAAACGCTTAAAATCACTTAATACTGTTGGAATAACAAATAGCAGATCAAGTTGCTTTACACACGTATGACGTCACGCGCGACGAGATCACGTGATATACTGTTTGCGCGGGAATTTGAACAGTTCAACATTTACACACGATTTTATGTACTTATAAAGCTTTATTTAAGTAAAGTACTATTTTTCTTGGCTAAATATATCCACAAGGGTCAATTTAAAACACTTTCTGTAAATTTGTCCGGTCCCCTATTGCACTTGCTTCATCAGGAATTGCAGCCACAATGTTGGAAGGTGGTCAATTAGCTCATTCAGCATTCAAGTTGCCGTTGGATATGCAAATCAATGAAACTCCAAGAAGCAACCTTTCGAAGACTGTCAAAGTTCTGCAACATCGCAAATTGATCGTTTGAGATTATTGTACAATGGCGTATAAAAAGTCATTGGAGGCATTAGGCTAGAGCTGTAAAAGTAACGATGTATTCGTTACTGAGTAACGGGTTCGTCGCATGACTCCAAGTACCGAATCGATACTCACAAATTCATTTCGTTACTCGCATTTGCTTTTGTTATTATTACTAGCTGTTACCCGCGACTTCGTACGCGTGGACTTGGAGTTTCATTGCCAGAATTGGATATAGAAAACTGTTAGTAACGTAAGATTTGTCCCAAACAACACCGAGTCGACATAATATGATGGAAAGCCATCATTATATCATCCTATCGTCTAATCTGTCTCATGAAGAGAATCAATTTACAACATATTTAAAAACAGAAAAGTAAGCGAAGGTGCGGGGATGTGTGTGTGTGTGTGTGGGCGGGGGGGGGGGGGGGGTTTTAACTGATGGCAGCTTTATTTCAGCTTGGTCTTTTCTTCAACATGAGCATCTGAATCTTATAATCTAATAGCAGCACATTGTCTTCTAGACCTGCACCTTAGGCCAGGTTTACGTTCGTAAGGCATGTCAAAAAGGAAGACAAATTGGTGCCAGAAACTATTATACAGACACAAATGAATAGTACAGTGCAGAGCAAATTGACTTCTATACTAAATAATAAGTTTTGTTTCTTATCGAAATTTATTAACAAATCAAACACTAACAGACTGCGCGACTGAGCAACCAACGTAACATTACAGACTAACACACGAATCTGTCTGTCTTTCATCATTCGATAAGTTCTTAAAATTTAGTGACTAAAACTGTTATTCATACCGAAAAAATGTCCTGTGTCCTTCCTACACTATTTCATTGTTAAATTCCATCAATATTCATATAGCCATTTAGTCGTCAAAACGTAACAAAAAGACAGAGACTTACTTCCACATTTATAATATGATAGCTGGTACCCACGACTTCGTGATTGTAAAGAATTCATATTGACAGCTGTAGACATCTAACCACCATAGTGCACGATGGGCGACTCGATACTATTACCACACACAAATACCAGTCTTCTGCGCTATGTAGTTCCGGCAGCAAAGTAAAATTTACGGATACACACAAGTCTTTGGATGAAATACGAAAATATTCATGATCGACCAATTTCAAACACCATATCTCACACACTCCCACAGTTACCGAATTTCGGCCAACGTTGTGATCGATGGGAGACTGTGTTACTACCACACACAAACGCCAGTGATCTGCGATTGATAGTTTTCACTTAAAAAGTGATACACCATGACACATGCGTCTTTGGCAGAAATATGAAACTGCCGCAGGTCGACCATATTCATCCCCCATATCTTCCACAACCCCATAGCTACAGACATCTAACAACCATAGTGCACGACAACAGACACGATTCTACTATCACACATAAACACCAATGCTCTATGCTATGTAGTCGTGGCAGAAAAGTGAAATCTGCGGAGACACATGCCTTTCGTCGAAATACGAAAATATCCTTGGTCGGCCACTTACAACCACCATATCTACCACAGTACCACAGTTTCTGAAATTCGGCCGCTGTTGTGATCGAAAGGTGACTCTGTGCTACTACTACACACAAACGCCAGTTATCTGTGATCTATAGTTTTCGCTGAAAAGTGATACACCATGTCACTTTTGTCTTTGGCAGAAGTATGAAATTGCCACAGGTCGATTACTTTCAACCCCCATATCTCCCACACCCCCATAGCTACCGACATCTAACAACCATAGTGCACTACATGAGATACGATTCTACTACCAAACACAAACACCAATGCTCTATGCTATGTAGTTGTGGCAGGAAAGTGACATATGCGGAGATAGTCGAAATACGAAAATATCCTTGGTCGGCTACTTACAACCACCATATCTACCACAGTACCACAGTTTCTGAAAATCGGCCGCTGTTGTGATCGAAAGGTGACTCTGTGCTACTACTACACACAAACACCAGTTATCTGTGATCTATAGTTTTCGCTGAAAAGTGATACACCATGACACTTTTGTCTTTGGCAGAAGTATGAAATTGCCACAGGTCGACCACTTTCAACCCCCATATCTCCCACACCCCCATAGCTACCGACATCTAACAACCATAGTGCACTACAGGAAAGACGATTCTACTACCACACACAAATACCAAAGGTCTATGTTATATAGTTGTGGCAGGAAAGAGAAGTATACGGAGATACGAATTTTTGGTCGAAATATGAAAACGCCCTGCACTGACCAACTTTAATCATTATATCTCGCACATCCCCACAGCTATCGGCATTCGGTCAACGTTGTGCGTGACAGGAAACTCCATGCTACTTCCACCCACAAACATCAGTGATCTGTGCTAGGTAGTGGTGGCTGAAAAGTGAAATATAGGAAAAAAACGTCTATTTTTTATATATATATATATAAGATTATCTGCTTAACGTCTCTCCAACAGCGAGGTCTTTAGAGACAGGAAAGGATGGGGGGCAAGGAATTGGAAGGAATTCGGCCATGGCCTTTTGAAGGAAGCATCCCGGCATTTGCTTAGAGTGATTTGGGAAACCATGGAAAACCCAAATCTGGATGCCCGGACGGGGATTCGAACCGCCGTCCTCCCGAATGCGAGGCCAGAACGCTAGCCGTTACACCACCACGCTCGGTCGCATTTGTCGTATAGATACGGAAACATTCCAGCTCCCGCAGGTAGCTAAACTTGACAACGTAATGACTACTTTTGTACTTTTTATTTTGTTTAACATTAAAATTTACAGTGCATAATTTGTAAATAGAAAATTTGTATGGATAATTTGAGATAGTTACTGTTTTTTTTCATTGATAGTTCATTAGTGAGGTTTATTGATTTCAAACATTTGTGAAATTTGTTTATTTTAAGAATTGATAGCTTCTATTTTATTTTATAGTGTAATTTACAATATAAAAGTGTTGAGAAATAGTTTTTGATATACATCTCTGCAGTTATGTTCTAATAATATTTAATAAAATTGCAATGGAGCGTACGCTCCGGTGGCGATTTCCCTACACACTCATCTTCCCCCCAACTACATTTGTCCTCTACAAATTTAAACTTTAAATTCTTTCAACGTTTTTGGTAAATTATTCTTAATTTCTCTATGTAACTTATTCCAATCCCTGAAACCCTTACCTAAAAAGAGAATCTTCCTAAATCCTTGTGCCTGAAATCGAGTGCAAGATTGTGGTCATGGTCATCTTTTCCCTTCCAAGCATTACTTTTAATTCTTACACCAATATCTTTCCATGCCTAACCATCAATATACGCCTTGTACACTCCCATGACCCTCTTCACCCTTCTCCTGTCTTACAATGAATCCTATTCCAGCTCTTTTATCATATCTGTTACTGATTGCGTTCTGCGATAATTTCCAGAAACAAATCTAGCAGCCCTTTTTGGCAGTTACAGAATTCCATAAACAAAGAACAAGTTACAATGACTTTATTCCTTTTGCCTGGTGTTAGTTATTGTATTATTACCGCAGGATCCATGTGATCAATCATCAATGCGGTTCTGGCTTTGATGTTTAATGTTTATTGTAACCGCGACGCAACAACAATTAATCTAATAGCATTTATGTCCTTTGCCTTTGTTATTGATTTAATAGTTTTGTATACTGATAGTTTTAAAATGAAACAATTAACGCGGCAGTCAATAGTATCTTGCCTGCAGGCCCGATTTGATGGTATGTCCACATTTATTTTAACAAACCTATCACAAAAAGATGAAGAATTTACAAAAATAAATGAAAACCGTAAAGGATTAGATACTTTGATAAGATTATAATATTTGTTAAATACATGTCCCATTATCACATCAGGCTTCTATGCACGGTTTTGAGCAGGCTACTTTAAAAATAACCGTCATTAGTTATTATCACTAGATATGTACTCTCAGGTGAAAAGGCAGGTCTTTTTTTTAATTAGGTTATTCTTTCGTATATAATATTCATTACAGTAAATCAAGTGTACATTCAGAGGTTTTCCGTAAGATCCATGTGCTAATTACTTGACTATAAGTTTTATCCAAATGTACAACTTACCTGAACTTATTTTATTAAATAAACATTTTACTTAAACTTTACCAAGTACGAACGAAGTCGTCTCGTATGCGATGCAATGCTTCATGCTAGTATTCGATTGTACCGAAAGTAACGAAACGATAGGATAGTAACGAAGTTATCCCGCACGCGGCGCGACTCTGTATAATACTTCATGATATTGTTCGAATGTACCGAAAGTAACGAGTAACGGGTATTGATTGGTTTAGTAAGGGGCCGGCCATCCATAAATTATGTCACACCTTGAGGGGGGGAAGGGGGTCAACAAAGTGTGACATCGTGTGACAAGGGGAGGGACATCTCATAAACTTTGAGACATCACATGCATAATTTGTATCATTTTTTGGCTCGTATTGCCCCAGTGACCAGGCATACTTATTTAAACGATCGTGTGGCATCTGTGGACTATACTTTTCATCGTACAAAGCCACTAACCAACATAAGCAATTACAAAAGAGGCAACTTTAGGTTTTCCCCATCATGAAGATTCGTCCACAAAGCATTACCGCTAGACGAAATAGGGAAGTTCTTTGCTTATTAAACGATGGCGATGCTTTATGGTTGGATGAAGATGATGTTGACACATCGAATGTTCCCAACACTATCAAAATCAAGAATGCCAATAATAAACAGTATCAAGGAATGGGTTCAAAATGCATGGACACATGATGACTCAATTTTGTATCATTAATTCGATTTTTTATGTTTTTTATATTTTCTTCAATGTTTAACTTATTGTTGATATGATTTTTTAACTAGAAATACATAAATCATTTTGGAAGTGCTGTTTTAATTTATAAATTCAAAATTGCAAAATCTGTGACGTCACACCAGAGGAGGGGGTCCCACAAATGTGACAAACTGTGACATGGGAGGGGGGAGGGGTAAAAAAAAATCATGAAATTCGTGTGACGTAATTTTTGGATGGCCCCAAACGAATACATACGGGTACAGAATTTCTCGTTACTTTTACAGCTCTACATTAGACTGAACGATGCAAGATCTACGAAACAATTAAAACCGGTTAGGTGGTGCGATGGTCGAAATGTAATTGAAACACCTTTAGATTCACTGAGATTTCAAATTTAATGGAAAAAAATAAATCATTTGGGTAAGATGAAATTCTGACTTAATTTAATTGTGATTGAAATTTTGGAACAAAACCGCCTGGTTTCAAGTCGATCACATTCAAGGCACATCACATTTCCAGTGGTGTACTGCCGATAGAATTCATTTCGCATGTAAAATCTCCCATTGGCAAACTTCTGAATGTACTACTCCACAAATTGAATAATCATTGACACTATCATTAATAAATACAATGATCACTCAGAACTACGCATTTTTCTCATTTTTACTTTATTTACACATTTACAACAGTTTTTCACAAAACGATCACAAACAATTTTATAGGACAACGTCCGATATGTCAACTAGTTGGACATATTTTTGCAGCTAATTTTCAATATCCAAAACTGCGTCAATGAGCAATCGAAATCTTTCAAGTAGGACAAAAAGAATCGTTCTCTGTTAATGTAGAAAGAAAGATAATAGAACTACAGCAAAAGAAGAAGAAAATGCATATTTTTTTTTTTTTCTACGCACAGATATATTTTCTTCTATTTTATCGATTATTAAACAATGATGAATGAGATGAGGAGAATGATTTTATTAACACCTCCAAAAGAAAATGATCCCAACTGTACAACAGAGGTTTTCCCGATAACTGATCATTTGCAGAAGTGGCGTGTCTCGTCATTTGATTGAGAAATCTATATATTAATACGCTAAGCGAAAACTTATGTTACATTTTTAAGAATATTGCGCGCACGGAGAAGTGTGAGATTTGGCAAAGTTAAAGATTATATGGAGAAGAAGTGAAGGAAGCTAAAATCTATATATTATATGCGTTACAAATACAATAAATTAAGTTAAATAAAACGCTCGCTCGCCTACGTAGTTCGCTCAGATGGCTGGTAGATGGCGCAGCTAGCGGCCTTACTTTGTCTTCTTTGGTGAAACAAAGCAGTCGAAATTAATCTCTGAACTTATATAAAAGCAACATTTCGAGGGCTGATAGAAATCAGCTAGCGGCCAGAATATTGGGCGAACGGAGGAACTTAAAGAAATACAGAAAGCTAAAATTATGTATAATATATTTTACAAACCTTGGAATCGATATAAGCAGTCAGAGATAATCGATTGCTTCAGTTGTAAACAAATGCGCAGTTTGTCTCTTGTTTGCGACATGGGCTGCGCAGAACGAATTTTCCGTAAACTTTTTACTCTTGGTCCAGGCCGAATTTCAACCTAACCATGATCACTATGACAAAACGAACCTATTTAGGTTGATATGATACCTGTACCGATAATTTGTATCATTTGTATAGTGCTGCTAACATTTCGCGGTTGCGGAGCATCCTATATTTCGGCATTTTTAATTTAATTCGTGGTGACTTTTCTGGAAAAGGAAAGTGCTAAACGTGAAGAGGACACTATAAGGAAACAGTTAATCCAAATTTCAACAGGTAAGTAACAGTTTTTTGGTGGAGAATGTCCCACCTCACCCAAAAATATAATAAGCATTGTTAATACATGTTAAAAATAGATTATTAAAATAAAAAATTAATTTGCGAACGTGTGTGTGCGCGTGAAATAGGATCGGAGCCAGCGTTCTTATGTGAATTCCCCGCATTGAGACACTCTGTGGTCATTGGTAAAACTCGGATAAAGTAGAGATTAATGTTTGAAGTTATGAAATTAATACTTTGAAAAGAAATGTAGCGATCCTGCCAGATACTATATAGTCATTTGATTATTTAAAATGTTAAACTTTGGTTAAGTGTCTTTTGATTTTTTAATTTCAGTAATTTCATTAGAGAGAGAGAGAGAAGAAATAAGGAATACTTATTTGCGTGAAATCCAAAATGATAATAGACCAAATTTAAATAGCGAACTCACAAAATGACGAAATTATTTTGATAGATACATTTAAATGCGCATGTTTCATAAATCTAAAGCAGTTTTCCGGCCTTAAGTCAAAATGAATATTTTTAATTCAAATGAACCATCGATAAATACATTTCATCATTTGCTATGGTTAGAATAGAAGCTAAAATTTAGCATAAAGTCACACGTGGAGTGTATCGTTTTAATTTTATAGGTAATGCAGAGAATTACTATATTATTACTCTTTCATGAAAGAAACTAAACAACTTAATGAATTACGGTCGAATTTCGATCGCTGGGCGATCACTAGTATTTATAAATATAAAAAATATATAAAGCAAATATTGATCATCTTCATTACATATGTATAATTTTAATCATTGTTTGGTAAGAGAAAAGAGCCTAAATAATTTCTCGAAGGGAACACGGCAGGGATGGCGGGTAGGTGTCAAGGCATAAGCCATATCAGCTTACGTGAGGGAGGGTTTAAGAGAGACCCAGTCACGTAGTTTATGGACGCTCCTCTAGCTGGAGACGCTACCACGCTGTTCAATCTTTCTTTCTATCGTCCGTTCACTGGCAGAGTTTACCTGAGGTTCAAACAAAGCGCGGCTTTAGGAAATCAAGACAGCAGATATAAACGATTTGTGTAAATATATGCTAGAATTATATATACAATAAATGGCTGCACATATAACATTCACGTGCTTTAAAGATTTTACCTTGTACTTGGTAACATGAGTTTAAGGTTGAGAGTTTATTTTCTTTGGTTTAGTGATATGTACTGTATCCTCTTCAGTCCCGAGGTATCATATATGATACCTCCAGAAATTATTTTTTTCTCGGGCCTCTGCACAGCTGAACCTTTTCTGGCCTATGGTATCATCTACGATACACATCGCGCTTCTCACAGCTCATTCGTTTGATCTTCTGCCGAGTGTCACAAGGTGGCAGCACTGTTTTGAAACTTGGGATTCTGCAGCTGCACAGCATGTCTCGTCGAAATAAAGGTAGAGTCATATTTTTTTTCCATTTAAAAGGGTTTTCACGTGCTTTAATAACTTATTAAATCTGTACAGACATTTACCAGTTAAAATCAAACTATAAATTAATGTTATAACGAATTTAAAAAACTTTAAACTTTTAGGTATCATATATGATACCTTGGGACTCAATGCCTACTTTGTAGGTATCATATATGATACCTTGGGACTCAATGCCTACTTTTTTTTACATCAGTGGAAGTGTAATTAAATATTCTTTTCACTTGATTTCCAGGCTTGACTGATGAAAACATCACTGAGCTGGTCAGTAGAATTAATCAAGATTATTCTGGCATGGAGTTTGATGAATCTGATGACGCAAACAGATCAAAGTGCCTCTTGTTCAAATTCGACAAACAAATGAGTTCTGGAGGCATTCAGATGAGTAAGAATAAGTATGTTACCAAAGTAATTACTTTTTTCCCACTAGATAGTTTATTTAGAATAATTATTTGTCACTTTTAGTTTTCAGATCGGTGACACCTCCAGATCAAAGTGAAGAAAGTGCTTCAGAAAAGGAAGCCCTGCCTCTTGTTCAAATTCGACAAACAAATGAGTTCTGGAGGCATACAAATGGGTAAGAATAAGTATGTTACCAAAGTAATTACTTTTTTCCCACTTGATAGTTTATTTAGAATAATTATTTGTCAATTTTAGTTTTCAGATTGGTGACGCCTCCAGTGAACTCAAATCGAACATTGTTGGCAGCAGCTCAGTAGCCACAGGTGAACTCACTACTGACAGGAATTGCTTTAGCAAATTTTACAAAAAAATAAAATTAAATTAAATTGAGACAAATAATATTAACAGTGATCCATGTTCTAATATCAAGAAAAGAAAAACTACTTTGAATATTTTTATTGTTGTAATTTTGTTTAAATATTTTGAATTGTTTACTTCGCAATTGTTGAAAATTTTTATATTACTTTTTATATTACATTTGTATGTTGGCCTATCTACAGACCTACAACAAATCTGAAGATTATGTGTATTGTTTATGACTTATTTATTTGTAATAAAACAGCATGAAGCAGTAAAGTTGTGTATATAATTTACCTGCTTGAGTCCCAAGGTATCATATATGATACCATCTATAAAAAATTAATTATTGTTTCAAAAAAAATTTTCATGGTCATTCATTGTTAACTAGCATTAACACAAAGTAAATAACACAATAGTAGTTCACTTGCACTTTTATTATGAGCTCGGGACTGAAGAGGGTATATGCATGCGTGATTGTATTTATTGTGATTCGAGTTTGTTTAAAAATTATCAAAATTTATTCTAAAATTCGTTTTAATGTTCTTAATCTAAGAGACGGAAGACAAAAAAAGAGCGTGAATATGTATATATTTATTGTGTGCCAATATGATATGTATGTCTGATTATGTCTAGTTCGTGTAGGAAAGATAAAATTATCTTGTTTCAGAATTCCATCGAAATGAGCGATGCTTCTACGAGTACTTCTCGGAGGAAAAAACGAAGGTGTAAAAATGATATAGAAAAATATAAGAAATGTAATGAACATAAAAAAGTTATGCCAGTTTTAATCAATCACTGAAAATATTTTTAAACATTGATCAAATTGACACCCAAGTAGAAAAAGTGATAGCTGTCGAAGTCACAAAGACGTACCACTCAAACAACTCGATTATGAGTCAATATTCGATTGTACTTTGTATAGATATTTTAAAACTGTTGAGAAATTGTCATCTGGAAGAAGGTGATCAAGGCAATTGCACATAATGTTTTAGGTTATCGAAGCTTTTTACAATGATACATTTTGTAGTGTTGCTACAGATGCCTCCAAACATCGTCGAAGAAATTTGTATTCACAGCCCAGTTATAAATTTATACATCTGCATACTTGACTTTTACTCAGATATGTATAAAAATTTAGAAACACGATTGAAAGAGCCATATCGATACTGTGCAGACAACGCAAATGTGAATTCAGTTTTTCCACTTACTGCTTGATGAGGATGAAAAAAATTATTTAAGTGGAATGTCCTGCGCACATTTTGTGCCAGTGTAAATGTATGCTTTGGGTTTGAGTAAATTTGACTCGGGGAATTTTATACCGAAGCTGCTGCATTGTCATTTCGCACACCATTCAAAACGAATTCAGCCTTCAAAATACTTTTATAAGACACACAAATCTAATCTTGCTCTAGTTCTGCTACATTTAAAAAGGCTGCTGAACGTGCCACGAAACCAATTGACATACTAAAAGATTACTTGGTATCTACGGGAGAAAACTAATGTCGCAATGTGCTCTGGATACTCTTTGATTGCGATAGCAATATTTCGCCAGTAAAATGTTTACACAGGAATTGTATAACAAAACAGAAATGTTTCCGTAACAGAAAAAAACAAACAAACGAAAAGCTACTTACTGTAAAATATCACAGTTTATTGATCTCTTTGTGCTGATATATATCGGTACTGTGCTCAATCCTTATCGATGCCAGTGAACCAGTATATTAATATCTCTATAATATGTGCTGCTGCTATCTAGCGGCTTGGCTCTGAACTTTCTGCAACTTTCACGGTTATTACTTTTTTTTCCTTCAAGGGACAAATTCAGAAAGAAAATCGTTCTTAATTTATGATGTTACCTAAGTGGAGACCTTAATTTTTAAAATGATACCTCATTTGTCGATTTCGGTTGGGTATCAAGGGATATAAATAGCTCATGCATTTTAGAAATGTTGACATTTTTTCTCTTTAAGGTTCGTATTTGGTAAAATTAATTTCTTAAAATATGTGACCAACGTGGAGACCTTAACCTTACGGCCTTGTATCCACTTGAGCACGCTCAGGCGAATGAGCCGCTCATTCATTTGAGCGCGCTCGTTCGAGCGTGCTCAAGGAAAAGGAAATTTTGGTCGAACGAGCTGGTGCCAGTGCTCAGGAAACGCTCGGTTATTGTGTTGTCACATGTGCGCGCGGCAGCTGCGGCCGTTATTATTATCATCCATACGATGTCAAAGCAGAGAAGAAAATTACCAAGTTGATGGATTAGAGAAAGTCATCGTCAGCGAAGAAATTATCTTAATAATTTAATTCGCGAATTGACTTTAGAAGAAGACAATGAGCTATTTCAAAACTTTACGAGATTTCGAACATTTGCTGTCATTAGTTGGACCTCATATTAAAATGCACGATACGCCTATGTGTGAGGCGATCCCACCAGAATATAAAATTAATAATAACTTAAGATTCCTGGCCTCAGGAAGTCCCTACACAAGCCTGCAGTATATGTTCAAAGTATATAAACAAAGCATCAGCCATTTAGTACGGGTAGTCTGTGATGGCACTACTGAGTCACTCCAAAATTATATGAAGGCTGGTACCTATTTTTAATTTGTGTTTACAAATATAGATTTAAAGGTTATTTTAATTTTTTTTTAAATTATGGCATTGATTTCAAGTTTTTAATAAAAATTTGTAAAACAATTATATTTCCTGGCACAAAATCAATATGATTTTAGGCACTTAGGATCTGAATTTCGTAACACTAAATTCAATCAAAATCCGTTCATCTGTGAGAAATACTATTAAAAAAGACTTACCACTTCCCGTTATAGAAGTTCTCTTCTGTTTTGATCGTTCTCGCCTGACTGACACTAGCTGGCTTGTTATTTTTTTCTTTACATCATCAATACTAATGTTTAATATCTCGCTGATTTCCCGCCATACACCTTTTTTTTAGTTCGATTATAATACTGGAGCTATCCCATAACACCCTCTTTGATTCATACGCATCAATTAGAGCTAAGCAAGTTTCATTGTCCCACGTGCTCGTGCTCTTTGTAGAAACCGCCTTTATACCGTCCACACTGAGCGCCGAACACACACTGGCTCGCCTCTGAGCATTCCAAAATACCGACAACCGATCGGCTCGCCCCGAGCGCGCTCGATGTCGTTCGTTGCGAGCGTGCTCAGGCGTCCACACTTGAGCCGCTCGCTTCACTGAGCGGCTCATTCGCCTGAGCGTGCTCAAGTGGATACGAGGCCTAAAATGACACCTCATTATCAATTTCGGTTACGTATGAAAGGAGATAATGCCTTGTGACAAAAAATATCTTGCAGAAATAATATGTATGATGCCGTTATTACGAATGTAATGTAGCGGCCAATGAATCCGATATCAATTTATGTACTTAGAAACAACGATAGCTAAGAGTATTTTCTATTTTGGTCCAGGCTGCATTGCAATCGAACCGCCAGTACATTGCCACTCAAAAATCAAGCGAGCTTAACCTATCAAAGAAAATTACTTGTGACTTGTGTTGAAACAGCGAGTTATTTTTCATTCTGATCCAAACTTCAATTCAACCTAACCATCTGAGTCGTCCTGATGTGATTTGGAAACAGTGCCCAAAATGTCCTATACCAACCTCCATTTATCGTAGAAGTGTTCCAATCCCCGTCCGAAATCTGGTATTGATGGGATATGACAGCAGAAGACCTAAGCGAGTACCTCTGCTGACAGAAAGCGATCATCTGCAGCGCCTCTCCTGGTTGACATATCGGTTGGACCCTAGATCAAGATTTCTCAAACTTATAGCTACACGAACCCCTATAAAATTTTCCCGGAAATGGCGAACCTCCTTTAAAAAACTGGGTTTTATTATTTTTTTAAATAAGAATTTTTATTTTATAAAAATAAAAGTCACAAGAAGCAATATGTTATTAATTAATGTGATTGATGGGTTGTTTCTTGCAGCAGGTTGATTCTTGTTCATGTCCAATCTCAATTCACCATTGTGCGTGTTACACGCTCGAGACAGACAATCGCCATAACCTAAATCTTGTCGCGAACCCTCTACGATCAACTGGCGAACCCCTAGGGATTCGCGTATCCCACTTTGAAAATATCTGCCCTAGATGACTGGGTAAAGGTCAGATAAGTGACAATTTCAGCTGGGTCGGTGGACCAAACATCTGTACTCTTGGTAAGAGCTGCCAATAGAGTTCGAATGTGGCGCAGACCCCACGACCCCATTGAGCCAGGTTGTCATAAAACCGCTGTTCAAGCTGATGGTTCATTCAACCTGATATGGGCTGTGTTTACATGGGATGGACTGAACCGACCATTGACTGAAAATGGTTATGCACAACTACTTGGAGACCATTTGCAGTCTTTACGACCTTGCCCTGGCCACACGGAACACAAAATTTGAAGCAATGGAAAGAAATCTACCTACTGCCCTCAAATGAATATCAAAGTTGAAAGTAACGTGGTCAGGTATTAAACTTCAGACGAGCAACACCTGGGGCTGGCACTCGATAGAAGCCTCATCTATATAAAATAATAATAATAATAATAATAATAATAAAAACACTCCATTAACTGAAAAAATGAATGTCTCTGCACAAAACAAAATTGCTGCGCAAACTGGTTGGATCACAGTCAGCCACAAACTACTCGTACATCAGCAATGGTCCTCTGTTACTCTGTTGTATAACATGCATGCCCAGTTTGGTACACATCATATCACGCCAATCATGTGGATGTAGCTCTCAATAACACATGCAGGCTGCTGGCAGGTTGCCTAAACCCTTCCCCAGTTAACAGGCTTTATCAGCTTTCAGGGACTGTCTCACCCAGTTACTGTAAAGAAGCGGCTAGGTACAAGAAGAGGATGCAAGTAGAACGGGATAGCGTCCATGCACCACCAGCCAAAAGACGAAACAGTCTGTGAAAAGCTTCCTGCGAACATTAAGAGGACTAACTGGGCACATGAAAAAGCAAAACAAAGAGCTCCAACATCTCAGGACCACTGACAGTTGCGGAATACCTGTTACCTGGTATTGGAGAAAACTGGAATCTTTGAAATTCCTGAATTGCGGACAATAGTGAGCAGGTTCAAAAGAAAAATGGGGTTACACTGACACGGGTAATATTAAGTGTGAAAGTGGTGAGAATCAAACTGAAACATTTACTCCAGTGCCCACTGTGTGTACCTTCTTTGTGACGAAGATGAACTGTTTCAAGCAACGAAGAATACACTCGATGTTCCAAGGTACAGGTCAAAACGAGTGTAGTATGTTTAAATTATACAAAGTTTAACTGTGTACGGGGGGGGGGGGATACTCATAAAAAACCGAAATTATTTATTAAAAGCTATATATTCTCATTTTTTTTACAAAATAACCTTATTCCCTTCAAAATACTCTCCATTACAATTAATACATTTGTCTCACCGGTGCTTCCACTGTTCGAAACATTTTCTGTAGTTATCTTTAGTAATAGTTGACAACTCCTCCCTCTTCAATGTTGTCTAATCGATGTCCTATCATGACCCTTTTCATGCGTGGAAATAAGAAAAAGTCACACGTAGCCAAGTCAGGCGCGTAAAGTGCGTGGGGCAACGGAACCATACCATTTTATCCAAAAACTGCCTAACAGGGACAGCTGCGTGTGCAGGTGCATTGTCATGGTGGAAGAACCAGTCTTCTGTCTGCAACAAACCGAGCGGACCACTCGTACACTTGAATTTTTCCCATAGCGTCATCTTTGTAAGCTGTTTTAAACAATTAAAACAGTTTCAGCAGCACTTTTATTGAGTAGAAAATAAAGTTTCACAGCTGCACGTTATCCACTTAAACTTTCCATCATCAAAAACGAAACAATAACAAAACAGCGCTAGCAAAAACAATCACTGCAAATTAACAGAACAAGCCAAGTCGATAACACAGGCGGCACTGAACTGACAGTAAGTTGCGCTATAAACGCTTAGCGGCAGAAGCGCGTACTACACAAGCTCCGACCACAGCAATGCCATTACGGTTATTTATGGATATCCCCTCGTATCTAATATATAATAATTGAATGCCCAAACAACGATGCACGTTTCCAGGACACAACGCGTCAGGTACCACGCCAAAATTGTTCACGATTGGTTTGAGGAACATTCTGAATAATTACAGCGAGTGACTCAGCCAGCTAGCTGGCCAGACATAAATCCAACCGAACATATATGGAACATGTTCAAAAGGGCAGTTCGTGCCCAACGTCCTGCACCGGAAAAACTTTCGCAATTATAGACGGGGCTCTTGGACGTATGGCTAAATATTTCTTCACAGGACTTCCGATGACTTGTGTCAATGCCACCTCCGGTTGCTGTACTTCGCCGGGCAAAAGAGAAGGAACTCACAAGATATCAGGAGAGGCATTCCCCCATTTTGACATTTTAGTGAATGGAATGTATTAATGCGGGTATGGTACATGTTTCAGTTTTCGAGCAGCAGGTTGAAATGCAGCGTAGACCAAAACGACAATTGGCATTCTGTATCACAGCATCAAACTCACACCTGTCTGGTTAGAGTGCTCGTGACGTTTGGTTTAATTCCGGAAATTGCTGGTGTGAATTTGTTGAGACTTGGTACCCATGTTTCCCATTGTAAAGATCAATCAACCCAAACTCGCACCTTTCTGATTATCATGCGGATGAATCGAGGTTTGTATCAATTCCGGAAATGGCTTGTGCTAATTTGAATGGTGTACACCAGTGGTGGCCAATCCAAAAGATCTTGCGGGCCACTTTGGAAGTGCATCATAACTCCGCGGGCCGCATATAAAATTATATGTCCCCACTAGAGACATTTTTTTGGAGTGAAAACTTGAAACATGAGTTATTATTGTGTTTACAATTATTCTTACACGCAAACATAGATGATATAATAATAATGATACAAAACGCACATTGTAAAGAAATATGTAACACTAAAAATTAGTACCTGGGTGACCGATCTTCGCTCGGTATCTTTCGATTTCTGTTCAGTATCCAAGATTTCGAGTAAAGTTTGATTAAAGTATAAGGCTTGAAGGCTTCCTAGGCGTTTTGAGGTGCACAGTTAACCAAAGAGAAGCTTAACTAACATCAGTAGGCTTACTGGTACCTGAACCTTCTACGTAATGAGGTTCGAGCCGTTTTCGAGAAACCAAATACAAAAGTTGCTCCTTAAAAAAAAAAAAAAAAAAAAAAAAAAAAAAAAAAAAAAAAAAAAAAAAAAAAAAAAAAAAAAAAAAAATCGTGTTAAAAACTTGAAAATCAAAACGTTATCTACATGTGAAATTTCATCCAAATCGCTAGATCCATTTGCGAGACGGCCTCATAAATTGCTTAAAAAAAAAAAAAAAAAAAAAATCTATTAATATGTTAAACAGAAATTTTAATGCCAGTTTGGTATTAATTAATGGTGCGAGATTTGTGGTAATTCAAAGGATTCTACGATAACCCTTGATGATGGATTCTTATGTAATTCGACGAGAAAAATTGAAGGTAAAAAATATATTTTTTTATATTTCGCTTAGTTCTCGAGATATCGTATCTCAAAATTGGTTGGTTGAAATGCGACCTGAACCAGAAGACAAATTTCGCCATAGCCAAGTTTGATGAATTCGTATGAAACTCGTCGAGACAAATCGAAAATAAGGAATTTATTTTTCTGATATCTCACTTAGTTCTGGGGATATTATATCTCAAAAGTGAAGAGGTTAGGATTAGATCCGTCCTGGACCAGAAAAAAATCCACCAAACGCACTATGTCTATATGGTGGAAATGTACTTTCAATGTTTTATTTTGTACCTAGTGGTTTTTGTTAGGTTGAAATACGGCCTGGACCAAAAGAAACGTCGCCAAAAGCACAAGGAACTATACCTATAACTGATTTTTGACATGCTATATCTCGAAAACCAAGAAAATTTATTATTTATTTTCGATATATTTCATCGAGTACTATGAGAATTCATCATCAGGTTGTGACGTCAATAGAACATCATCTGTGCTATATTTATTCACTCCGATAAAACTATGCTCATACCTCGCAGTAATCTCACATCTTCTGATCAGCATTTCAAAATGATAATAAAACAATTCCCATAAGAAGTAACCTTCGTTATAAACAATAAAGCACAAGGTCAGACGATTCAAAAGGCAAGATTCTATTTATCAGAACCCGTTTTTTCGTATGTGCACTCGCACGCGGCTTTTCAGGAATTTGTAGATGTATTAATATTTAATTATGCACTTTATTATCAAACTCTACTCGAAATCTTGTATATTGAACAGAAATCGAAATATGTTTTATAATTAAGGTGGTAGTATTTAATGGCTAACTAACAACCACTATTTATAGTCAAAAAGTAAACGATGATTACTTTATAACTGGTACCGGTAATATTAATTTCAAAGAAGTTTCTGTAAAGTTATCACCTCTGATAAAACCATTGATAAATTTTTAATTATCTTTCTTTTTAAATGTTTTACAATTGAACTTGCAGTGCTAATATTTCCACGGGTCAGCCAGTATACAAGAACTGTTCGTTTACTTATTCTTTGGAATCAAAGAAAATCTATTTGTAGGCTTTCTGGTACCTGAATTGTCTACGAGATGGCGCTAGTGCCGTTTTCGATATACCAAGTGACAAAATTGTTCATATTTTGTAAACTCGCTTTTTAGTAGGGAAGACAACTATTCAGGTAATCTTAAAAGTCAAAACATTATCTAAATACCAAATTTCATCCAAATCGTCACAGCCGTTTCCGAAATCCGAAATATATATATATATACAAGAATTGCTCGTTTAAAGATATAAGATATATATATATATATATATATATATATTTGTAAAGTTTGATGAATCTCGCGGACCGGAAAAATGTTCAAGGCCGCGGTCTGGTCACGCCTGGTTTACACGTTTCTCTTCGGATGAGGAAATGGCTAGTGTGAGTTTGATGGAACTAGGTACCTAAGTTTCTCATTGGACGACTAAAACCATTAATTCCGCAAACAGTTGGTGCCAATTTAATATAACTTGCTACATTGGGTGATTTAAGAATAGTGTGGGAGTAAATCAACCCCAGACAGACAGGACAACGGCAGTGACGCATTCTGATGTAGACCGGATAGATCGCGATACATGTGGACCTTTGTTAATAGTAAGACTGGGAAACGTCGGGTAATACGCTGATAATTAATAAAAATAACGTGGCAAAAACAAAAGTATAAAATCACAAGGGACGAGCATCTAATAAAGGCTGAGAGGTAAAAGTTGTAGTTAGTTGCCAATAATATCTGACTTTTTATGTAGATGGAGCAATCAAGGAGATGAAAAAAAAATTTGGATGAAAGATTTAAATAGGAAAAATCGGTATGCTAATATTTTCGACTGCACTGTCCTGTTGCCAAACAAGAGTGAGAATACACAGAAATTACTAAAAGCAACCTTAAAAAAATACTAGGGGAAGAATTAGGATCATATATACATCAAAGCAACACAAATGTCATGAAATGGAGCTATGATAGCGGCAGGTTAAATGTAAACATAGGATCAGATGTAATATGAGAAGTACATAATAGAATCATGCTATTTAAAAAGCAAGGGTGATCTCAAGATGAAAACAGCACTAACTAAAAGAGAAATCGTTTAGTTATAAACATTAAGAGAACTCTCTAATAAATGGAGCACAGCACTTTTTCTAAATGAAGCTTGGACTTCAGAAACACCAGGAAAACCAAATAATTTTAAATGCGATACTACACGAGGATGTTGAAACTTAAGTGATAAATAAAACACGAAGCGAATGTGTTTAGGTAATGGTGGGAACAGGAAACAAATTTATGGCAGTCCCACAAAAATAAGATACTGGTGGATCATACTTAATATTTATTATTTGAGGGAACAGATGACGCTAAAAACTGAAGAGACAGGAAAAGATTAAAATATATTAAGCAGATAACTGAGGATATATGCTGTAATAAGTATACTGACATAACAAAGATTATCTTAAAACAAAAAGAGATAGAAAATTGTATCAAATCAGTTTAAACACCAAAGGCTGAAGAAAAAAAACTAGCCCTGTAGTTTCGATTTGTGTTTAGTTACTTCTCTATGAACTGTTGTGACCTGGCTTGTTTTACCCGAGCTCTAGTGGTCGAGTCATGCCTCCCTAATAGGACACAGGTTATTCGCACATCACCTAACATCGGATTGGCGTATATCCTGCCTATAGCTTTAAGTGTGTTCGATCAAATCAACTAGCGACTGACCCCACAAGCTTATCGGAGGTCCTTGGATAAAACATTACAACTACACTGAAGAGCCAAAGAAACTGGTATAGGCATGCGTATGCAAACACAGAGATATGTAAACATCCAGAGTACGCCACTGCGGTCGGCACTAGATAAGACAATGTGTGTCTGGCGCAGGCGTTAGATCGGTTACTGCTGCTATAATGGTAGGTTATCGCGATATTTTAGTTTGAACGTGGTGTTATAGTCGGTGTGCGAGCGTGGTGGGCGAACGGTTAACGTTCTGGCCTCGCATTCGGGAGGACGCGGGTTCGAATCCCCGTCCGGGCATCCAGATTTGGGCTTTCCATGGTTTCCCTAAATCACTCCAGGCGAATGCCGGCATGCTTCCTTCAAAAAGGCCATGGCCGAATTCTTTCCCTGCAAGAACGGGACCAACGACAACTGAAGAGAATCGTTCAACGTGACAGAAGTGCAACCCTTCCGCAAATTGCTGCGGGTTTCAATGCTGGGCATCAACAAGTGTCAGCATGCGAACCATTCAACGAAATATCATCGATATGGGCTTTCCGAACCGAAGGCCCACTCGTGTACCCTTGCTGAGTTCACGACACAAAGCTTTACGTCTCGCCTAGGCCCGTCAACACCCACAATGGACTTTTGGTTAATGGAAACATGTTGCCTGGTCTGACGAGTCTCCTTTCCCATTGTATCGAGCGGATGGATGTGTACGGGTATGGAGACAACCTCATGAATTCATTGACCCCTGCATGTCAGCAGGTGACTGTTCAAGCTGGTGGAGGCTCTGTAATGGTGTGGCGCGTGTGCAGTTAGAGTGATATGGGACTCCTCATAAGTCTAGATACTACTCTGCAATGTGACACAAACGTACGCATCATCTCTGATCACCTGCATCCATTGATGTCCATTGTGCATTCCGACGGACTTGGGCAATTCCAGCAGGACAATGTGACACCCCACACATCCAGAATTGCTACAGAGTGGCTCACGAACACTCTTCTGACTTTAAACACCTCCGCTGTCCACCAAACTCCCCAGACATGAACATTATTGTGCATATCTGGGATGCCTTGCAACGTGCCGTTCAGAAGAGACCTCCACCATCTCGTACTCTTAAAGGATTTATGGATAGCCCTGCAGAATGCATGGTGTCAATTACTTCCATCACTACTTCAGACATTAGTCGAGTCCATGCAACGTCGTGTTTCAGGACTTCCGCGTGCTCGCGGGGGCCCTACACGATATTAGGTAGGTGTACCTTCAGTGTAGGTGGCTCTTCAGTGTAGAACGATTTCTGCACTGGCGTTAAAGTAAGCACTGATTAGAAAGTGTCCATAAACTACGTGCCACGATGTAGAGGGAAAAGGGGGGGGGGTTGGCTGGAGCGTTACGCTGGGCTACGTGGGGGAAGCTATTTTCCGAGCCGGCCACGTAGCCTTTCGTTCATATTATGTCACAGTTAAAATGCGATGCAGAACACACAACAGCATGTAATTATATACATTTAATTATCCCCGTATGTAATCTACGATAGTCTGACAAGAGAAAACAGTAGATAATGTCTTCTGGTATCAATAAGGACAAAAGTTACGTGGGGGGCGGGGGGGGGGGGTGTTTTCACAGGAGGCCAAAACGGAGCTACTGGTTTATGGACGCTCGCTCAGAGTGGGAATTTCTGAGTGCTGCCTTTTGTATTATTACTATATTGAATACTTAATACAAAGAAGATGCATAAAGGGTGCTAAATACATTTAAAAAATTGTTGTTGGCTTCAAAAACTGAGTTTTTTTTTTTTTTTAATCTGTACTTCGTTGTTCTTGATAAAATTATTAGTTTTCAACGAACTAGTAGGTACTTTCATAACGCTCACCCAGAAGCCATGATTTCCGTATTTTCAAATCGTACATTGCACCCCAACATCAAGCTGCGGTCTGATACAGCCGAAGGTGAATCCTAATTTTTCTAAAATTTTCACCGCCCTATGTGAAGAACTGGCCACCAAATACGTAACAAGCCACGGCCACTATACACAGCAATATTGCAACTTCTTCATATCCTTAAGAAATAAGCTAGTTAGATTCAACAGACGCAACATATACTAGTGCTAAATTTTGTTTAAAAAATAGCACTCTGCAGGGTAGAGGAGGCCAACCAAATGTCATCGCGCGCCACGAGACTGGCGACATAAAAGAATCGCCCGGTCACTGCTTGCAATGGCCTCATGACAGGGAAGGCGGATGAGAGCGGAGTGGTTCAGAATGCCCACGAGTTCGGAAATGGTCACTAAAGGGCGATGAATTAAATTATTTAGAGCATCGAAAAACAGAATCCAATGGGTAACCACTCAAATAGTTACCCTACAACTGGAGCGGCGTTTTTTGTTCCTTGAGGATAAAGCCATAAGTTTCTTTTGAAAAGGCATTGTTGTACATGTTAAAGTAAAATATTTAAAATGAAAATAGCATATAAAGCTAAACAGAAGTTTCTAATAAGGCTTCTGGATTGTTTTATATTAGCTTTCCAAAAGTTTACTTTTGCTTACATATGCCCTTTCAAGAAACACTGATTCAACTTTTAATTCTCTGATAATACACATATATTTCTTCCCTGGAAAATATTCCGGAGATAAAGTAATCCCTTCATCGAGGTCCCAGAAGTCATCTGCACTGACAAAAATCTTCAACGTTGAAGAGTGGAATATTCGAAGACTACTTCTAAGTGTTGTTTCTAAAAGTTAATTAAAAGGAAGGACGCAAAGGATTTCAGGTTTTACATTTACAATAAACAAGAAAATACAAATACCACAGAATTTCAGAATTTAGCGACATAATTATTTTAAAGAGTATAGAAAATAAATGCCGAAACCGAAGTGTTAATTCAATTTGTGATGGACGTGGAAGCATGATATGCGATGGTTAGAGAAAGAAAAGAAGAAAATGCAGTATGTAATTTCTGTTTGGGAGAAAGACAAAAAAAAAAAAAGGATGCTGTATTTTTCGCAAAATTCAGCCGTAGCAAACGTAACATCTCAGAAACATATAAGTATATTCACGGGAAATAAAGGTATATTTAGTTGATACAGGTAGATATCCGCTTGGATAAATGAATTTTTTTATTTTTACTAAACCTTAAGTCCGGTCAAGGAGACGGTATACATAGACTAAAATCTTAGAGCAATCGAGTGAAAATTGAAATTCAATAGGAGTAAGGAAACAAGCATCACAGGCTGAACAGGCAGGAAGTTAAGGGAGTATCAAATGAATCAAAAATTTTCACTCTATAAACTAGACAGAAGAATAATGGCATCAGGGGCGGATTTAGACTTTCTTTTAGTGTACACTGTTCATTTTGTGCCGCCATTTTCTCCTTCATACTTACACTAATCACTAATTTGTATTACCTTTATTAGGTAGCAAACGATTGTATGTATATGTGAATGGATACAGATTAAGACTGACTTCATTACTTGAAAGTATTCAGATTTAGTCATAAAATAGAAGCGAGAAAAATGAATGTTTATTGTGAAACAAGGATACAAACAAGAAAATAAAAAATGTAATACATAATTATAGTTTTCTACGGGATTTTTGATTAGCGAACATAGAGGAACAACTTTCTCACTGACAGTTTTCCATAAGACAAACTTCGTAACACACTTTTTATCGGCAAAGAACAGAAAACATGTTAAGACGTACGCTCTGATTTGTAATCAGTTATTATTCAACGATTATAATTTATATTAATTTCAATCAGAATACCGGTTTCGGCATAGTTCAATGAATGTTCCTTACAAATTTCAAAGAATTTATTTCATTATTAGTTGAGAAATGACTAGTTAAGTTTCAAAAATCATTGACTTTTCAATTATTTTTTTCAATAAAATTAGGACTTTCGAGGGTTCGGGGACTTTCAACAACCAGATACTCAATTAATGAAATCTTAGATCATATTTAAGTATTTTTATTATAGAAATCATGAAATGTAAGTCTGTCAATAGAAACTTACCTCTGTGTATAGAGTCTTCCTTCGGTAAATTACGACGGGCTACAGACTTCGTTGAACAAGATAGAAAGTCAGGAAACTAATGAATAATTAAATTAATAATTTACCTAATTGTTCGCTGTCACCACTTACCTAAACGAAAATTGATAGTAAACGTATTTTTCTTTTCTATTAATTGTTCCGGGTTTGTCACTTCACTACTAGATGTCACCACTTATGTGAAAATTTATAGCAGACGTTTTTCTATTATGTTTATAATCACACACAAATTTGACGGCTTGTTAAAGCGGGCAACCTAAGAAATTTGCCGCCCCTAGGCTGGAGCCAATACAGCCTAATGGGAAATCCAGCACTGTATGGCATACTCCAGGAAGGATATAAAGTAGTTGAACACTGATCTTAAAAAAAGGAAGCCACATGAAAAGCTTGGATGACAGAAGAAATGAACCGTAAATGTAAAAAAAGTCAAAAAGTACTGTATGAGAAATGTGACGAACAAAGAACAAAAAGGGTGTGCACAGAGTAGATGCGAATCGTGTACTTAATACAGATACCACAAAAATAAAACACAGAATCGAAACCACACTTGCACAATGTCTTGACAAAGTAACGGGGCGGGCATTTTACAACAATTGGTATTCATCATATAGTTGGTTTAAATAGTTAACAAGCAATGTTAATCAACAGCATGCATTTTTGTAGTAATCAATTAGGGATATACGTGAAAGAATCAACGAAAAGTTTTTTTTTGTGAGACCTCATTTGTATGGTAGCAAGCAGTCATTGTTCAAAAAAATTCAGGTAGTTATAATTAGTCTATGTATTATGAGAATGATTTCTCCCGTAATAAATATCGATTCTTGTTTGGCATGCGTGGCAGAGAATTGAACTAATTAAAATCACGTTACAAACTTTTAACGATTATTTATTTTTCATTAGATTAATATTATTATTACTAATTTCAACTTCAAAATTTCGTAAGTGATCATTATCTTTTCATAAATTTGTTTATTTCCCCTCTTTACACTGTTTTTCTCTTGTATGTATGATATTTTTCGGATTTTAATTTTTATGTAACAGTTGTAGGAACAATATAAGACAGTAACATCACCACCACTCTTTGAAAAACTCGTTAGAAGCCACAAGAGGTATGACGTTCACCACAGCTAAAGGCAGACAGAGAATACTGTGAAGCGATAAAATCTCTTCAGTGTGTGATATCTGGTCACTTCAGGGTATCATACTGGCAGGAAACTCAAACTGGCGATACGCTAATGGAGCGTGTATAAACCACGTAGCTCCATTTTGGTCTCCTGTGAAGCCCACCTCCACCCACGTGGCCCTACGTGGCTTTTACCTCTACCCCCCCCCCCCCCCCACGTAGCACGTAGCTTTTTTTCCTCTTGATTCTAGAAGACATTTTGTACTGTTTTCTCTTGTCAGACAATTGTAAATTACATACGGATATAATTAACGGAAGGAAATAAATATTCACATGCGTTTGTGATTTCAGTTCCTCATTTTAACTGTGAAAAATGTTATGAAAGGAAAGCTACGTGGCCTGCCTCGGAACCCCCCCTCCCCCCACGTAGCCCAACGTAACCTTCCAGCTAACCCCCCCCCCCTGGACCGAGCCACGTAGTTTGTGCACGCTCCCTAATGAGTCTCGTCGCCTCAGTATTGCGCAGTGTGAGGAGGGCCTCAGTATTTACTATAAGATGACGTCACGCAGGTACCCACTATGGTGGATACAGTTTTGCGACAGATGAAATATACTGAATCATTTAAAAGAAATAATTTGTATGTTTTGTGTTTTTATGAATTACAATTAATATATTTCGATTAATTACGACGATAAGTACCTTATTTACGCATATTTAGATTTTTTTCTCACATGTAGTAAAATACCCTACTTTCTGTAATTACCAACTTTGAAAGGCAAGCGTTGAAATGCCTATTTTTATTTCTCATGTGTGTACGCATTTAGAAAACAGACACATTAACATGTACCAAATAACAGAGTAAAGGGGGAGAGGGGTTGAATTTTTGTAAACCAAATGTTAGACAGTACTATTCTGTTTGTTTTAAGGTGTCCGTGTGCACAGTTCCTTCAAAAACTGATAAAAGCTTTGTATAAAGAACACTAACAAAAATTAATGGGGTGGAAAGAGTGAGAGGGGTTGGGTTACTAAAAATCAAATTTAAAGAGTATTTTTCTGTTTTAATGTATACGTGTGAAAGAACGTCTACAAGAATAAAGGGGTTTTCTGAAAACCAAATGTTGACAATAATTATTGGTTTATTTAAAAGTATGTGTGCAAAGTTCCACCGAAATCGGAATAAGCAAATCTGGGTTCGTATAAAATTAATGGCTGTGAAGGGGGAGCGGTTTTTTCTGTCAGAAACATACGTTTCATCGTCATCGGATGAATGGTATAGGAACGCATAAAAGACGATCATACAAACAAACAAACATTCATCTATTATATAAAAATCAATGTCTGTCTGTCCTCTATGCGCTCCTAAACCGTTCGTCCGATTACGGTGAAACTTTGGTGAGTTGTCGAGTGCGTGTCTGGGGTGGTTCCTAAGAAATAAAATTTCCAAAAAACCACCTCCTCTTCCCCATAACTTCAAAATACCTATAGATTTTATCTGATTTGTACGGAAATTTGCACACATATACTTTACAATAACAGAAAAACACTGCCCACATTTGGATTACAAAACCGCAACCCCTTTTCACTTTCCCACCCCTTAATTTTTACACAAACCCACACTTTTTATCAGATTTCGATGGAACTTTGCACGCATATACTATTAATAAAATAGAAAAATACTGTAGACATTAATTTTACAAAAACACAATCCCTCTCACCCTTTCTACCCCAAAACCATCCCCTCTTCCCCCTTGATCCCATAATTTTAAAAAAACACAGATTTTATTTGATTTTGATGGAAATTGGCACACACATACTTTAAGACAAACAGAAAATACTGCCTACATATGGTTTCAAAACACACAACCCCTCTTCCCCATAACACCCCATAATTTAAACAACCCAACAAATTTTATCCTATCTCTATGGAAATTTGCACATGTGAACTGTAAAACAAACAGAAAAATACAGTCTAGATTTGGTTTCTAAAACTGCATCCCATCTCCCCCTTCCCACCTCTTAGTTTCTACATAAACCCTCACTTTTTATCCGATTTCAATGGAACTTTGTACACACATACTTTTAAAAAAATAGAAAAATACTATAGATAGCCATTAGTTTTACCAAAACCCAATCCCTCTCCCCTTTTCCACCCCAAAACCACCCCCTCTTCCCTCCTACTCCCCATAAATTAAGAAAACCTACAGATTTTATCCAATTTGAAGGAAATTTGCACACATATACTTTAAAACAAATTGAAAAATATTGCCTACGTACGGTTTCCAAAAACGCCATCCCCCAATTTAAACAAATACACAGATTTTATCCTATTTCTATGGAAATTTGAACTAGTATACTTTAAAACAAACAGAAAAATACTGTCTACATATGGTTTCAAAAAAACACAACCCCTCTCCCCCTTCCCACCCCCTTAATGAATGTACTTTTCATTGTATCTTCTCTATGCGCTACTAAACCGTTCATCCGATTACGGTAAAACTTTGGTGATTTGTCAAGTGTGCGTCCGGGATGGTTCCTAAGAAATAAAATTTCCAAAAAACCACCCCCTCTTCCCCATAACACCCCATAATTTAAAAACTTACAGATTTTATCCTATTTTGATGGAAATTTGAACACACATACTTTAAAACAAACAGAAAAATACTGCCTACATTTGGTTTCCAGAAACGCATCCCCTTTCCCCCTTCCCACCCCTTAACTTTTACACAAACCCACACGTTTTATCAGATTTCGAAGGAACTTTGCACGCATATTCCATTAAAAAAATAGAAAAATACTGTAGACATTAGTTTTACAAAAACCCAACCCCTCTCACCTGTTCTACCCCAAAACCACCCCCTCTTCCCCCTAGCCTACTGCCTAAATATGGCTTCCAAAAATACAACCCCTCTTTCCCTTTACATCCCCTTAATTTTTGCCAGTGTAACTGTAATCACCAAAAACATTGCACATCCAAGACCATTGCAATAAACTAGAAATTGAATGAAACAGAAATTACAATTTATACATAAATATCTAATCTTTAGTAAATACAAACGTTCAAATGTATTCATTTAATCTACCTCAAGTCTAGCAATAGCGAAGCATTGCAGGGTTAGTTAG
>JARYHS010013630.1:130911343-131028971 GCA_031002005.1 Vandiemenella viatica | reverse complement strand
TTCGCGGACTTTATTTGCCAAAAGTTTATAACATGCATCAATGAAGTTAATTGGCCCAATAAAATTTCAGAATTTCGAATGGTTCCGGTATAGATTCTATTTTTAAAAGCACTCTGCTTATCTTCAAGGACTAAGCGCGTTGCGTCTGGACACTCACCCCTCGTTGCTGCACATGATATATTTGGCTGCTGCTGCCTTCTAGGACCTGCCACTCCTGGATCCTGCCTGCTAGGACCTGCCATTCCTGAGCCCCGGCTGCTAGGGCCTGCCACTCCAGCGGCCTGCCTGCTAGGGCCTGCCACTCCTGAGCCCCTGCTGCTAGGGCCTGCCACTCCTGCGGCCTGCCTGCTAGGTCCGGGTGTTGGGTTTCGCCTATCGGTTGAGTCCTGCATTTCCCAAGGTCTCCACATGGGCGGAGCAGGTCCGGACTCGACGGCTGCATTCATGTCTACGGGCGGCTCTGCAACGATAGAAACCAATGAGAATAAGGCCGACATCTAATTACATGGAATGTAGGAATAAATAATGAAGTGAAACATACCATTCGGTTGTATGGAATGAGTCCTCCTAGGTTCCTCATACCGTGGAAAATCTACTAAAAAAGAAAGATAATTTAGGTCAAAACATTAAACACATTTTTGTTAAATTAATTTTTATGTCTATTGTACTCACTATTAATTAAGTCTTGTTCCCAGTCAAAGACACTTGTGGTAGGTAAACCATCATACTGTGCCAAATCTATAAAAATAAGCATTGGTTAAAAAACATGACGTAAAGAAAAAAAGGTAATTACAAAAATATAAAGTATAATATACTCACAATCAGTTAGTTCCTGTTCCAAGCCTGAACCATATAAAGTATCATGACTCGCTGGTTCTGCAAATTGCAAAAACCTGGGTGGATCAGTATCATCCATGCCTTCAGAAGTACCTGAAACCAATGAGAATTAAGCTGGAATCCTAGCTAAATGGAATGTAATAATAAAAAAATAGCAAAGTGAGACTTACCATTTGGTTGCATGGATTGAATCCTCCTCCATTTACTGGGCACGTTAATTTCATCACACTCCAGTAAATCTATGAAAAAAAAAGACATTTGCTAAATGAAATTTTTTTTAAAGCATACTGTATTCAATATTAAGTTAAAACAGTACATGGATTTTTGTTAAATGAAAAATTATACTCGTGCAACGATAGAAAGCTATCAGAATAAAGCTGACATCTAATTACAAGGAATATATGAATAAATAACTTGCCATTCATTTTCATGGGTACATCGTAAGTACTAGTGGTATGTATACCCTCGAACTCTAATTCTTCAGATGGCATATATGTAAAAAAAAAAATTTAGGATAAAACGCAATGTTAATTAAATGAAATTTTTTTCAACAATATCAAATATTTCTCAAGTTAAAACAGTACATGGATTTATGTTAAATGAAAAATTATACTCATGAAACGATAGAAAGCTATCAGAATAAAGCTGACATCTAATTACAATTAATAAATAACAAAGTGGGACTTACCATTCATTTGTATGGGTACATCGTAAGTACTAGTGGTAGGTATACCCTCAAACTCTAGTCCTTCAGATGGCGTATCTGTAAAAACAAAAAGTTTAAATGGTAACATAGGATAAAACGCTATGTTAATTAAATGAAATAAATAAAAAAAACTTACTGAGATATTTATCAAATAATTCCCAATTCCATTCGTTGGAACCGAAAACCAACAGACTTCCATCACTAGTGGCTCCTTCAGACAGTAAATCTAAAAAAGATAGCATAGTTTAAAAGACTACATAAATTTTGTTAAATAAATAAAATATGAATAGTAAAACTGGCAATGTATGATAAAATAATTACCTTGCAGATTCACGTCATCGAGAGAAGGCAAATCTTCAATGCTTTGCGAAGACATTGTCTCTGTGTAAGTTCAGATACAACTGGCTTAGATCCTGTTACGACGCTCCTTTTATAGAGGCCAGCATCCCAAGATAATGACGGTGAGCAGCGCCATCGTGTCTGCAGGGGGCGGGGCGCGTGACCTACAAAGATAATGACGGTAAGCGGCGCCGTCGGGGCGCGTGACCTACAAAGAGCCAGGTAGATAATGACAGGGCGGTGGCGTATAATTATAGGCCAGAGGCCGCACAGTCGGCCGGGCGCCTAATTATATGGGAAGCGGCCTGCACACCAAGATAATGACGGTAAGAGGCGCCGTCGTGGCTGCAGGGGGCGCGGCGCGTGACCTACAAAGATAATGACGGTAAGCGGCGCCGTCGGGGCGCGTGACCTACAAAGAGCCAAGTAGATAATGACAGGCCGCACAGTCGGCCGGGCGCCTAATTATAGGGGAAGCGGCCGCAGGGGGCGGGGCGCGTGATCTATTTAATACAGAACCGGCACACATACAAGTCTTATGGAAGAGTGTTCTGGATATGGGAAGGGAGGGGGGGTGACCTTGAGACTGCAGCAGAAACGGCACACATACAAATCTTATGGACGGGGCTTCTGGATATGGGAGGGGAGGGGGCGGGTGGCGGCGGCGCGTAATTATAGGGCAGCGACCGCAGGGGGGCGGGGCGCGTGACCTATTTAATACAGAACCGGTGTTTACTTCCTACTTCCCCTTACGCTCATTTTGCTAGCAGCTGTAAGTTTGGGCCACACTTGACCGATACTGGTCCGCACCGTCACCGCACCAACAGTCGGCCGAGTAACGGCTCAAACCTCTCGTATTCAGACTTGTCCCTAGCTCTTCCATGTGAAGGACGTGTTTCCACTAAGTTTTCCGCCTCCTATAGAGTTTTCACGTGGTTGTTTCACAGAATCACTGTTCACAAATTTCCGTAAAAGTGAGTTGGGGTCAGAGAAAGGGGTGCCAACCCTACTCTGTTATAGAACATTCTTTGTTTTGCGTAGGCGTAGTTTATAACCTACGAAAGTAGAAAAGTACATTAAAGTACTTTCTTTACCTGATTCACTAGTTGATCTTTTACTTACAGAAATAGTATTCAAACGCAATCTTACAAACCATCATTAAAAGGCTTTAGCACAATATACTAAATTGAAAGATCCTCGCATTCCTGAACATAATCACAATGAAATGTCAAACATCAGTCACTTCACACTTGACGTGTTTCTTCTGTTTGTGGTTACTTTCGATTAATTCGATATTTTTATTAATAAAGAAAGATATGACTATATAATTTAATTTAAAGAAAGACAGTAAATATGTTGTATAATAATTTCACGAAGTCTCAAAGACCTAGTCACAGAGTTTCTTACCAGATGCGCAGTACACCTCTCTTGTAGCCACCTTACTGATTCTGGTAATTCTACCAGGAAAACGTTATCAACAGTTAAACGTGGAATTCCAGCCATGGAGTGTTCTATCATTTCGAATTAACAAATCAATGCTTTGTCAGAGGTAAAATTCAAATTTAAGGAATGTAAAAATTTCATCCTGAGACTGGGATTTTAACCAGGGATCTTCTGTACCCCAATCGCACGCCGTAGACATCTGCATGGGCGCCGGGAGGGGGGTGCAATGGGATGCACTTGCACCCCTCTGACATCCCGGGTCGCCGTCTGGGCAGTAGTAGAGCTAAAAAAAAAGGTCGCCCAGCCCTGAAATTTTTGGGCCGATAAGGGGGGGGGCACCAATGCAGCCCTGGTGCACCCCCCTACATCCCGGATATGCGTCTAGGCAGTAGTAGAGCTAAAAAAAAAGGTCGCCCAGACCGGAAATTTTTGGGCCGATAGGGGGGGGGGGCACCAATGCAGCCCTGGTGCACCCCCCTAGAAGCAATCCTGCCGGCGCCCATGGACATCTGTGATATTAGGTCAAATTTATAGGTAATGAAAAATATGTTTTCAAACATAGCAAAATAGATATACTCTTTTTCTATACAAAGTACTTTGTTTCTGCTACCCTATAACACAAAAAAATAGGGTGTTACCTTTGCCACGGTATCTGATGGTGTAACAACCTTAGAATTTTGTCAAATTCTAGCTCCTCACCTTTAGGCATAGGGGGGGGGGGGGAAGCTAACTCTTTAGTAACAGATAGTTTCGTTTCTTGTATAGGTTAGGAGAGTGAGGCTTTATATAGCATTCAGATACTATGACCAAACAGACTGAAGAAACCCTTTTAGAAGCAGTAAAGGTATTCAAAAGTTAATAAAAGACCTAAATAAACTTCCTATGACAGTAAAAAAACATTATCTTGGGAGTAAATAGGTTAATTCACATAAATTCAATTTCTAAACAATAAACTTTGCTATAGCTTAATTTCACCATTTCTAAACCAATTTAAATGCAGTAAAGACTTTCAGTGTTTAATAAAAGCCCTAAATAAACTTTGTATAACAGTAAACAAACCCTAAATAAACTGAAAGTAAAATAATTAATAATAATTCAGTTTTGAAACAATGAGCTTCTACTATGTGAACATTTCGTCATTTCTAAACCGATTTAAGAACAATAAAGTGGCTCAACATTTAATAAGACAGCTAAATTAACTTTCTATAATGATATAAAAACCTTTTACTAACCTGAAATGTGATAATCCATAATAGTTCAGTTCACCAAACAATAAACTTCTGATATTCGGTATTTTACTATTTCTGCACACTTTCGGATGAAATTAAGTAGTTTTAAAGAAATAATAACGCAATTAAAATATAAACTCAATAAAATTCCGTTGTTTCTGGACATATAAATAATTTAAATCAATTTTTTAACACTTCGTTAGGTGCACTTCACTTTTAACATTTTTTATCACAGAATCCTAGTAAGCTTTCGGAATAAAAAGTAGATTTCCTGAAAGACCTCAAAATCTAATATCATATATATTAATTTAAGACCATTCCATGCAGTAGAACCAATTTTATAAAGATTTTAGAAATTATTTCACAATGAAACCATGTGCCGAGTTTAGGAATTTATTACAGTCAATCGAAGTTAGATACAGAGATGAGACAACTTTCAGAATACGTAATTTAACCCAGAGAATATTTTGGTAATTTTACATTTTCGATAAGAGTAATACAAGTAAAGTTATTAAATTAAAACATACATAGCATTTTTGTAAATCTTGTCAAAGCTGTAATTTCTCTGTCCGGGCATCAATCTCAATAAAACTTACACCAGTAAACTCAGGAATTTCGGGAGATCACGCTGATAATAATAATATTTAGATAAATTACGATTTAGCTGAAATGACGAAATATTGCAAGTTCGAAGAGAGTAGTAATTCCCCTGAGCAGAAAGTAGTTCGCCTCATACGCTTAGGATAAAATAGATCTTTAAAACTAAAAGTTACTCACGGCATATACACTGTTTCTCTATTAAAAAAGTCTAAACACTGTCAGCCTTTAATTTCCGTATATCTGTTTGGTTACAGAGTTAGCTAAGGTCTAATTTTTCTAAGTGGTAGCAGAAAGCTGCGTTTTGGCTGTGACGTCAGAGAGCTTATATAATCTGGTGCGGACAAGACACGCCATCTTTATTCGTTTGAGAGCTGAGCAGTAATGTGCGTATAGTCTGAGTAAAGGTCGGTGCGTTTGGGAGGAAGGCCGTTAAGCTGAAGCTACCGAGTCGGCCATCTTGTGACTTCGGGGTATGGCGTGCTTCATTTGTAACATGAACTGGTAAATTTTCCATCAGGGGTTCGGTCGGTTCCAATATCTCTCCACAGCTTGCAAACTTTTCGAAAAGCATGTTCGATTCGCCAATTCAACTTTTAGAATGCTATTTTGAACTTTTGATTTACTTTTAAATAAATTTGAAGGTTTTGAAAAGTGAACTGTTGTTATTTCGTAATTATCTGATCACCTTTTCTCTATTTGTGGGTTAACAAATATTGTGGCGACCTCAAGCATTCAAGTTGAGTTATCCTGGCTACATGGTCAAGTTTAAATTATTTCGTAAGTTTTCCATAGAACTGTGAGTTATCATCAAGAGTTTAAGTTGAGGCATCTAGGCTATACTACAGCCCCGGTATCAGCCTAGGGTCTTACAATGGATTATGAAATGAAATTTTACGAAAGCTTTAGAATGACGCAATCTACATTTTACGATCATCTGATGAATATGGAAGTGAAGAAAAGTTTTTTAAACGCAACAATAACACGATAATAACATTTGGCCATAAAGGGCCGAAAATTTCCTTTCTGCCTCCATATGCTTCTCCACATCATCCAGCCCGACACCGGACTACAACGTTAAAAAATAAACCAAACTAATGACAATGGTTTGTCGGCCAGACACCCTCTGTTGATTGAACTAACTTCAATGGAGTGAACGCCAATGTTAAGAAAAGTGTCGTTGCGGTGACTGTGCGGCGGCCCAGTATGGATCTAGTCCTCTAGTGTGACCGGTATACATTACAAAATCGTTTGTATGTCATAAATCTTTCAGTATGTAAATTAACATTAAATATTAGTTTCAGTGAATCTTACGCTATTAACAGTACTTATGGTAAAGAGTGAGTTATTAAAAAAAAAAAAAAAAAAAAAAGAACTGTATAAAGCTATTTGTGAATTGTTTCTGAGTAAGTTTCATGTTCAAAACAAGATTTATGAAACGAATGATTACCAGGAGAACCAAGATAATCTTATATATATATATATATATATATAAATAGACGTGTTTTTCCTTATATTTCACTTTTCAGCCACCAATACATAGCACAGATCACTGGTGTTTGTGTGAGGAAGTAACATGTAGTTTCCTATCGTGCACTACGTTGGCCGAATGCCGATAGCTGTGGGGATGTGGAAGATATGATGATTAAATTTGGTCAATGCAGGGCGTTTTCATATTTCGATCAAAAATTGGTGTCTCCTTATACTTCTCTTTCCTGCCACAAATACATAGGATAGACCATTGATGTTTGTGTGTGGTGGTTGCAGTGAATCTCCCATCGTGCACTCTGGTGTTTAAATGTCGGTAGCTGTGGGAGTGTGGGAGATATGGTGGTTGAAAGTGGTCAACCTGCGCCACTTTCATATTTCTGCCAAAGACGCATGTGTCTTGGTGTATCACTTTTCAGCGAAAACTATCTATCGCAGATCACTGGCGTTTGTGTATGGTAGTAATACAGAGTCACCTTTCGATCACAACGTTGGCCGAATTTCAGTAACTGTGGGAGTGTGGGAGATATGGTGGTTGAAAGTGGCCGATCAAGGATATTTTCGTATTTCGACCAAAGACATGCGTGTCCGTAAATTTTACTTTACTGCCTGAACTACATAGCGCAGATAGGGATTGCAATCCAGCAAAGCGGGATCCCGCATCATTAGACAGTCTGGCGGATCCCGCACAAAATTAAGCGGGTCCGCAATCCGCAAAATCCGGCGGAAGCCCGTGTCAGTCTGCGTGACTCGCTGCCCCACTCGATCTCTATCGGATGTTTTGCACTGTTTGCCTGTACCAGAGCAGTTAGCATTTGACTCATGTGAACAAGCATTTGTTTTTGTTAACCTTCGTCATTTGTAAGTAAATAAATACACTTTTACGTATTCATCAAAACTGTTTCGGGTACACATATTTGTAATTTGAGTTATGGTGCGTATTTAGTAAGATTTTCTAACTATATAATTATTTTTTAAGTGTCGCACACGTTATCTGAACTACACGGTTACAGCTTTTTATTCACGGTTTCAATATACCCATTTTACGTATTTGCAGATAAAGTAATTGTGACCACTTCCTAATTTGCGGCAGAAAATTTGATTATTCATTGATATGAAACTAATGTTATCGTAATTTTAACGGTCGCGTACCTATTTATTTAACAGCTATCAAAAGGAAATTGTATATCCTTTGACTTATTGTTTTGGCCGCTGCCTCAATGCGTTTCTTTGAAAAAAAATGCCATCTGCTTACATGTGTCACTCAGGCTTTCGATTAATCCCTCTTCTCCTTGTTATTATTTCGACTAAAGGTAAAAAAAGTTATAATGAAATTTTCATGGGTGTATCGACGAATTGTGTTGTAGGAACACCATACTTAGACGGCTGTCTCCGCCGTATTCCTCACGTGTGTAATTTCGTGTGCTTGCAATGAAATCTGGAGATACAACCTATGAGGACTTCACTGCAATCATTCGCCGAGAAAGTCTCCTTTCTTACTAAAAAAAATAATAATTTCCACTCTAAAAACGTCGTTACGCCACATAAGTAAATCTGAAATAGTTGACAGTTTACATGTTGGTGAGTAGTTTCTTTTAATAATATTGAATCAACTGTAATATCAATCAAGGAATCACTAGATATAATAATGAATCACGCAAAAAAAAGCCAAATCTCGTGCTTGTGCAGTGACAAAAAGTTATGAGATCTTGTTCTGAGCCAAGTCTACACTTTACAGAGTATAATTCACTTCACATTGTGAAATGGAATGCTTTTCTCGGTGTTATGGAACGTTTATTTGGAATTAAAAAAAAAAAATTCTAGTATCTTGGCCTTTAAGCAAACCATATTTTTAAACTTATGTAATGTATTGTAAGACACATAATATGACCTAAGACTCAATATTTTCCATTTTTATTATTTATTTAAAAATTGGTTTAAATTAAAAAACAAAAATGTAATACCTCGAAATACACTTAAGACAAGTTAAAAAGTTTTAATGTCATTTTACCAATCAAAATATTGTTAACTGTTAATTTTTATCATTTAACATTAAAAATTATTTATTAATTTAATTATTATTTATTTTAATAACGTTTTAAGTAATTATGTTTTAAATATATGCTTTAAAAAACTGTTTGTACCAATCCCGCACGGATCCCGCGGGATCCCGCGGGATTGGCGCAAATCCCGCGCGGACCCCGCGGGATTGAAAACACTGCGGGACTGTAATTGTGAGTACAGTCTGGCTAGTGCGTTATATATTCTGATTGTGTGTATTATATATAATGCAAGCAATAAAATAACCCATTTCCTATTATGTATTTTTTTATCACGTTAGTTCAATAGTACCCAACTGAATGTGGTGTTTTCTTTAGGGGGGGAGGGGGGGCGCCAGCGTGAAGATTTTTCCCCGGTTCGGAAAAATCCTAGATCCGCCACTGTCACAGTGGATGGAATTATTTTAATCCTGCAATAGTCATGACGTAATATATGCTACAGAATTTAAAGGAATATCAAAAGGCCCGCTCAAAAACAAAATTCTCTAACAAGCTAGGACGTCATGTATTGCCAAATCCATATAAAATATGATAGACTGTGTCCCGACCTAAAATACTAAAACAATATCATCTTAGAAGCATCTAGATGGTTAATTAAGTCACAAACACATTTTAACTAACGCACAACGGAGACACGAGAAAACACGCGCACTCCATTCAGGTAATAATATTTTCCAAATCACAATCCCGTTTCAAAAACTATCACAATTAATTTGACCACATACTTTCAATGCAAATTCAAATAGCTCACAATCTACGAAGTAACAATCTGCGTTAAAACAATAATTAAACTACAGCTCGCGGATTGACTGTATTATGATGAAAACATGGTACGAAAATTACTTCGACCATCAGAGCACGAACCAGCTATCGCCGTGCGTACACGTCAGTATCACAATGCCGCAACTACCTCAACAAACGTGTTAGTCCAAGGGTCCCCAAAGTGGTCGATACCGACCCCTAGGGGTCGATAAGCGATCACCAGGGGTCGATTAATACTAAAGAGGATCAATTAAACTGTACAGGATAAAATAGGAATGCTCTACTAAAAATCAGGTCAATAAATAAAATGAAAGCTCATCCTCTCAATTGTCGTCTGTTTGCCAAGTCAATGTGAAGTATATGATAAACTTCAACAAATTACTTTTGCTCACTGAGGTAAGGTGGTTGTCAGAGGTGATAGTTGCAGTATTGAGAGTTGAAGAGTTCCTTAGGAAGGTGGATTCATCGCTATGTGACAAGTTAAAACAGTACAACAACCATCTGCTCTTTTTGGCAGGTCTTTATTCGAAATTTGTTACATCTATTTATAGTTTTGTTCCTATTTTTTGAGATTATAATAATAGTGGAAAGTATCTCATTTTTCTGTTAATTTTATTGGGTGGATTTTATAAATTATTTCGTTTAGTTGTTATGCAGGCCTCTTTATTGTTTAGCATCAGAAATGCCAAAAATAATTTAATGCTTTTATTAAATACTTGTGGGGGTCGGTAAGAAGGCAAACATCGTATCAAGGGGTCGACGGGGTAAAAAGTTTGGGGACCCCCGTGTTAGTCTATAGGTGGGTACACACTAGGCCAGTGGTCCGAAACATTTTCCTACTCGCGGCACACCATGAGGTTATACATAAATCTGGCGGCACACCTTACCGGTCGGGCGATTGAGCAAGAAATAAATAAAAAAATATGCAAGCCTCGGTTCTTCATCGACGGATTTGAGTCTTTCCCTTTTCGATGTTTTAATCTGTCCACGTCGAGAAGCCCAATTCACATAAATACGTAATTGGAAATGGCAATAGCACATTAATTGCCATGTCGGAGATAAGCCGGATATTCATTCCTTATTGTCGGGCAAAATCTATCTATAGGAACTTCGAGAAGTTAAAACTTCAAAGTTCTGTCAGCTTTTAATCCTGCGAGTTCCTCTGGGATATTAATTGGAAGATGTTCCGAATTTGCAAACGAATGGATCACGAACCCAGTCGAAATCTTTAACACTTTCTCCAAAGTACTTTTTGAATCTCTGCTGCAGGACTTCTAAATGTTCTTTAATTAAGTCCATCACCATTTTACTACCGTCATCAAGTGACCATATAGTTGGGAACATCTCACACGACCCATTTTCAAACCTCTGTAACCACAAATCCAGCTTATTCTCAAATCCTTTAATCTTATCCATACTCAGCGTCGGCCTTAGTCATTGCGAGGCCCTGGGCTGCAGATCTTTGCGAGGCCCCTTGTCCTTTGTACAAAATATATTAATCATAGATATTTCTGATAATCAACGATAAATGCAAACATCATAAAAATAAACTTTGAGTTTAAAAATATTATATTAGAAGAGTTATTAAAAGTTAACAAACATAAAGATGACAAATCATTAAGGATAAACTGAAGTACATTAAGGCCTTGGAAGATATACGTACAGGAATTTAAAAATAATGTTTGCGCCTTTTCCTGAAACTAAAATATTTAATATTAGCACAAGAAACTAACCAATGAGCTATTTAATTTTCAATTCAAAGAATAGAAAGAGCGGAAAATTAATCTTGTGTCATCGAATTCCTCAAATATGTTTTAATATTTTTTAACCATGAAAAACTTCTTTCTGCAGACGCAACTGTATTACGTGTAGCGGTAATAATTCTCACTCAAGATTTCTTTGATAGTGGGGTACCCTTCAGTAATTCAGTTAATTTTTTTTTTATTCTTTATGTCATTACTGTGATACCACCATCGTTTTCTTCATACAGGTCTTGTCCATCAATATCAGATGTTTCTCCTGCTATTATACGAATGTGACAGTCAATAAATCTAATTGAGAAATTTTGATTAGTTAGTAATTAATATATACTTTACCATCAATTAAACAAGTTTATTGTTACACTAACAGTTGAGGATAAACTAATTTCTAATCATAAACTTTAATCAAGCTGGGTAGCTGCAATGGCGTAGCTAGGGGGGGGGGGGCGGTGGGGGCGGTCCGCCCCGGGTGTCACCCGTTTGGGGGTGACATCCACATTTCGAAAATAGTAATCGAAATTAGTGTGACACAAAAAAAAATAAACTTCTTTTATCCTTTGGTGTCGAAACACGTCTACTTTTATTGTTATGAATATTTGTTTTTAGGTTGATCTAGCGCTTTTTCAAATGCGATCAAGATGGCTGTGCTCATTCGTTATAGTAGAATATAATTGTTGGCAATACCGTGCGCTTAAACAAAGAGAGCACCGCTCTGTAGCTCCAACAATCACAAGAAATCGTTCATTGTTGTGCTTGCCTTCCGTCACTGTTGTTTGGTTTGTTAGAAGCGGCGGTGGATATAATGTAAGTTTTCTTGAATAAAAAGAAGAAGTTTTAAAATTAAAGTTTATATATAATTGCTAAATTCATAGTAATTACACAGTTAAATTGTAAATCATCGAAAATATTTAGAGAAAATTTGGAAATGAAAACCAAGCGTATGTCGGAATACGCGTAGTCTAGGTTTTAAAATTGTTTTGCTTATTTAGAATTCCATTAGCTTTCAAGCTAAGATTTACAAGTGCTTTGAAGTTTTTCTAATAATTTTTGAATTTATTATCTGACAGATTCGTGATGTACAAACTGAGTACATTTCGCGTTATCCGATTTACACTATGCGTATCTGCCTATTATCGACAGTGCACCTATATTCGACATGAAATCGTATCATGTTCGAATTTATGCTAGTAAGAACTGTGCATTAAACTAGCAACACTGTCAGGTTTCAAATCAATCTGAACGGGTCCAAGTGTACGTTGATGGTATCGTCCGTCGTTGGTAATCAGTTTTTGTAAAGCTTGTGTTTAAAACAGTCGGAACCGTAACTGTTGTGTATAGAACTGTAATGTAAATTATAGATATATATTTAAAACTGTAAAGGAAATGAAATGTAAATTGTTAAACTATGTAAATAGAACTGTAAAGTATCTTGCTAGCGAAATCGTAACCTTTAGTAAGCACTTAAATTGTAGGTTCATGTAAGTTTGCTATGCTTTCTTCTGATCGAGAATATGTAAATATGATCGCGATGAAATAAATAAGCGTATGATTCTCTATGAATTTTCCATAATAAATTTAGAGAAGAAGAAAATTTGTATTATGGGTAACCCCTCTGTCGAATACAGGTGTATTCTTTAAATCGACAGAGATGTCGAACTTTTGTTCCTGATCAAACTGAGCGAACATTCAAGCCGTTTACAACATTTTTATTTATATGCTACATAGCGGCGCTAGAAATGTAAAATTAACACGCGAAGACGGTCTTCAGTACATGCAATGTCATATTTAGAAGTCTGTAGCTAAGTGTATCTTAGGCGGATAGTAAAATACTTCACTTGTGAAGTACTTCATGTAAAGACGGCAGATACCGCAAAGGCATGTTCTTATATTAGCTAAACCGTTTCTTTTCTTAAAAAAAATTCGTTGTTTTTAAATTGCATTTATTGTTCTATTTTTATGAAGGAACTTAATGTAGAGTTGCTTCTCTGACTATACAGTCTCTCCCAGGGTCTCACGACTTGTGGGACCCGGATTCTGGGTTTGCACCGATGGAACCCCATCTTGGTCTCTGGAATTGCTTCTACTTGGATCAAGCCACTTCTGTTAACTTTCCTCCCGATATCCCTTGCGAAGTCATTTAAATACAACCTATGTTAACGTTTCAACAATAAATGATTGAGTAGTTTTCGATTTTTAAAAAACTTTATAGCGAAATATTATGGTTGCCCTATAGTTACACTGGCAAAAATTAGAATCTCACCATGCATACAGGAATGGTAGAATTTTAGGAAACTTTGAAGATATATCCAGGGCCATACCCAGAAGAAATGATAGCAAATGGAAATGGATCCAGATAAGTTATTACCTTTAGATACAGTTTTCAGTAAGAAATGCGTCCAACTTGAGCACCAATGCATTCGTGGATTCTTGCCGACATTGAATCAACAAGTGTTTCGAATGTCTTCTTGGGGTATTTCTCTTTACGCCTGCATGTCTTTTGCAGTCAGTTATTGCGCAGTTTGTGCTGGGTCACCATGTGATCAAATGTGTCTACTCCTGGTATCCCAGACATGCTCTATTGGGGACAAATCTGGGGACTGTGCTGTTCAAATTGTGATCGAAACTCCTTGCAAGGCTTGTGTAACGATGGCCGCAATATGAGGACGGGCATTATCTTGTTGAAAGATGCGATTTGAATGGTGAACATGAAGGGTATCACAATAAGACGGCAGTACCTTGTCCACATAGTGGTGGGCTGTCATTGTGCCATCAACAACAGCCGACTCAGTCATGCTGTCGAAACTGATTGCCGCCAAAAAATGACATCGGTGACTGCATTTGTGTGATGTTCTGAAATCACAGCAGGTAAGCCGTTTTCCAATACGCCTCCGAACATGTCGTGAATTATCACTTTGCCACAGACAGAATCGAGACTCGTCTGTAAACACAAATGTACGCCCATTCACATGTCCTTTTATGTTTTGCATTACGCCAGGTTAGATAATGCTGGCAATGAAATCAGATTAATGGGACACATTGCACAGGGTTCTGAGAGCGTACTCCAGCTTCAAGCAATTGGTTTTCAATCGTCCGAGGAGGGGGGTGACTCTCTCTGTAACCACTGCTTGGATCTGGCCTGCAGTCAACCATATACCAGCAGCAGCCACCCACACAATTTGGCAGTCTTCAGGTGCTGTTATCCATCAGTATAGACCTGGAGTATTAGAGCTTTTTTTCATCAATGTGTAACAAGTCTGTATACTGACAATGCACTACGGCCAATCCTTTTGGAGATTTCACGATATGATGCACCTTTTTAAAACACGTCAATTCTCCTACCTCTCTCACAGTTAGACATTTGAGTGTATAGAGTTGTCACTCTTCGCCTGGGCATACTTAGCCAACAAGAACTCGTGGACAACAAAGTGTCATGTTACACCACACTGTACGCCACTAGTACCTTAAAAGAATATAAAAAAATAGCAATTTACATAATAGATAGCACCGTAATTCTCACATTATTACATGTAAAACTTTCCATTTTAAATCATTTAATACTCTTCATGTGGGCATACTTGGGGCCAAATTTCATTCATTTATCACAACATCATATGGGTGTTGGGATTTTAATTTGCGCCAGTGTGTGTATCAGTTGCTACGTGTAAAGGTCAAGCACTATTTTGCCAATACTGGTCTGTACCGTCATCGCAACGACAGTCGGCCGAGTGGCAGCTCGCTCCCTCGCGTCCACAATTTTCCATAGCTCGCCCATGTTCCTACCCGATCTTTAGTCTCCTTTAACGTTTACAAGTAATTGTTACAGGGAATCAGTGTTGGGGATGACAGGTAGGTTTGATACCTTTACTTGTCACAGTTTTGGTACGAAAGTACATTAAAATACTTTTTTATCTGACTGATGTAATCACCTATCTGGATTGATCTTTTATGTACAAAAATAGTATCCCAGCGCAGCAGTACCGGATTAATCACGTAGCAAATGCTACGGGCCTCGCGCCTTCTAGGGGGCCTCGCGCCTCCTTGGGGGGCCCCGCACCTAGGCTAGATGGGCGACCTTTTTTGTTTTTAGCACCACAGTTTTCCCCAGGACGGCAAAAATCAAGGGCCTCTTCTCCACATTTGCTACGGGCCCCGCGCTGTCTTAATCCGGCCCTGCAGCGCAGTATTAACAAATCATTACCACACTGTACCGGAATGCAATCGCAATGAAATGTCAATCACTTCGCACTTGACGTGTTTGTTTTTCTTGGTTCTTTTCGATTCATTCAGTATATTTTTTTTTTTTTTTTTAGCAAAGAATGATGTTATAACATATTTTAATTTAAATTTAGGTCATATAAAACATATAATAATTTCATGTTATCTCAAAGTTGTAGTCAGAGTTTCTTATTAGGAAACTCGCAGTGCACCTATATCGTAGTCACCTAACTTCGAAAGGAGACCTACAGATTAACGTGAAATTCGAACACGGAGCGTCCTAGAATCCTCGTATTAACAGATAAAAGCGTTGCCAGAGGTAAATGTCAATTTTTAGGCCCGCAAAAATTACAGTCGAGTCCGGGATTTGAACCGGGACCTTCAGTATCCAAACCGCAAGCAGTCATTGGAGTCACCAGTCCGAATGTAGGTGTAATGAAAAATAAGTTTGCAAACATGATACAATGAATATACTTTTTTTCTATACCATCTATTTTTGCTATCAAAAAACACGAACCAACTTTTATGTGTTTGAATACATGTTTTTCAGTGCTTCTAGATTAGTCTGGCGTATGGTTACGGCGTGCGATTCGGGTTTGGAAGGTCCCCGTTACAAATGCAGATCTCGGCTGCAATTTTTGTGGGTCTTAAAATTGATCTTCAACTCTGGCAATGTTTTGATTTATTAAGATGTTAGAACAATTCCTACATGTTAAGAACATCTTATGAATATGGATGAAAAAAAAGACACTTGTTTTAAGACCAATAATAACATGAAAACAACATTTGGTCGTAAGGGAAGGGAAATTTCCGAACTCTCTCTATGCGTTCTCCACATCCAGCAGACCGACACTGGTCCACACCGTCAAAACATAAACCAATCCAATGATGGCCGAGTGTCGGACGACACGCCGTGTCCTTTGGACAAACTTCGATCGAGTGAGCGCCAACAGTAGGAAACGTGTCGGTGTGGAACAGTATCGGGCAAGTGAGGCCCGATCTTCAGAGGAGTTAAAATTAATCTAATACCACTTTCGATCATCCTTGAGCAACACGTGGCCAAAATCATGCCATATTGATTATTGAACATGAAGTAAATCAAATTTTTAATTTCGAAAATGTGATTTACGGGTTTGCAGTTGTTAAAGCTAGAAAGCGGGTATTGTGAAAGCAATTTGTTTTATTTTATTTGTATATCTTTTAAATGTTGTTAATCTTACAATTTTATTAACTATTATTTTTAAATAACAATAAATTTGTATTTAATTATGTTTTATTAATATCATATTTTACACCTAAAAGATGATATAATATACTCAATTTTGGATTTAAGTTTTCAAGGGGTGACACCATCGATATCCGCCCCGGGTGTCACCCACGCTAGCTACGCCACTGGGTAGCTGCGCGAGGCCCCTCCAAGAGCGAGGATCGGGGCGATTGCCCTATTCGCCACCCCCAAAGGCCGCCTCTGTCCATACTAATAAGAATATTTTCGTTCCTACCTTGCATTTTGATGTTCAGCTCACTCAAGTGTACGAAAATGTTGGAATGATATGCCAATTTAAATACCCATTTGCCATCTGCGAATAAATCCGTGTACTTATGTCTTTCAACAGTCAAAAATGCATGGACCTCTTCTGTAAGTTCAAATATTCGCATTAACAACTTTCCTCGTGACAGCTAGCGTACTTCTGTATATAGCAGGAGTGTAGTGTGTTCTGAACCCAATTCCTGACATAAAACGGAAAAAAAGTCGCGAATTTAGGGGCCGCGATTTTATGAAGTTCGACTTTTACTACCTCGTCCACGACCTTTACTACTTCGTGTAGCATATCTTTCAGAGAAGGTGGCAGAGACTTAGCAACAGCGGCTTCGCGGTAAATGAGACAATGATCACATCGTACCTTGGGATTTACTTCGCGTACTTTAGCTGCAAATCCTTTCACTGGGCCTGTCTTAGCAGCCGCTCTATCTGTACAAACACTAACGCAATCCTTCCATGTTAATTCATTAAGGAGCAAATATTCATCAGTCAAACGAAATATTTCTTCATCGGTAGTTTGCTCTGGAAGTTCTTTGCCAAATAAGAAATTACTTACAATTACGGCTCCATCGATTGAGCGAATGAAAGCCAGAAGTAGTGCGTGGCGACTAATACATGTGGACTCGTCGATCTGAAGCGAGAACTTCTGACTCGTTCATAATATCTTCAATATCTCGAGACACATCAATAACTCGGCGACTGTTTGTGTCAGCAGAAAGAGGAATTTTTGAATTTTCACTACCAGGTTCTAAACACAGAACTACTCTCACCATCTCTTTACAAATAGGCTTTAACAGCGTTTCACCTATTGTATGTTGCAGTGGCGTAGCTAGCGTGGGTGACACCCGGGGCGGATATCGATGGTGTCACCCCTCGAAAATTTAAATTCAAAATTAAGTAAAATATAATATCTTGTAAGTGTAAAATATCATATTAATAAAATATAATTAAATAAACATTTATTGTTATTAAAAATTATAGTTAACAAAATTGTAATATTAACTTCATTTAAAAAAACACAATAAACTAAAAACAATATTCTCTTTTTAGCTTTAACAGCTGCAAACTCGTAAATCAAATCTTCAAAATTATTAATTTTAGTTACTTCATGTTCAATAGTCAATATGGCAAGATTTTAGCCACGAGTTGCTCGCCGGTGATCGAAAGTGGTTTTAGAGAGGCCTCTGAAGATCGGGTCTCAGTCCGACACTCGGCTGTCATTGGATTGGTTTATGTTTTGACGGTGCGGATCGGTATCGGCCTGCTAGATGTGGAGAAGCTCATCGAGAGAGTTCGGAAATTTACCTTCCCTTACGACTAAATGTTGTTTTCATGTTATTATTTGCCTTAAAAAAAAGTGTTTTTTTTTTATCCATGTTCATCAGATGTTCGTAAAATGTAGGAAGAGTCCTAGCATCTTCGCATTTAAAAAAAATCAGAGCTTTGCCAGAGTTGACCCACAAAAATTGCAGCTGAAATCCGCATTTGTAACCGAACCTCCCACACCCGAATCGCACGCCGTAACCAGACGCAAGACTCAGAGGCGGCCTTAGGGGGTGGCGAGCAGGGCAATCGCCCAGGGCCTCGCTCTTTCGGGGCCTCGCGCAACAACCCGACTAGAAAAATTTCCGAATTACCTCCATATGCTTCTCCACACCCACCAGCCTGACACCGGACCTCACCGTCAAAAACTAAACCAAACTAATGACGGCCGGATGTCGGCCAAGTGTCGGACGACATATAGTGTCCTTTGAAGAAATTCATCCGAGTGAGCGCCAATAATAAGAGAATAGTGTCGTTGCGGTGACTGTGCGGACCAGTATTAGTCTAGTTAGGCCGAACCTGTATACTTTACAAAATCGTTTGTACGGCATATATTTTTCAGTAGGTAAATAAACATTAAATGATATTAAGTTTTAGTGAATCTTACGTTATTAACAGTAATTACAGTAAAGATTGAGTTGTTAAAAAAACTGCGTAAAACTATTTGTAAATTATTTCTAATTTAGTTTTATGAGCAAAACAAGATTTATGAAATGAGTTCGCGTGATCCTGATGCCAGTAAAAAATTTGAGTCGGGTAGTTCAAAAAGTAAACGAGCTATTAAAAGAAAGCTTGTGTTTTAATTAAAGATTTTGGTCTTAGGAAAAGCAGGAAACATTATTTTTAAATACCTGCATATATATTTCACGGTTTTTACATACCTTAGTTTATCATCATTAATGGTTTGTCGTTTTTATGTTTTGTTGAATTTTATAAATCTTCAAATATAATATCTTAGATTCAAAAAATATATATCCGTAACGTTTGCATTTCTCGTCAGTCATAGGAAATACCGAACTACCTACTTTCAGTTCACCTACTTTGCACAAAAGATAAGGGCCTCGCGAAAATCTTCCGCCCTGAGCCTCGCAACGGTTAAGGCCGCCGCTGGCAAAACTAATCTAGAAGTACTGAAAAATATGTATTCAAACACATAAAAGTGGATTCTTGTCTTTTGATTGCGATTTGCGTGCGATTTGGAAACTGTAGGTCCGGGTTCAAATCCCGGTCTCGTCTGTAATTTTGCGGGCCTTAAAACTGACTTTTACCAATGGCAAAGCTTTTATCTTTTAATGCGAAGGACGCTCGGTGGTTTGAATTTCACTTTAATCTGTAGGTCTTCTTTTCAAGTTAGGTGACTACGATATAGGTGCACTGTGAGTTTCCAAATAAGAAACTCTGTGGCTAGAACATTGAGATAACATGAAATTATTATTTTTACTATACACAATCTTTACGACTTATATTTAAATTAAGATATGTTATAATCTCGTTCTTCACTAACAAAAAGTATTGAGTGAATCGAAAAGAACCTCAGACAAAACAAACACGTCAAGTGCGAGTGATTGACATGTCATTGAGATTGCGTTGATACTGTTAATACTGCGCTGGGATACTATTTTTGTACATAAAATATTAACCAGTTAGGTGATTACGTGAGTCAGATAAAAAAGTATTTTAATGTACATTCGTACCAAAACTGTGCAAAATAAAGTACAGTACTCTATTATAAAGTAGGGTGTCAAACCTACCTGTCATCCCCAACACTGATTCCCTGAAACAATCACTTTTAAACGTTAAAGGAGACTAAAGACCGGGTAGGAACACGGGCGGGCTATGGAAAAGTTTGGACGCGAGGGGGCGAGCCGTCACTCGGCCGGCTGTCGTTGCGGTTACGGTACAGGCCAGTATTGGCAAAGTGCAGTTCGACCTTTACACTTAGCAACTGATACACAAACTGGTGCAAATTAAAATCCCAGCACCCAGACGGTGTTGTGATAAACGAATGAAATTTGGCCCCAAATATGCCCACGTAAATGATTTAACATTAAAAGTTTTACATGTAATAATGTGAGAATTACGGTGCTATATATTATGTAAATTGTAAATTTTTTTTAGCGTATAAGTGGCGAACAGTGTGGTGTCACATGACACGTGGTTGCCCACAAGATTTTGTTGTCTAAGTATGACAAGGCGAAGAGTGACAACTCTAACTCTCTACACCCAAATGTCTAACAATGAGAGAGGTCGGAGAATTGACGTGTTTTGAAAGGGTGCATCATATCGTGAAATCTCCAGAACGATTTGCCGCAGTGCAATGTCAGTATACCGACTTGTTACACAGTGATGAAAAAAATCTCTAATACTCCTAGAGCAGCCACAGGTCCATACAGATGGATAACGGCACGTGAAGACTGCCAAATGGTGTGGGTGGCTGTTGCTGGCAAATGGTTGACTGCAGGCCAGATCCAAGTAGTGGTTACACACCCCGCCTCCGCCCCTCCCCGGATGATTGTAAACTAATTGCTTGAAGCTGGGTTACACTCTCTGGCCCCTGTGCATTGTCTCCCATTAATCTAATTTCATTGCCATCATCATCTACCCTGGTATAATGCGAAACACAATTGTATATTTGTGTTTAGAGACGAGTTTCGATTCTGTCTGTGGCAAAGTGATAATCGACGACATGTTTGCAGGCGTAGTGGAGGAACGGCTTATCTGCTGTGATTTCAGAACCTCACGCAAGTGCCGTCACCGGTGTCATGTTTTGGTGGCAATCAGTTTCGATAGCATGACTGAGTCGGCTGTTGTTGAAGGCAATGACAGCCCATCACTATGTGGACGGGGTACTGCATCTTATTGTGATACCCTACATGTTCAACATCCGAATCGTATTTTCCAAGACAGTGCCCGTCCTCATATTGCGGCCATCGTCACACAAGCCTTGCAAGGAGTTTCGATCACAATATGGACAGCACGGTTCCCAGATTTGTCCCAAATAGAGCATTTCTAGGGTACCAGAAGTAGACACAGTAGATCACATGGTCACCCAGCACAAACTGTGCAACAACTGCCTGCAAAAGACATGCACGCGTAGTAAGACATACACCAAGAAGACATCCGAACACTTGTTGTGTCAATGCCGGCAAGGATCCACGAATGTATTGGTGCTCAAGTTGGGCGCATTTCTCACTAACAGCTGTAAAAGGTAATAACTTAGCCTGATCCATTTCCATTTGTTATTATATCTTTTAGGTATGGCCCTGGATATATTTTCAAAGGTCCCTAAAATTCTACCATTCATGTATGCGTGTTGTGATTTTAATTTCCGCCAGTGTAACTATAGGGCGACCATAAGATTTCGCTATAAATTAAAAAAAGTCGAAAGCTACCCATTTGTTATTGAAACGTTAACATAGGCTGTATTTAAATGACTTCACAACCTCGGTATTTTGAGGACCAAGGGATATTGAGAGGAAAGTTAACAGAAGTGGCTTATGCAAGTAGAAGCAATTCCAGACCCAGATGGGGTCCCATTAGAGCAAACCCAGGATCCGGGTCCCACAAGTTGTGAGACCCTGGGGGATACTGTATAGTCAGAGAAGCAACTCTACATTAAGTTCCTTCATAAAAATAGAGGAATAAATAAAATATAAAATAAAATTAAAAAAAACAACGTTCAGGTAATAAAAGAACATGCCTTTGAGATATCTGCCGCCTTTACATGATGTACTTAATAAGTGAAGTATTTTACTACCCGTCTAAGAAATAAGTAGCTACATACTCCTAAATATGATATGAATCGAAGCCCATCTCCATGTGTAAATTTTAGATTTATAGCACCGCTCAGTAGCGTATAAATAAAGATGTAAACGGCTCGAATGTTCGTTCAGTTTATGATTAAAGCTCAATTTTTGTTCAGGAACAGAAGTTCAACATCCCTGTCGATTTAAGGAACCCATAAGAATGTAGGTACGTGTATTCGACAAAGAGGTTACCCATAATAGAAATCTTCTTCTGTAAATTTATGATGGAAAATTCTTAGAGAATCATACGCTTATTTATTTGATCGCGATCATATTTGTATATTCTCAATCAGTAGAAAGTATATCAAACTTACATGAAACTAGAGTTAAAGTGCTTAGGGGCCATCCATAAATTACGTGAGGTGAAATAGGGGCGGGGTGCAACGAAATCTCACCAATTCTCATGTGAGATTTTTTAAAATTGTGTTGGACTGTAGAGCTAAAAAAAAATGTTTACAAATGACGCGAATGTCGATTTTAGGGGGGTATTTCGTCGAAAAGTGTGGGTGTAACCTAAAAAAAAAGGTCTCAAAAATTTGCGAGGGCGATCCGTAGGGGGAGGGGGGGGGAGGATGGTCCTAAAATTCGGAAAAACACCTCACGTAATTTATGGATGTCCCCTTACTAATGTTACGATTTCGCTAGCAAGATACGCGGTTTTAAACACATGCCCTACAAAAACTGATTAACGACAGACGATAACACTTGGACTCGTCCGGATTGACTTGAAACCTGACCGTATTGCTAGTTTAATGCAGTTTCCCGAATCATTTTATTTGCATAAATTCGAACATGATATGATTTCATGTCGAGTATAAGTGCACTGTCGACAAAAGGAAGGTACGAAGAGTGAATATCGGATAACACAAAGTGTACTCAATTCGAATCTGTCAGATGATAAATTCAAAAATTACTAGAAAATACTTCAAGTCACTTGTGCATCTTAGCTAGAAAGCTAATGGAATTCTAAAAAAGCAAAACAATTTTGAAGCCTAGACTACGCGTATTCCAGCATAGGCATGGTTGCTTTTTTTTCATTTTCAAAGGAAAATCTAACATTTTTCTTGAAATAATTTCGAGGAATTACAATTTAACTGCCTAATTACCATGACTTTAACAATTTTAGATATATCCTTTAATTTTAAAACTTCCTCTCTTAATACAAGAAAACTTACATTATATCCACCGCCGCTCGTAACAAACCAAACAACTGTGACCGACGGCAAGCACAACGAGTTCCTGTGATTGTTGGAGCAACAGAGTGATGCTCTATTGTTTAAGCGCGCGGTGTAGCCCAAATAATATTATTATACTCTACTGTACTGGATCGTATTTGAAAAAGCGATATATCAACTTAAAAAGAAATATTCAGAACATTAAAGGTAGACGTGTTTCGACACCAAAGGATAAAAGAAGTCTATCAAAAATATATATATCGTATAGATATATTTTTTGTATCAAACTAATTTCGATTACTATTTTCAAAATGCGGGTGTCACCCCCAAACGGGTGACACCCGGGGCGAACCGCCCCCACCGCCCCCCCCCCCCTAGCTACGCCACTGGTATGTTGTTTCTTGACCTTTACGATTAATTCGGCTGCCTGTCTTGTACTTTTTCCGAAACACGTACTATAGCGGTCATGAACGTTGTTTGTTTTTTCTTATTTTCCAACAACCGACATCTTTGCTCGATAGAGAAAAATGCTTTGTTGACAAATGTCGTTTTAATATATTGGGAACCATAGTAACGTTATTGAGTTTTTCAGCACATACGACACACTCGGAAATTGGGAACGTTTTTTCACCACACACAAAAAAAACCATATGGTAAGTACTGTATTTATCACTATATTTTCACTGCAAACATTTGTTTCTTTCTTTCTGGCTCAACGCTTTCACCAGTTGCACTCATAGACGGAACATTCGGTTCAAGGAATTTGTCCATCGTGAAGAAATAAAATAGTCTGCTAATTGTAATAGAAAATACCAAGACTAGCTACTAACAAAGAGCACAGATATGATGAAACTGAAGAAATTGTAAGAAGCGGGATTAATACACTTTAAAGAAGTCGCATATAGGGTGCCGATTGTTTTTACAGCGATGTCTAACAATGCGTAGGTGCAACGGTCCAGGAACAAAGTAGTATTGTTGGAGAAGCACCGACAACGTAATAAAATGATATAAAGCTTGGCAAGTTCTGCTAATCCCAGCAGTTTAGACTGAGGGAAAAGCACATAAACAGAACATGCGGTAAATATAACAGAACCTAAAAGCCCAGCAGCAGAGGCGAGGAATAAATAAATTTAAAAAATGAATAAACAAAACTAACAGCAACTGTTAGTAAATAAATAACATTTAATTTCTTACAATATGACAATACGTAACAATTCGCGCCACATGAAACTAAAATATAATTTATAAAACAACTTGACAATTAATTCCTTATAGTGGGTAAAATTTCGCGGCACACCTTTCACCTTATCACACCGGTTGCGGAACACTGCACTAGGCGAACGCAAGCAAATGCATGCGGCCGAATCTGTGCAGCGTTTGTTAAGAATTTGCTTGTTGTTCACATTACAACGAAGGTAGGCGCTATTTATCATTCTTTGATGTTCGCGGTTTTATGCGGTAAAAATATTTTTATATCTACCATAAAAATGGCGGCAGAAGATGCTTTTAATCACTGATAGTGCGCCGTACATTATTAATTATAGATTTGTCTCTGGAAATTACCGTAGAACACAATCAGTAACCGATATGATAAAAAAGCTCGAATGGGATTAATTGGAAGAGTGAAGAGCGTCATGGGAGTGTGCAAGGCCTATATTGGTGATAAGGCGTGAAACGATATTTGTGCAACAACTAACACTAATACATGGAACGGAAAAGATGAACACAAGCTGGAACTTGATTTCAGGCACAAGGGAGTGGGGAGAATTTCTTTCGTAGGTAAGGTTATGATGGATTGGAATAAGTTACATGGAGAATTGATGAATAATTTACGAATAACGTAGAAACAATTTAAAGTTGAAATTTGTAAAGGGTAAAGTAGGTAGATAAAGAATAGGACAAAATGGGTGTGTCGGGAAATTGCCACCGGAGCGTGCGCTCCATAGCAATTAAATTAATGAAATAAGAAGACGCAGGAGATGACAACGACGGTGGTGCATGACTTCTTTATTCGAAAGTAGAAATTTGTGTAGAGGGACAGACTTAATAGACAATCTTACAGCAGAAATTAGATATGGACTTTTTACAAGTTTCTGCAGAATGAAATGAACCGACTTTGATACGTTATTCAAGCAGATTGGTCGGAAGATTTCAAAACGTCAGTATTTTCTCTATCCCTTGGTGCAAATTTATCCGGAATAAATGACACATATTTAAATCCAAACTATGTCGATTTAAATTAATTTTCCTGTTTTTGGAAGTTCACATCTGAAGGATCCCAGTTGAGATTTCATTTTCCTTTTCGTGTTTTTTGACCCCCTTTTCATAATATCACTAATTTCGTTCCTGGCACAATGTTTCCTTATTTTATTTTAATAATCATTATGAATTCCATAAACGCTCGTGTTTTCTATATAACTCTATAAATTTTAAGGAATCCGTGATAGACAGCTCCATGTTCCTTGCAAAACAACAAAAGCTTTCTTCTTGACGTACACACTATAATTAAGCCGAAAGCATGCGGTCCGCATTTTGCTTTGATGTACCGCCTCCCGAACGAAACCAAGCACAGGCAAACGAATGCGGTTGGAAGCTTTCATTCGCCTTCGTTTTCATGTACACACTGAGTGAAGGTATGCGTTCGCTCGCGTGTGGTCGCATGCATTCGCCTAGCCCTAGTGTATACCCACCCTAAGATAACAGCCAGGGCCGGATTAAGACAGCGCAGGGCCTGTATCAAATGTGAAGAAGAGGGAAAATTGTAGAGCCAAAAAAAAGGTCGCTCAATCTAGACTAGATGCGGGGCCCTCCTAGGAGGCGCGAGGCTCGTGGCATTTTCTACCTCCTGTTACGTGGTTAATCCGGTACTGATAACAGCAACAAACAGACTTTAATTGAAATACTACTAAGTACTGCCATATTGGTGACATAACTGATAAGCTGGTCCATGTGACGCCGGTAATTGTGTAGAGCTGCTGATTAGGAAGCCCCGGTATGGCGGAAGAAACTTTGGCTTTCTACACAATGATGCGGTGTAATCCAGACATCCAAATACCAATGACTCCGTCCGCGGACCCCTGCGGTTATAACAGGCAAGGTGTTTGCTTTGAGGCTTCGCGCCAGATGGGGAAAAAACCACCTCGGATACTAATTGCGAAATCATCGGTCAGTTGCATCCACTCCGTAAAGAGTCTTTAAAAGTTACTTGGGAATGAGGCAATATGACCAAGATCTACAAAGTACAAAGGGTCTTCAAGGAAGGTACCCAAGAAACCACTTTGCTACCTTCGAAAAGACAGTCAGAAAGGCACTTGCATTCCTTAGGATACGAGTTCCGTTTTTAACTAACATTAGCTTTTTTCGCTGCCAAATATACTAAATGAATTACAACAGCCATTATATTTGTAACTCTTAAATCTGGTTTCGTCACATGTTGCAGACTGCTGAAAAGATTAATCCTGCACAGATTGACTAGTTAAAATGTCGATCATATTCTCACGGAACAATCAGCATTTACAGTATTAAAGATATTGGAAAAAAGAAAGGCGTTTGGCATTATTGGCCGGGAGATCCTGAAGGGGCCGCCTGTTTGACAGATGCCTAAATTACGGTGGAAAAATTAGTGGCAGTACTACAAAACCAGTCAAAAAAAAAGTCTTTCCCAGGAGAGAGTAAAAATGTCCCGCTTCCGCAAACAAAACGACAGTTAAATATATCTATCATTAAGGTCTCAAACAGACGACGCGTCTTTTACCGCGCGGCGGTAGAGTCGACGCAAACACCATTGCTGATCACGCTAGCGCTTATTAGCTGCAGTCTATATATGGAAATGTTCTACGAGTTTTCGCTTATTTCTATCTACGTCACAGATCAAAAAAATATCTAACTGGAATGCTGAGAATGTTACTGATGAAGACCGTTGGACGGAATTATTTCATCACTTCCGCAGTGGTGTAGCTAGGTCAACAAGGGCCCCGGTGCAAAAAATTTATTTTGGGCCCTCAGGTCAGACGGGCGAACTTTTTTTGCTTTGTGTGCTGGTAGGGGCCCCCTGAACTGAGGATGGGGGCCCTTGAATTGTTCTTTAGGGGCCCCTGAGCAGTGGTTGCCCCCCCCCCCCCTGAGCAGCGAGAGCCCTTAGTGTTCTCAGGGGCCCCTTAGACGACGGTAGAGCTAAAAAAAAAAAGGTCGCCAGTTTGCCGGGCCCTCTAAACTGCGTTGAAGGCCCCTAGAGGTGCGCTTAGGGGCCCCTTGAGGTATGCTTGGGGGCCCCCTGAGCGTGAGGGCCCCGGTGCACTGCACCGCCTAGCCCCATAGTAGCTACGCCCCTGCACTTCCGTGCTAACACTATCAACTTTACGAACTTCCGTATAACTATTGAGTACGTTGAGTGTCTGCCTGGAAGTAACATATCTGTCGAGAGATTTTTTTCTCTGATAAATAAAAGTACCTGGATGACCGATCTTCGCTCGGCATCTTTCGAATTTTGTCCAGTACCGGTATGCAAGATTTCATCAAAATCCTTAGAGACGTTTATGAGAAATTAATTTTATCGGGGACTGCACCACCTTCGGAACCGCCGCGAAATTGGTAGTAACCTGTTGAAATTTGGTTTAATTGCTTCGTCATTATGTCCTCTTTGCGGAAAACTTGCTAGGAATTTAAAATGCTGAAATATGACAGCCGTTGGATGCCGTCAGGTTGAAAAATCAGTGATAGTCTCTTAAAATGTTGATTTAATCTTTTATTGTAATATTAGCATAAAGCCACGAAAACGCCACCAGTTGCTTAAAAGTTTTTATTCTTTAAAACTTTACTGCAGTTTCGACAAATACAGGTTTGTCTTCTTCAGAAGTATGACACCTAAACAAAAATTCATGTTAAAATTGCACTATGATAAAATATATACATACAGCTTTATTTTTAAAATACTAGCTGGTACCCACGACTTCGTTCGTGTTTGTAAAGAATTTGTATTGACAGCTACCGACATCTAACAACCATAGTGCACGACAGGAGATACGATTCTACTACCATACACAAACACCAATGCTCTATGTTATGTAGTTTTGGCAGAAAAGTGACATTTGCGGAGGCACATGTCTTTCGTCGAAATACGAAAATATCCTTGACCGGCCACTTTCAACCACCATATCTCCCACACTACCACAGTTACTGAAATTCGGCCGATGTTGTGATCGAAAGGCGACTCTGTGTTACCACACACAAACGTCAGTGATCTGCGATAGATAGTTTTAGCTGGAAAGTGATACACCATGACACATGCGTCTTTGGCAGAAATATGAAATTGCCGCAGGTCGACCACTTTCAATCCCCATATCTCCCACACCCCCATAGCTACCGACATCTAACAACCATAGTGCATGACAGGAGACACGATTCTACTACCACACACAAACACCAATGGTCTATGCTATGTAGTTGTGGCAGGAAAGAGAAGTATAAGAAGACACAAATTTTTGATCGAAATATGAAAACGCCATGCATTGGCCAACTTTAATCATCATATCACCCACATCCCCACAGCTATCGTCATTCGGCCAACGTTGTGCACGACAGGAAACTCCATGTTATTTCCACACACAAAGACCGGTGATCTGTGTTTGGTAGTGGTGGTTGAAAAGTGAAATATATGAAAACACACGTCTATATATATATATAAGATTATGAAGCAGCAATCCTGGCAAATCCAGTGAGTTAAAGAATTCTGGTGGATAGTTGACGACATCATCTTGGTTAGTTGCGCAATCAATTGATTTGTATATCCTTAATTCACCGGAAATTTCATTTTGAATTTCGAAACTTATTTAATTAACGTCCGTGTTTTTGTCCGGTCGTTCAACCAAAAATTGACAGGAAATGTAACGCAGCCACTCAAAACGTTTACAGGGATTTTGTCATTACCAATGCCAATGAGTTGTTTTGAAACCATTTCTTCCGATCAATCATTTTGCAATTCCAAAGATAATCATAAAGCGCCTTTGTTTTGTTTTGATTGACTGGCAGTAATATTATTTTCGTTGATGACACGCAAACCTTTTTTTTCCTTCGAACTTTATTTTGGGCAGGCATAGATTAATATCCATACAGTCTAATCAACTTGAAGGCATACCAGAGCTAATCCTAACACGCCTTCGTTTTGTTTTATTTTGATTGACTGGTTTGTATGGGAAAAGAAAGGTGTTGATTTTACTATTTTCCTCGCAATTTTTACGTTTTTTCTCTCCATAAGAACCTTCCTTGTGGATTAACGAAAATATGAAGTAAAAAATAATTTGCCGAATTGGTCGAGCCGTTCTCGAGTTTTGCACTTAGCAACACATTTGGCGATTCATTTTTATTTATATAGAAGATTTTAAAAGTTAGAAAGTATTATTAGTCGCAACCAATTCAATCACCATGAATTCTACCCGAACATAGTTTAAAACGAATGGAACCCATCACCACAAGGATTACCAGAACATTGCATTCTTAAAATAATAGGATAAGTGTGGCTCGATCGTCATACGATAATGCATATCGCTTCTCAACTGAAATACCAGTAATCGATTTTGTTTTTTAGGTATTCTTAATATTGCATCCTTCTAAACTGATGCATTTTATTTTCATAGTCGAAACTTTCGTGGTAGGCGGCATGGGTATAAATGTAAACACACTGAACAAATAAACACACAAATGGTTTTCGAGAGAACGAAAATTTAAAAGCAACCAAGAAAATGCCACGCACGGTACGTCAGTGATATTATTTTCGCTGATCACACGCATGATCACACGCAGGCATAGATTAATATCCACAGAGCCTAATGAACTTGAGGTCATACCAAAGATAATCCTAACGCGCCTTTGTTTTGTTTTGATTGTGGGAAAAGAAAAGTGTTGGTTTTACTATTTTGCTTCCAGTTTTTGCGTTTTTTTCTCTCCATAAGAACCTTCCTTGTGCCTTAACGAAGATATAAAAAAAAGAATTAGCCGAATTGGTCCAGGCGTTATTGAGTTATGCGCTTACCAACACATTTTGCGATTCATTTTTATATTATAGATGACATTATACATACGTTAAAATTACATAGGTGGAAGCATTATCACAATTCAGTCACTTTTGTGCGAAAGTTGCACATCGTCACGATTCTTCCTTCCGTCTACTAGACATCTGTACGAGGCGGGCGACTTCCGCCAACTGTCCAGTTATATGTGAATCAACGAACTTCGTAACTTTGTTAGATGACGCTACGTGGTATATTACTATGGCTACTTAAAAAGCAAATTTAGTTTACTGTGTCAAGATTGCATTATGGAATGATGGGCTGAGGTGCAAGTTTGCACTATTCGTAAAATGTTATCGTGACTAAGATTATTTAAAGAAGTGCTTAAATGTGATATAATAAAAATTGTAACATAACATTTAAAAATTGGTTAAAATCTACTTCATATATAAACAATTACTTAACTAATAGATTTTTTTTTTTTTTTAGGAGAATCAAACATTATAGACATATGTATTAAAATACAGTATGTTATTCAGTTGAAATTACTGGCTTCAAGGCTTCTAAGAATTGTTTGTTAGCTAATTCCCGCTGGTCATTAAGCATATTACCATCATTTTTCATTAAATGCTTAAAGATTTCTAATTCTTCTAATAGGTCTAATTAACGTCCTTTCTTTTCTCTGTGTAGAATTATCGTACTTTCTAAACTTCTCGCCGAGTGGTTTGCCTTTAACAGATGTTCGCCAAACGTGGAATTAGGAATGTTGTTGTTTTTCTTTTTTTTTGTATGTGTTCTATATATCTGATTTTTATTTGCCTGACTGTTTGCCCTATGTAATACTGAGGGCAATTTTTACATGTAATTTCATAAACTCCTGAATTGGAAAATGGGTCATTCGTCATTTTAATGGCATTTATAATGTTTATCTTTATACTGTTATGAGTAGAATATGAATTTTTGTTTATGTGTCATACTTCTGAAGAAGACAAACCTGTATTTGTCGAAACTGCAGTAAAGTTTTAAAGAATAAAAACTTTTAAGCAACTGGTGGCGTTTTCGTGGCTTTATGCTAATATAAATTTTTTACCGTTGCCGACACGCAGCTATGCTCAAGATTTTATTGTAATGTTTTCTTACCGTTTCAGCTTTTCTCCATTGGAAAAAGTCGCATTGAATTGACAAATAGACAATTTTTATCCGAGTGATGCCCGCCATCTTATATAGAAACGAGCATTCAGAGAATGCTTCCATTGTAAACAAATACACCATTTCCCATGGACGCCGCAGAACGCAAAATTGCATAAATTTTTTTGTCTTGGTCCAGGCTATATTTCAACCTAACCACAAAATCTATGACGAAACGAAACTGTTTAGGTTGGTATGATCCCTGTACCGATAGTTATTTTTTTGTTATTTTTGCAATGCTGATTGCATTTCGCAGTTGCTCAGCCGTATATTTCGGCATTTTTAATTTTTCTAGCGACTTTTCCGCAAAGCAAGAGGACATGTTGACGAAGCAATTAAACCAAATTTCAACAGGTTACTATTAAGTTCGCCGAGGTTGCGAAAGTGGTACAGCCCCCATTTTATCTATTTTCAAGAGTTGCTTATATAATAGTACGAGGGTGAGTCAAATGTAAACCTTAAATTTGTAATAAAAAATCGAAATTTCGCGCCGTTATCCTGTAAGTTGGTAAGCGTGCTACAAGTAGCATGCAGAATGGCCTGTAGGTGGCAGCATAGTGTAGATGCACTAATACCATCGCAGTATCAGTATAAAGATGGCTGCCCCACTTGAGACTTGCACCAGGGAAGAACAGCGTTCTGTTATTCGGTTTTTAAGTAGTGAAGATGTGAAATCTAATGAAATTCATCAAAGAATGACGGTTCAGTACGGTGATGCATGTTTGTCACAGCAGCAAGTCTACGAATGGAGTAGGAAGTTCGCAAATGGTGTGAATTCAGTGGAAGATGCTCCTCGTCCAGGTCAGGCACAACGAGTTGAGACTCCACAGAATATTGCAGCAGTTGAATCAATAGTGATGGAAAACAGCCGAGTGACACTGAATGACATTGCAGCATGTTTAAAGATGGTTCAGCACACCACATTGTGCATGATGTGCTCCAGTTTCACGAAGTGTCTGCAAGATGGGAGCCACGACAGCTGACTCCTGAAATGAGAGAACGACATGTTGATGCTTGTGAAGAACTTGGCGCTTTGAACGAGAAGGTGATGGCTTCCTTGCAAGAATCATTACTGGGTACGAAACCTGGGTTCACTTCCACCAACCGGAAACGAAGAGAGCGAGCAAGGAATGGCGCCATTCCTCATCACCAAAACCAAAAAAGTTTCGAACAGAATCATCAGCAGGGAAGGTTATGCTGACTCTCTTTTGGACGAAAAATGCGTCATTTTGGAGCATTACATGCCTAGAGGGACCACTGTCACCAGTGCATCATACACAGATCTCCTAAAAAATCATCTTCGGCCTGCAATCAAATCAAAGCGACGTCGATTGCTGTCATCAGGTGTCCTTTTGCAACATGACAATTGAAGGCCCCACACTGCCCGTACAACAGTTGCAACAATCACAGGTCTGGATTTTAAGTCTTCCTCATCCACCATACTCACCTCTCTGATACTCACCAGATCCTGCCCCAAGTGATTTCCATATGTTTGGACCACTCAAAGAAGCAATGGGAGGAAAGAAGTTCCGTTCTGATGAAGAGGTATGCCACGCGGTGCATGAGTGGTTGCGCGGACTACCAAAAGAATTTTTTTCTAAAGTAATTTATGCACTTTGTAAGCGCTGGAGGACTTGCATTGAGCGTGGGGAAGATTATGTTGAAAAGTGATACAGCTTTCTACCACTTCTGCACAATAAATAATACTTAAAAAAATATTTAAGTTTTTCATTTGACTCACCCTCGTTTTAGATTGGATAGAAAGAAGTATATTAAGCAATTCTATCAGAGGTAGGACGGCTAGTTCCTTTTCTCTGGGACCTATTTTAGCGTAGAATCCCAGACACAGAACTCCCCACCGTAGTTCATATGGTTAAATATAAACCTTAAAAATTCTTGCTCCCACCGGAATTTTAACCCGGGATCGTAGCCAGAATTTTTTAAGAACTAGTACAGTGTGGTGTGACAGCGTCACCCACAATGAATATAATTAAATTATTATTAATTATATTCATAATTCTTTTTTTGTTATATTCAAATTTATTAATTATTTAGTCTTGCAACGTGTAATTAATTGTAAATAATGAGGGTTGTCTGGATAGGTTAAATGTATGTTTAAAACCAGGGCGGCCAAAGGTATATTTTATTGTAAATCAATTTTTCTGTAAACGCGTGGCTCAGAAGGGTTGAATATCGAAGGCTAGAAACTGCCATTTCGGCGGTTGAGAGAGGAACAATGGAGCAGGCGAGGCGACTCGATGTGACCTACCCCCTACCCCGCTACTACCCCGAAGGCCACGTAGGAAACGCGCGAAGGAGACGGCGAATGCGACGCATGATATTAAACACGTGACGACGGAAATGTGTAGATAGCCAATCCTGAACATTTATTGGGGTCTACAATACTAATTCCGTGGAGTTCTTTTACATGTGGCGAGCAACTAGCCGAGGAAGAAGAAGGAGCCATTTTGAGACAGCACTTCTGTCCAAGACGAGCTGATGAACGGACGTGACTTCTGTCCAAGACGAGCTGATGAACGGACGTGACTTGGGTCCAAGACGAGCTGGTGAACAGACGTGCTAGCCGGCACGCTCTCTGATGATCATTGTGGTTGATCATTTCTTGCTTTGGGAAAGCGAGATGTCGAGTGGCATGCTTGCCATTATTTGGAAGTTATGCTAATAACGCGGTCGTAGCCGCTTATTTAGCTTCCATTGCTGCAGTGGCATTGTGTTTGTCGCTCACCATCACGGCGATGATTCTATGGTAATGTACCAGAAACGACGGTCACTATTCAGTGGATTTTAACAGACTTATGTGCCCTTAAGCGACGCCTGGGTTAAGACTCTGCTCCCGTCACTTAAATTCTGAGCTAGCTGAATTTATATTTCGATTCAATTTTTTCTTAAGCATCTTGCTGTTTGTTAATTTAATTTTGATGCTTTTCATTCACTTTATACGGCGCCCCCTGGGATTTTCCTTTGTACAGTAAAATGTTAGCTTCAATTTGATGGCCTGTGTTGCCATGTTATTTCAATGTTAACTTTGCTGTTTTTATTACTTGTTTGAGATATTTCATTCAGTTTTGTTTGCTTACTCCGGCGAATTGTAAACGTCGGGTATTGCTTGTTTTTGCTGATCTGATTGTGTTTAACGTAACGTTAATTACTACCCGACCTTGTAAGGCCATAAGACTCAATAAATGAGGTTTTAATTTGTGTCTGAAATTCATGGTTCTAGTTAGTAACCTATTAGATCCCCTTATAACATCATTATTATATGTATTTTTCATTTTCAGGAATTATTTCAGAGTTAATAATAATTCCCCCCTCCCTTTTTTGGCAACTCACGTTTTCTTAACGGTAGCCAACAAATGGTCTCTTTACAATTGGCACCCAACGTTTCGGGCTTTTGCAAGTCGAAATTATTTTGAGAATTTCACAAGTCTAAAAAAAATCCATGGATGTGACCTGTGTTGATTCATTTTATTATTTTAGAATAAATTTTATGTTGAAATTTGTTTGCTTTGTTTGCCATGCTTGATTTAAATCTAAATGTGTGATTTATTTCAATCAGTTGTTCAAGTATATTTTCGTTCACTTGCATCAAGCATGGTTGGTTTAAAATTAAAGATAGAGTCAGTGCTTTTAAAATTTTAATGCATGGTAAAAGTTAAGATTTTTCTTTATGCTGATTTTGCTTATGTGTTGAGGTATTTGTGTCGCATGAAACATCGTTGTTTTTCCTTGTTGTTTAATTTTGGATGGGTTTTATTTCATGCTGAAGGGATTTATGCGCGAAATTTGTTTAATGCTGTACTTTTCGAGTTAAATCGCGCCGGTTGTATTTTGTTTGTTGTCGATTGTTCAAATTGTTCGGAGTTGAAATTTTGTATCTTACGATCAAATCTATGAAGTTGAGGTCACGCACCATTAATAGGGCAGATCGATCAATTATTCGTAACATTTCCGAGCAAACTAACGCGATGGATCAAGCACCGGAAGTACGCGACATACCGTTGGCGGACAACGAGTGTAATGATACTCCTAGTACGCGCAGCATTCACTCAAATGCATCATTAGATGGGGAACAGTTAGGGATTTTTCCAACCCCAGACAATGAAACCGTTCAAAATTCACCCATGCGGGCAGAAGTTGAAACACGTGCGTCGCAAATAACGGTAGAATTGCCACCGGCGACCGCACAACCCCAAGACCAAAACCTGCTATTTAACATGCTGGCGGAATTAAGTAGACAAATGGCTTCGCAAAATCAGAAATTAGATGCCCAAAGTCAAAATTCTGATTCATTGAGGCAGGAATTGTCTAAACAAATAGCTTCACAACAGGAGGACATAAACAAGCGTCTAGATGCACAAAGTCAAAGTTCTGTCTCATTGAGGGAGGACATAAATCAGCGTTTGGATGCACAAAATCAAAAATTTGAGTCGCAAAATGCTTTGTTGAAGGGCATGGACGGAAAATTGTCCGTTTTTCGCGAGGAAATGACCCGTGAAATGAGTGCATTCAAATCGGAGATGCGAGCGAATGTTTCAGTGTTGGAGAGACGCACAGATACGATTCAGGCAACATGCACTGCATTGCAGGAATCAAGCGCGGAAATCTCGAAGCGTCTGGACGCGACCGAAAAATCTGTCGAGCACGTGCGGCAAGAAAGCCACCAGAGTCTCGGTCAGATCTCGGAATTTGTCCACGAGATTAAGGATAATACTGAACGAAGCTTGCAGGCTGTAAATGCAAAGATGTCGGAGGTTGCAAGTTCGGTTGAACAAGTACAAACGGCACAACAGGATTTGCAAGCGTCACAGCAAACACTCGTGCAGAACACTAACTCAAAGCTGGCACAGTTGGAATCACGGGTGAAGGAAGTGAGTAATTCCAACGCTAGCGGGAGTATTGTTCATGCGAATTACGCACAGTACGCAGCAGCTAATATCGAGCTTAAGTTGCCACGTTTTGGGTCTCGCAAAGACGTAAATCCTAGGATTTATCTTACCGAAATGGAGCGGTATTTTGAAATCAAAGGAAGTGCCTGATTCCATGAAGCTTGTGTTAGTCGAGGAATCATTTTCAGAAACAGACAGACTCTGGCTGAAAATTGCGTCCGAAACTAACTTATCTTACGCCGAATTCAGAGTCCTGTTTCTTGAGACCTTCTGGTCGAAAAAGATCCAGAACCAGGCGAGGATAAAGCTGTACCAAGGAAGGTACATTCCCAAGTGGCATTATTCAATGGAAAGCTACGTGAAAACTTTGCTGGTGCAGTGTAGGCAATTCGACGACAAAATGACGGACGGAGAGTTCATAGAGATGGTGATCGCGCACTTTGGTCCACAAGTGCAGTCACTCATTAACCCCGTGGTCATTCGTACGATACCAGAACTGCTAGAAACCGTCGGTAACCTAGATAGAATCGGGAAAATGGCCGATAATCTGGCGAGACAAGACGCGGAACGAAACCATGGCGAAGCGCAAAGCGAGTCTAAGCGACCGCATGGCGGCAATAAAGCTTCCTATGTTGATGGACAGAATGGGAAATCTTCCAATCAAAATTCCGGCAATCGTAATGGAGGGAAGAAATGGAAGAACGGAAATGCACAGTGGAAGGATGATAAAAATCATCAGCGGTCGGGAAACAACCGATCCGCGTATCCACAAGAATTTCCGGTGAACGCGATCTCGATTGAAAACGCGGAACCGGAAATATGTGCAAAGGCGACAGAGAAGAATATGGGCGGCGTTAGCAACGTGTCTAATTCCCCGCCGTCACAATGAGATTTTTCGGGGGACGCTGCAAACGCCGACAGCATTTGCCTCGGCAGTTTGGAATATTGGCGCGGCGAAGGACCAGAAAATATCGACGAAGAAGAAGATATGGTATCCGGCGACAGCCTCATGGCACGCGCGAAGTGTCCCCGTGTAGATATTATTGCATATGGCATACGGGCGAATATTTTAATTGACTCGGGATCGTCTGTCTCCGTAATGTCTAAGAAATTTCTGCTACGCTTGAAAGATAAGAATCCGCGGCTAAAAGTAATTCCCACAACGCAAGTAACGGTGGTTCCTGCAATAGGAAAGAGAGAAAAGATCGTTAGCACGCAAGCGCTAATCCCCGTGAAAGTCGCGAATAGCGAGTTAATGTTGCCACTACTTATAGTACCCGGTTTGACGCAAGATGTGATCGTTGGATGCGACCTCTTAGCAAAACGTCAAGTCATTATGGATTGGGGAAATAAGACGGTGACAAATTTGGTTCCGGAGGTGTTGCATTGGAAACATGAGGCCTGTGAGCAGAGCCTTGGAATAAATAGTTCCAAACCAATGCAAGACACCACGGAACGCGAAGGCAATTTGAATCACGGAGGAAGAGCTATATGCGCATCAGCTGACGAGCAAAATCTCATACCACAGAACCCAACCGACAAAATGCGGGAAAAAGGAAAACTTGACGCCAGCACGGAAGCCAAAGCTATGCCGATACTGACGAGAAACTTGACGACAGCACCACAGTCAAAGCCAAAGCTATGCCGATGCTAATGAGAAACTCGCGATCATTTCGTGCGGGATGAGACTGTGTCTGATTCGTATTAATGTAAATTTAAGGATCAACCCGAGAAGAATCCCGAGGATGACATTAAGAAAGCACAGGAATTCTTGGTAGAGAAAGCTACGAAGCGGCAACGCAAGCACGACGGATTGCGGACGCAAACGTTTAGCGTCGGGCAGCAGGTGCTACTTAGGACTATGACCCCGTCTGACGCACAGCGAAAATTAATTTCCAAATTCTTTCTGCTGTATTCGGGACCGTTCTCAGTAGCGCGGATTATCTCCCCAAACTGCTACATGCTGACCGACGGCAGAACGGAGCTCGGCCCGCATAATTCCCGGAATTTGCGCCCGTTTCACACGGAATAGATTACAAGTTCCTAGACGGATGTTTGTAAATATAGCTTAAGGATCAATGTACATTTTGTTAGGTAATAACGTAGAGCATATGTTTAGAAAGTAAGAGTGTCAGTCTTGAGACACGTAATTGCCTAACAAGCGTAGCGCTAACGCAGCGAGAACAGGTAAAGGACGCTCAGATGTTTGGAATAGCAGCTGTGCCGACCGCCAGTTTTCCTGGAAGGATTGCAATCCGGTTAAACGAAAACAGGTAGCCTGAGCCGCAAGCTTAACGGGACAGCGCTTACTGACAACAACAGAGCGGGCAAAGTGGAAACAGCTGATCGCTTAGTTTCACCGCTATAATGTCTTTGCTACGAGTGTAGTTTGGAAAGCATAATATAGTTCATTTTGCGAGAACCGTCTTTCTTTTGTATTGTATGGATAATTATGTAAATTCGCGGAAGGATTAAATTATGTAAATTCGCGGAAGATTTTTCTTTTCCATTTGATTTTCATGTTATGTGGTTTCGGCATACTTGTGTCGGCCTTGATAATGGACATTCGGTGCATTCTTTATTCTTGTTGTTGCTGTATCTAACTTCAACACATGTGCTAGATTTGCATAGCCCGTTGTAAATAATTAATTGAGTTGTCTAGTTTTAATGTTAATATCTTGTGCTTACATCATTTTTTGTTTATTGATTGAACAGATCTATTTTGTCGTTCATTTACATCTATGTACCTGTCAATGTTTTATGATGTTTTACTTTGCATATTAGGATAAGACATTTCATTATTTATGTTAACCAGAGTCACGTGTCGTATTTACATATTTAAAGAGGTCACATGTATGCGATAGTTCGAGTGAGCTGGAACCATGAAACTATAGTGTAGGCAATGATTTTGTTGCAACTGTAGGGTTACAATAGTTCAAATAAAATTATTGGCATAATTTTATTTTTGATTGGGTAGCAGGTATATTGTGGTGTGACAGCGTCACCCACAATGAATATAATTAAATTATTATTAATTATATTCATAATTCTTTTTTTTTGTTATATTCAAATTTATTAATTATTTAGTCTTGCAACGTGTAATTAATTGTAAATAATGAGGGTTGTCTGGATAGGTTAAATGTATGTTTAAAACCAGGGCGGCCAAAGGTATATTTTATTGTAAATCAATTTTTCTGTAAACGCGTGGCTCAGAAGGGTTGAATATCGAAGGCTAGAAACTGCCATTTCGGCGGTTGAGAGAGGAACAATGGAGCAGGCGAGGCGACTCGATGTGACCTACCCCTACCCCGCTACTACCCCGAAGGCCACGTAGGAAACGCGCGAAGGAGACGGCGAATGCGACGCATGATATTAAACACGTGACGACGGAAATGTGTAGATAGCCAATCCTGAACATTTATTGGGGTCTACAATACTAATTCCGTGGAGTTCTTTTACATGTGGCGAGCAACTAGCCGAGGAAGAAGAAGGAGCCATTTTAGACAGCACTTCTGTCCAAGACGAGCTGATGAACGGACGTGACTTCTGTCCAAGACGAGCTGATGAACGGACGTGACTTGGGTCCAAGACGAGCTGGTGAACAGACGTGCTAGCCGGCACGCTCTCTGATGATCATTGTGGTTGATCATTTCTTGCTTTGGGAAAGCGAGATGTCGAGTGGCATGCTTGCCATTATTTGGAAGTTATGCTAATAACGCGGTCGTAGCCGCTTATTTAGCTTCCATTGCTGCAGTGGCATTGTGTTTGTCGCTCACCATCACGGCGATGATTCTATGGTAATGTACCAGAAACGACGGTCACTATTCAGTGGATTTTAACAGACTTATGTGCCCTTAAGCGACGCCTGGGTTAAGACTCTGCTCCCGTCACTTAAATTCTGAGCTAGCTGAATTTATATTTCGATTCAATCTTTTTCTTAAGCATCTTGCTGTTTGTTAATTCAATTTTGATGCTTTTCATTCACTTTATACGGCGCCCCCTGGGATTTTCCTTTGTACAGTAAAATGTTAGCTTCAATTTGATGGCCTGTGTTGCCATGTTATTTCAATGTTAACTTTGCTGTTTTTATTACTTGTTTGAGATATTTCATTCAGTTTTGTTTGCTTACTCCGGCGAATTGTAAACGTCGGGTATTGCTTGTTTTTGCTGATCTAATTGTGTTTAACGTAACGTTAATTACTACCCGACCTTGTAAGGCCATAAGACTCAATAAATGAGGTTTTAATTTGTGTCTGAAATTCATGGTTCTAGTTAGTAACCTATGAGATCCCCTTATAACATCATTATTATATGTATTTTTCATTTTCAGGAATTATTTCAGAGTTAATAATAATTCCCCCCTCCCTTTTTTGGCAACTCACGTTTTCCTTTTTCTGAGCACCCAAAAATGTGTTATATTACAACAGTAACCACCTTCCCCCCCCCCCACTAATTACATATTTGTTATACATTCAATATATTTCCTTCCTACTTACTTAAGAACTGCAGTCGGTTAAAAAAATATCGTGAATAATCGTGAGGATTTTCTTCAATTCAGTCTTCACTGGGCGAAGTTCGAGTATCTTGGTTGAGACGATTTTCTATTAGGTTTTCTTGAAATGATTACATTATAACTGTCAGAAATGATACTTTATTTGACAAAAACTTTTTAGAAAACCCAAATTTTAAATATCTTCTTTTTAGATGTTTTATAATACAACTGATAGTAATTAATGATAACCACTTTTTCAATATTTTTTTCAAAGAGGTTATGTAAATATCTGTATCACTTATCACAAAGCCACTTTTTAAATATCTTCTTTTGAAATGTTTTACTATTAAACATTCAGCGCTAGTATTCCCTCGAGTCAGCAAGCATGCAAGAAATATTCATTTAAATATACAAGTTCCTTGAAACCAACGAGAAAAATATTAGTTAGCTTTCTGGTACCTGAATCATCTACGAGATGGCGTTAGAGCCGTTTTCGAGCCATTTTCGAGATACCAAGAGCAAAAATTGTTCGTATTTTGTAAAATTGTTTTGTTTTTTTCAGGGAAGCACACTATTTAGATAATCTTAAAAGTCAAAACGTTATCTAAATATTAAATTTCATCCAAATCGTTAGCGCCGTTCCCGAGATCCAATACATATATATATATACAAGAATTGATCGTTTAAAGATATAAGATATGGATAAGTGACAAAACACAATTAAGTGAAGCAATATTGAAAGCCATTTTGTTTAGCAAGACTAATATCAACAAATTGTGTAATGAGCTCCTTGAAAAACTAGACCCGATATTTTGAAACTGATTTGTTCGCCGATAAATACAAAACAACTGCCTAGTTAGATGTTAGACCCTAAGGCTAATTAACTCAGCTAACATGTAATACTTTCTACTTATTATAAGTATGTTCTTCGTTTTTTAATAAAAACTATTAATACACGGAAATTCCCGGTCTGATGAAAACATGGAGGAAGGAATAATATGGAGACGACGCAAGAGACCTTTACCACGCATGGGAGTGAAGCAGGCCGGCGGAGGAGTGGGGGGGCATGGCCGGAGTGGTGGGGGCTTGACCGCTTCCCAACAAACACGGGGAATATGTACAAACACCTCAAGGGGACTCTAGGATAAACGTGACGCCGCAATCTGGTGATGGATTATTATGTAACTCGATAAGACAAATAAAAAATGAAGAATAAATTTTTTTGATATCCTGCTTAGTTTTCGAGATATACTGTCTCAAATGTGAAATGGTTTTGGTTGAAATTCAGAAGAAAAAATTATTCAAAGTCAAATTTTATGATGAATTTTTATTTAAAAAGACGAGACAAATAAAAAATAAAGAGTAAAATTTTTCGATATTTCACCTAGTTCTCGAGATATACTGTCTCAAAAGTGAGGTGTCTTGAGTTGAAATGCAGAAGAAAAATTTCGCAAAAGTCAAATTTAATGATGGATTCTTATGTAACACGATGAAAAAACTCGATAATAAGGAATAAATGTTTTCGATATCTTGCTTAGTTTGGGGGATATACAACATCCAAATTGAGGGGTTTAGGTTTGGATGCAGGCTGGACCAAAAATTAATTCTGTCAAAGCCACAATGATTACATGGTTGACATGCAGAATGGATATTTCAGTTTTATTACTACCACTTGTGGTTAGTCTGAAATGTATCCTAGACCAGAAAAAAAGTAAGAGGACCTACTCTAGGGATGAGCAACCCAGACATTTTGTAGGCTGGTACCAGAAATAAAATGTTTATTCAGTCACCTTAATGAACATTCTCTTGATCAAGATGTGTTGTCTAATTTAAAAGCCCTACTTATTAGGACAACTGTAAAAAAATTATCTCTCAGTTTGATTTAGATACGGGGGGGGGGGGGGGGGTGGAGAATGTTGTACAAAAAAAAGGAGACTAAATTAGAAACACATTCCCCAAATTGATTTTGTTCAAAGGCCAATAACTTCTTTATTTATGAAGCCCATTTTTATTTCTGCATGAACCTGTTTCGACATAAATAGATGAGAAAGATTTCAAAATCGGTAAAAATAGGTATAGACGTATTTACAAACAGAAACAAGTCTTATATGAAGCTTTAAAAATAACCTAAGTCAATGGCCTGAAATAGCTATTTAAAAAATTAATAAAACTCACAGCTTCTCACATAACAGTTAATTTCATCATTTATTGCCAGTATAATCAGCAACGTGACGAAAGAAATCGTAATAGTAAATTCACTGAATCGCGAAGTAAAACACGCCCCTTTAAATCTCATTTTAAACACTCGTTAAAAAATAATGGTAGTCTAATATGTGCAAAATAGCAAGTTTGCTGATTTTCTACACTACACCAAGAAAAATTTGAGAACAAAGTCATCCCATTGAGAGCTATGACTAAATATTTATAGACGTGCTGCAAAGTTTGCGGTGTCTACCGCTCACTTCAACAACGATAATTAAAATTCAACTTACTTATGAAATGATATTCCAGGTTCTTTCCTGTCTGGCCTATTTGTGCAACCGTACGTAACACAAGCTGGCATTTTTAAACACTTATACACAATACTAAATGAAATAATCACTGCATCTACCACAATGTGAACACCTTAATTGTTGGGAAGCGCCATATGGTCGCTGCCGGTGCTGCCACCATGCGGGAGAGTTTAGTGCTTGCTTCACCGATTTAACGTCACTTCTCCTCCATATAATTCCTTCCTCCATGGATGAAAACGATCAAAGGTTACATTATGTATGGCCCCCAAGATAAGAATAAGCACCACTCAAGACGACAATTGGGATGTCTTTTTAAGACGGTATCATTGTCGTTTCTAGAGCTTTAGAATGTTATCAGAACTTAATTTTGAATTTTCTCTAGTTTTTATTTTACATAGGAAGATAGAAGTCTCAAACTCTCGATTAGAAAACTTGGGGGTTAGGTTACATAATCTTTGTGATTAGGATTTTTCCGAACCGGGGCAAAAACTTCACGATGGCGCCCCTCCCCCCCAATCCCCATAAAGAAAACACCATACTCAGTTGGGTACTATTAAACTAACGTGATAAAAAAGACAAAAGACTTAATAGAAAATGAGTTCTTTTATTGCTTGCATTATATATAATACACACAATCAGAATACATAACGCACGAACCAGACTGTTCTAACAATTGCAGTCCTTAGGCCCTAGCAAAATTTGCACTAAATGTTCCTACAATTTCACTCGTCGAGCTTTCATTTCCGCGAAAGAGTCTATAACTTCATCAAAATTCGTCTCATAAGCTGTTCTACTTTCGATTGATAAGATAGCGAGGCTAGAAAGACGTTCCTGGCTCGTTGTTGATCGCAGGTAGGATTTATGATTTTTAATTTAGTACTAAAACTTCGCTCGCAGCTTTCGGACGTCGTTGGTAACGTGCAGTATATTCTTAGAGCTATACAAATATTAGGAAAGGCTTCCTGCAAGTCATTTTTACACATGTGTTGCAACAATTGGAATGGTCTAGTTGTTTCATCGATTCCAGTTAAAAATGGAGCTTGTTGTTTAAACACGGCAAGTTCTTGGCAGAAATCAATTGCGTTTAAGTCCTTGGAGTATCTGCTTGCTAGAACTAGGGCCGCGTAAGCGGGCGTGCAAGGCGTGCACCGCACGCGGGCGGCAGGTCGAGGGGGGCGGCAAATCGAGTGATCGACAGTCGCCGCCCCGGGATAGTTGTCATTCCATTGTCGCCGCGACGAAATTTGCAGCCTGTTATGGAGCGGGCGATCTTTTTTTTTTAGCTCAACAGCTGCTTCAGGCGGCCGGCAACACTCGGTGTGGCAACAATGGGGGCGGCAATCTCACATTCTTTTGACCCGGTTCGGAAAATTCCTAGATCCACCACTGGCTGTAGTTAGATAGGGGGCGGCTTAATCGGTATTGCACGCGGGCGCTCAAACAGCTAGCGGCGGGCCTGGCTAGTGGTTAGAACTGCTCCATTTATTTGGAGATCTTCTGTGGACATATTTACTAACGTGTGGCCACGAAGGAAGGCAAAGTTTTCATTTAGTTTTATTGCACTTTCTACCCTTATTCCTATTTCTGTTAAAATTCTGTCAAATACAACTTTTATACCTTTGGAAAACAGCTGTGTGGGGTCTAATGCTCTTGATTCGTCCTCGTAGATTTCGTCGTGTTGCCTCTTTCGTTTGGAAATTCCCTTACTTTTGAGTATCGGAACGATTCCCAATTTTTGCGCCACAGGTGTAGCTTCTTTGATCCAATATTTTATCGGCTTTAGTCTCATTTCTTGCAATTTCTTAATAAGCCCTTTCATTAGTGACACAGAACGCGAAAGAATTATGTCCTCCTTTTGTATTTCCACGTTTACTCAATTAATTCCTCGAACAAGGTTATCCCTAATTGTTAATTTGAGGATAAATTTAAAATCCAATACATCATGTAAGAGATGAGCGGATTCATACTTGGATGCTGCAGCCAGAGAAGATTCTTCAATTTCCTCCAGTGCTTTGACAACTTCAGGTAAATTATTCAATAGGGCTGTAACAGCAAGGTGTTTGGGCGACCATCTTGTCTGGGTACTAACTTTTAAGTTGGTTTTTGTACATTTTTTTATTATTTCCCACCGTGTAGTGGATCAAACGAAGAAACAATTTTAAAATTTGTTTCTAAATATGTAGAACATGAATGCTTGCAGAATATTAAGTCCTGAACTATAAAAACAAACAAAGGAAGTAATCTGCACGCATGGATTTTGAAAATGCAATAAACATACCTGGATTTGGTGATAAGTAAATTGAAGATTAGAAACATCTGCTTAGTGCACAATTTTATTAATTATTTAATTACAATAGCATCTAGATCCAGCGGCGGCCTTAACCATTGCGAGGCTCAGGGCGGCAGATTTTCGCGAGGCCCTTGTCCTTTGTGCAAAGTATTTGAACCGAAAGTAAGTATTTCTTATGTTTGACGATAAATACAAAAGTTATAAATAAATAAGTTTTTAATTTAAAAATATTATATTAGAAAATTTATAAAAGTTAATAAAATGGCAAATTAGTAGTGATGATATACTATATAAGTGCCTTGAAAGGTATACACAGGGATTTAAAAATAACTGTTTGTGGTTTTTCTTAAGATTAAAATCAACTTTCTTTTGATGGCTCGTTTCCTTTTTGAATTACCCGTCTCAAATTTTCTACCGGCATCTCAATCACACGAACTCATTTCATAAATCATGTTTTGCATATAGAACCAGTCAGAAATAATTTATAAGTGGTATTACACAGTTCTTTAACAATTCACTTTGTACTACCGTATAAGTACTGTTAATAACGTAAGATTCACGAAAACTTAATATCATTTAATTTTTATTTACCTGCTGAATGACATATGCCTAAGGTGACCAGACGTCCCGCTTTTTAACAATTTGTCCCGCGTCCCACGGCGTTTTAGAAAAGTCCCGATTTTTTGAAAGAATGCATGACAAGCTATGAAATGGTGGGAGAACGGGAAGGGAATATGCGTCTTTCCGTGGCCATGTGGCTATTTCGCCAGGATATGAGTTTTATATTATTTTTTGTTAATTTTACAATGCTAAAGTTTAATAACAACAAATAATTGTTGAGAGCTGAAATGTTTAACAAGAACTGCTTATCAAAGGTCGCATTATTTATCAACTGTTAGCATTCGACCATCATTGTTTCGACTTAATGAACAATAGAATTTTTCGACACTGGTAACGACGAAAACATTTTGTAACTGCCTTGCAGACGACATACATCGTTCTGCGTGCTAGTGCTAGTTAAACAAGTGATGTCAACAAATCAGCTATTCAGATAATTTAGGTAAGTAATTTATTTCATAAATACATAAATATTCTTGAATTTCCCAAACAGTACTCGTATTATTTATACTGTATTTTATAGAGGCGAATTACACCGGAGAAACACCACACGTCATTAATGTGCGCCCCCTTGCCTGGAACTAATGCTGCGACTGAACTCGTTTTTTCTGCAGGAAATAAAGTGTGGCCCACAGAAAATTCACAATTAAGTGCTAAGACTTTGAAAGCCATATTATGTGTGAAATATAATTAACAAATTGAGAAAAATTTAACGAGCTTTTAAACAATGACAGCAATCTACTGAAAAAAATTCACTCGAATGAGATATATGCCAAAAAATAAAATAATACTATACACAAATTTTTAATGTATTATATTTGTAAATTGTACTCATGTCGAAATTAAAAAAAAGTATTACAATTCTATTTTTGCGTTCTATAAATTTTTTTTTGCTCCATATAGACCAACTTTCTAATCAATAGCCTCCCCCCCCCCCCCCCAATGGTGTCCCGCTTTACCAATTTTAAAATCTGGTCACTTTACATATGCCCAACAAACGATTTTGTAAAGCAGGCCATACACGTTACGACGGTCGCAAAGACTGTCCGTCGAACCGTTGCAACGACAGTCTTATTACCACACACACGTTGCGACTCGTCGCATAGACGGTTCTACAAAATTTCACCACAGTCGTTGGATTGTCTCTTTTAGTGTCTAATTAATAGGGTCTATCATTAGAATATATTGTATACTAGCATTTGCCCGCTGCTTCACGCGCGCGTGCCTTGGCAAGTGTAGAAATTATTTACCGATTTTATTCTCTTATCAGACATTAACGTGGAAAGGCATGAACTGTTAATGTATTCTGAATAGTTTCGTTTGTTTCGGTTAATACGTTAGGTTCGGTTTTCATACTGATGTCAGAGAGTTGTTTTATTCATATTTTAACGTGATGCAATTGATTCAATAGTAGAAAAGGTTCCTGAAAAATTAACAGTAGTAATTCGTGGTTGTAATTATTGTGCGAAGTATAAACATTTATTGTTTAGAAAGGCTTTTATTTTTGCGTTATAAGTAAATAAAGCAATGCTAAGAGAAATAATATACTATCTTCAGCATACTTCGTAGGTCACTCATTGTAATGCCTCTGTGTAGACCAGTTTCTGGTCTGATTGTTCATTGTACATAATTATGTACAGGCGTGATCTTCCACTCACCCTGGAGCAAGCAACGAATAGCTGGCCGTGCGAGAAACATGGTGTCCGAAGATCAATGCCTACGGTTCCTAGTGTCTGTCCCTGAGACTTGTTAATTGTCATGTCGAGATGTGATCATAGTACAGTTTATGTAGTAACGTGCATGTAACTGAAACAATTATTTCTTAGTGGCAACATTATGGCAAGTTGTGAATCGCTTGAAATGCAACCTGACAGCTGATATGATGCTTTGTTATAGGCCTAAGAGACGATGCCTGCAGCTTTATAATCTACGCGGTGTAGCATTAGGATATGAAACATTTTTAATTTAAGTTTCTTTCAATATAGCCGTATTTTCTATATAATTATTTCAGTCGCATGTAAGTACCTGGCGAAACAACAGCCTGGACCAGATGACAATTGACTCGTTTTGTTTAGCATCAGGCATAACGGGTTTAGTTTTAAAATTTACGCGGTTTAGAATAGAATTTTAGGATGCCTAGTTATATTTTAAATAAAAATTCGTTACCAATAATCACAGCATCTTATTTTTTTCTGATTTATTTATTTTTTGCTGTTTGGATATTGGTTTTTATTTTATGTTGATACACCATCAATTATTCCTGCTTTAAAATAGAAATTTACGTGAATTGGAGTTAATCTTGGTTTCAAATCGTCGTATCATTATTGTCATTATTTCAGTCAGATATAATTAATTCAAAAATGTCAAAATGGATCACGGTACTAATGTGTATGTAACTCAAGCAATTATTTCTGAGTGGCAAAATTATCGCAAGTTGTAAATCGATTGAAATGCAACCTGGACAGTGATGACAGCTGATATGCTTTGTTATAGGCCAAAGGGACGATGCTTTTAGCTTTATAATTTACGCGGTGTAGCATTAGGATATGAAAAATTTTTTATTTGAGTTTCTTTCAATATATCCGTATTTTCTATGTAATTATTTGAGTCGCATGTACCTGAATTTTCGGATGCCTAGTTATATTTGCACGTTATAGCCACGAGACATATTAATCGAATGAAGTACTTCCAAATATGTGCAATTCCGCACAAGTCATTATGAAAGAAGTATGTTTTATTACTTGCTGATATTTATAATAGCTGTTTTTCAGACATCGCTCTTCGAGAAAAAACTGAATTTCGTATTAAGTATTGGCTTATTGTGGCTGTATTGTACAGCGTTGACGTAGCAATTTTGTTCCAGAGACAATACAGGTCTTCAATATCTATAATATAAAAATGAATCGCAAAAATGTGTTGGTAAGCGCATAACTCAACAACGCCTGGACCAATTTGGTCAATTTTTTAAAAAAAATGTTCGTTGGAGTTCAAGGATGGTTTTTACGGCGAGAAAAATTCGAATAATTGCCGGAAAAACCCTTAAACAGTCCTTTTCTTTTTCCAACCCTTAAAACAGCCCTTTTCTTTTTCCCATATAAACGTTTCCTATACCATTTATCAGATTGCAATGAAACTTTGGAGAGTTTTCGGGTGTGCGTCCTGCGAAAGTTCCTGTGAAAAAATTTTTCCAAAAAGTCACCCCCTATTCCCCATAACATCCCATAATTTAGGCAAAACCACATTTTTTATCCGATTTAGATAGGAATTTGTACACTTATACTTTAAAACAAACAGAAAAATACTGCCTACGTATGCTTTCCGAATATTCATCCCCTCTCCCCTTTCCAACCCCATTACGTTTTTTACCCCATAATTTAGGCAAACCACATTTTTTATCCGATTTAGATAAGAATTTGTACACTTATACTTTAAACAAACAGAAAAAATACTGCCTACGTATGGTTTCCAAGTATTAATTCCCTCTCCCGCTTTCCATCCCCATTACGTTTTCACCACATAATTTAGACAAACCACATTTTTTATCCGATTTATATAGGGATTTGTACACTTATACTTTAAAACAAACAGAAAAATACTGCCAACATATGGTTTCCGAATATTCATCCCCTCTCCCCCTTTTCAAACCCATTACGTTTTTACCCCATAATTTAGGCAAACCACATTTCTTATCCGATTTAGATAAGAATTTGTACACTTATACTTTAAAACAAACATGAAAAATACTGCTAACATATGGTTTCCAAATATTCAGAAGGTCAATCGCTTCAAGTTTGCGGATTAAATCTGGAAAACCCATGCTTCTCACATGGTCAATTATATGTAGCATGCTCACGAGTGGGACAGCCGGAAAATTTATTTGTTCTTGCAAAAGATGGAAAGACTAAAAATATTGTATATGCTAAAGCACTTGAATAAACGTTCTTAAATTAAATTTCAAACACAAAAATAAAATCACTGTCTTTTATTGGTTTTGTATATTTAAATATGTCTGTATTGTGTACATATACCAATTTAGAATGAAAAATAGGCACAAACCGTTCGTCCGTTTACGGTGAAGCTTTGGTGAGTTGTCGACGGGATGACGGAGAAGGTTCCTGTCAAAAAAAAAAAAAAAAAACCACCCCTCCTCCCCATAATTTAGACAAAACCACATATTTCATCAGATTTCAATGGGAATTTGCACACTTATACTTTGAAACAAACAGAAAAATATTGCCTGTATAGTTTTCCAAAGCGCATCCCCTCTCACCCTTTCCAACTGAAAATGAATGAAACAGCAGTTTAAAATTTATATGTAAATATTTTTTTCATTTAATATATGTGCCTACTCAAGTCCAGCAATAGTGAAGCATTGCCGGGTCAGCTAGTTAGTAATATAACTTTTTCGTAATTCAACAGACCTGTTACGATTCAAGTAAATGCTGATTATACTTGATTCACGTATTCTTTTTATCTTGAAGTACTGCGGTCCAGAAAAATGAATCGCAGAAGTAAAAAAAAAAAAAAAAAAAAAAAAAAAAAAAAAAAAAAAAAAAAAAAAAAAAAAAGAAAAGGGAAATCCTAATTTTGTCAGGTCTCTTTATGAAAGGAGTGACCGTCTGAATGTGTATAATTATCTGTGGTCTACAGTTTCACATTTCTGAAGTTTTTTACTGACTTTCTTCTTCCCATGGTACATATTACTCGTTAGCTACTTCTGCAGATGTTGATCAGCAACATTAGCTTTAAAAATTTGGCAACACCATGCAAATTGATGCGGTAGTTTTTGCGTTATTAGAGATCAAGCCTCACTACAAACGCAGCTTGCTTACAGATTTATAATAGTATAGATTTTCATTAATATTCACATGTAAACAAGCAAAAAAAAAAAAAAAATTAAAAAAACTGACTCCTAGTTAAGTTGGTACCTTTTTTCTGATGTTACTTTAGATAATTTAATAAAATTTGTATCGTGTAATCTAATGTTAATGATACAACTTGTGAAGCATACTTATTTTTGGTAAGAAACTGGTTTAGATTTTATAAATTGGAAATTATATAACTATTTTTAGCAAATATTTCAGATACTTAGTATATTACAATTCACTAGCTATTGCTTCGATTATTTTAATTTTGCTTTACAGATCGTGATTTATAAGCGTCTGTAAATGTTCAAAATTTCAAATTTAATTTATTTAATTTCATTGCAATGGAGCACAGGCTCCGGTGCAATTTCCCTACACCCCATCTTCACCCTATCCTGCACCCATGTACATTTGCCCTCTACAAAGTTTATCTTTAAATTCTTTCAACGTTTTCGGTAAATGATTCATCATTTCAAGTTAATTTAACATTCCATTCCTGAGAAGAAGGTACATAACGTAGAAATTTTCGAGATTTGAGAAATATCAAGTAGGTGTGTGTCTGAATGTAGGGTTAATGAAAACCGTCAATAACACCTCGAAGAAATGTATTATGCCAATAAACTGTATTTCATTGTAATCAGGAAAGTTTGTAGATTATTTTTCACTCAAAAATAAAAATGCCAATTTTTGACATTTTACACTACCCGGTTCTGACAGCTTGGTCGCACGGACCGTCGCAAACAACACCACTCACGTTACGACCGGTGCGATCGTGTACGATCGGAGCGTGTAGTGTAAGATCGGGGCGTGTCGTGTCGCAAGGTTCGATAGAAATATCAACGGACCTGCGACATGACCTTGGTCGTACAGTCGGTTTTACGACCAGCCCATTCACGTTCGGATTTGTCGCATACGACCCAAGTCCGTGCGACGGTCCGTGAGACCGTCGTAACGTGTATGGCCTGTTTAATGCATATAGGTCGGGTCGCACCAACATATACCGGTCCGCACGGTCACCGTAACGACACTTCTCTTGTTATTTGCGCTTACTCGACTGAAGTTAGTTCAAACAAAACGGCGTGTCGTCCTACAGTTGGCCGACACCCCGCCGTCATTGGTTTGGTTTACTTTTTGACGGTGTAGTCCGGTGTCTGGCAGGTGGATACGGAGAAGCATAAGGAAGCAGTTCGGAAGTTTTCGGTACTTTGTGGCTAAATATTGTTTTCGTGTTATCGATTACCTTAAAAAAAAGTGTCCTTTCTTCAACCTTGCTTCCATGTTAATCAGTTGGTTGTAAAATTTAGATTGCGTCATTCTAAAGCAGGATTTCTTAAACTCATAGCTCCACGTACCCCTATAAAATTTCCCAAAATCTGACTTTTTATTTTTAAAAACATAAGTCCTTTTTGTTTAAAAAAAGTAATACATTCACAAAGAGCAAAATGTTATTAATTAATTTGATGGATGGGCTTGTTTCTTAACGCAAGTTGAGTCAATTTTAGGAGCAAATTAGCTCATTTTCAATCTCAATTCACCATGTTGCGTGTTGCACTCTCGAGACCTTGAAAATCCGGGAGAGGGCCACGTGGAGGTGTCGCGCCGGTTCGTACCCATATCCGCAGCAGGTCTCCAAGGTGAAGAGAGAGATACCCAATCAGCCGCATAACGTAAATATTGTCGCGATCACCCTATGTTCAATTGGTGAACCAGAAGGAGTACCCCACTTTGAGAAAACATATTCTAATATATTCGCAAAATTTCATTTGATCATCAATCTGATACTGGCAGCACCCAATTTGTTTCTGTTTCGGATAGCAGAAACAAAGTATATTGTACGGGAAATGAGTACATTTATTTTATTATATTTTAAAACATATTTTCTTTACTTTTAATTTGGCCTAAAGTTTTAGATGGCTACGGCGTGCGATTGGGGTACGGAAGATCCCCGGTTAAAATCCAAGTCTCCGTTGCACATTTTATGAGCCTCTAAATTTAATTTTACCTCTGGCAAAGCACTGATTTTTTAATGCGAAATGCTAGGACACTCTAGTGTTGGAATTCCACATTAAAACTGTAGGCCTCCTTTTCTAGCAGGATTACCAAAGCAAGTTAGATGGCGTCCATTAATGACGTGAGGTGTTTTATCCGGTATTGGACCTCCCCCCCCCCCTTGTGGTGAGACTTCGTGAGATTTGGTAGGACCCCCCTCCCCTTCTGTAAAATGACGTGAGATTTTGACGGAGACCCCCCCCCTCCCTTACCAATCGACCTCGCAACTTTTTGACCTTTGTTTTTAGATTTTTAATGTCTCATGCTCCCAAGGCCGGCTATAGGCCCCCCCCCCCCAGGTCGGTTTTTTTTTTATCAAAATACCCTCTCAAATCGACTTACATGCCATTTGAAGACACTTTTTTGTTTTTGTTTTAGCTCCACAATTCTACAAGAATATTAAATACCTCACGTGAGATTAGTTGACCCTCCCCTCCCCTTTGGTGAGGTTTCGTGAGATTTCGCCGGACCCCTCCCCCCCATATCACCTCACGTCATTAATGGACGCTCCCTTTGGTGGCTTCGAGAGAGGTGCACTATGCAGCCAATAAGAAACTCCATGACTAAATCTTTGAGAGTACATGAAATTTTGCAAGACATCTTTACAGTCTGTATTTAAATCAAAATGTATAATCATATAATTCTTCATTCATAAAAAATATCGAATGAATCGAAAGTAACCACAAACAGAAGAAACACGTCAAGTGCGAAGTGATTGACGTTTGACATTTCATTGTGGTTGCGTTCAGAAACGCGAAAATCTTTCAATCCAGTATAGCGTGCGAAAGACTTTCAATGATGATTTGTGAATACTGCGTTTGAATACCAGCGAGATGATAACGTGAATCAGGTAAATAAAGTATTTTAACGAACCTTATTACTTTTGTAGGTTATAAAGAACGTTACACAAATCACTTTTACAGAGATTTTTGAACAACCACGTAAAAATGTTATGGGAGACTAAAGACTGAGTATGAACATGTCAGTTACACGGACGAGCTACGGCCATGTGTGAACATTAGAGGTCACTCGGCCAACTGTCGGTGCGGATCAGTATCGAGTCAAGTGGGGTTCGAACTAACAGCTGCTATTAAAATAAGCGTAAGGTGACAAGAGTTGACTAAAGAAATGAAACACGGGAATTAACCGATCGTAAATCGAAAACACTATGAAAGTAATAAAACCGAGCGATCAAGTGAGTTTTCTGATGCGCGAGGCACGAAGTTCAAATAATATTGAATTGCAACCATGCTTTAGAGTAAAGTTACGAAAAATATTTACTGATAAATTAATTTATTTTTATGTCGCTAATCTTACTTTTATACGAATTTGATATTGAATAAATCTAAATGAGAAATTTTATTTACGCACTTATTACTATTACTGTACACTTTACCATGAATTAACCAACTTTTTTATTGTTGTAACTAATAGCTGAGGATAAAATAAACATTTTTCTGATCGGGTTGTTGCGCGAGGCCCCGGGCGATTGCCCTGCTCGGCAAACCACGTAGCCCTGTGAACCCCCCACGTAGCACGTAGCTTTTTTCCCTTTTAATTCCAGAAGGCATTTTGTACTATTTTCTCTTGTCAGACTATTGTAATTACATACGGAGATAATTAACTGAGAAAAATAAATATTCACATGCTGTTGTGAGTTATGTTCCTCATTTTAACTGTGAAAAATGTTATGTAAGGAAAGCTACGTGGCCTGGCTCGGAACCCCCCCTCCCCCCACGTAGCTCAGTGTGGCCTCCGGCCAACCCCCCCCCCCCTGGACCGAGCCACGTAGTTTGTGCACGGTCCCTAAGGCCGCCTCAGTGATGTCGAAGATACGGCCCGCGGGCCGCATCCGGCCGCCGCGCCGGGCCCTATCAATACGGCCCGCGAATGCAATTTGACACAGAAAGAAGAATCATGTTTTTTTTAGCTATAGATACAATTAAATAAATAAAATGTTATAATAACTCAGTACATTTTTTTTATTTGAATCTGGCCCACCTACACATTCTAAATTTAATATACGGCCCTCTGCAAAATTGAGTTTGACCCCTATGATCTAGATCATACATTAAGATATTATTCCTATTGTTATTAGAAGTACTACCTAAAGCGATAAAAATCTTTTTAGTATTATCTACAAGCAGAAGTTAAAAAAAAAGTCGTCAAAAAAATTAGGCGCAGATACTGATACAGTATACACTCCTTTAGTAAAATGAATCTGTTTACTGGATGCATCTCTATGAAACATTACTTCAATTCCTTTAATGTTTCATAGATTCCTTCAAACTGTGATGAATTAGGAAATACCCGATTTTCCGTGTATAAATACGAGGTATGAGTGTCTTTAAACTAAATCCGGTAGATAAAGTAGTGAACTGCCTGTAATTACGTACAGTAGTTGCCGGCATTGCACTCCTTAAATAGGTATCTTCACTCTGGATTTGCGACTGCATTTTCATTAACACAACTTTTGGACATTCTCAACTATTCATAGGGATCTTCTAATGCTAATTCCTTCAGAAGACAATTTGTAGCTCCTAGTTCATCCCTTCTATTAACCCATTTTCGTACCCATTGCTTTTTTTTTTTATCGCATAAACTTATTCATCCATTTCTTCTAAAATAGCGCTTAACTTAAGCTCTGTGAGCTCATTCATTTGGTTGCGATGCAGCCTGCTGGCAAAATACCACGAAACTTGTGTACTGTACTCAACCGTAGAGCGAACGATTTTTGGTCAGTAGCGAGTAATTTAGCAACTTAACTACTCGCCATTCGACTAAATTACTAGCGTAGTGCGAACGAGCCATAAGACTGTAAGCGAGAATAAGCTAGCAATCCAAACTTTCTAAAAACAATTTATATTTCAACTACCATAAAAAATCTAGTATTTTCAGGATATGGCTGCTTAACAGCCTATTCTCTAAATACGTTTTCGGAGAGCGACGTTTTATGAGTGCTTTATTGTAGGCACATGACTTGAGAAACGGCGGTATATGCTAATCATAATTGATAGGTTTGGTTAGTAATATACAGGGTGGGGCATTTAATATGTTTTCTGGAAATATTTCGGAAAGAAAGCATTTTAACAAACAATAACCTATATAAAAAATATTCGTACAGTAGGGGGCTACAATTATGTGATATTGGTTTTTTCACAGGTGGCGCTGTTGTCGTTACAACAAGGTCAACTTAATTCTTTTAAATGGGAACCCCTATTTTTTTTTGAAGATTCCGATTCCTCATGAAAATATAAAAATAGTTTGCTTAACTCACTTTTCTGTTAGCCTCACAGATGGCGCTGTAATCCCGAAAAATGAATATTCGCGTTTTTTGTGTATAATTTTAATTATTGTTTAAATAATTACATGTAATTTTCATTCTGTAAACATGGATGGTAATTTTAAAGGATAATGACGAAATTGATTTTTTAAATGATTTTTCTTACTTATTTGCAGCCATGTCTACAGCAGGTGCTCAAAAAGGTGACCATTTACTTCCAGACATTTACTGACCCTTTGCAGAAATGATGCCTGAACAGCTCGAAGTGTGTCAGAAAATGTCTGTAAGTAAATGGTCACCTTTTTGAGCACCTGCTGTAGACATGGCTGCAAATATGTAAGAAAAAGCATTTAAAAAATCAATTTCGTCATTATCCTTTAAAATTACCATCCATGTTTACAGAATGAAAATTACATGTAATTATTTAAACAATAATTAAAATTATACAGAAAAAACGCGAATATTCATTTTTCGCGATTACAGCGCCATCTGTGAGGCTAACAGAAAAGTGAGTTAAGCAAACTATTTTTATTTTTTCATGAGGAATCGGAATCTTCAAAAAAAAATAGGGGTTCCCATTTAAAAGAATTAAGTTGACCTTGTTGTAACGACAACAGCGCCACCTGTGAAAAAACCAATATCACATAATTGTAGCCCCCTACTGTACGAATATTTTTTATATAGGTTATTGTTTGTTAAAATGCTTTCTTTCCGAAATATTTCCAGAAAACATATTAAATGCCCCACCCTGTATACAGAGGTAAGAAATAAGGCCCATATAAGTTAATGATTTGCATTTTTCCTCGGATTGACAAAAGACGAGAAACGCTGAGATGTTTGATAACGATAGATTCTTCCTTACCTGGTAATGGATCGTTTCCAGTAATAAATATGTAAACTCGTTCAGCACAAAAGTAGATGTTGAAAAAAAAAACTGGGCTAATCACTGCGTGAATGCGAACATCGGATGGCAAAATTTATAAATCCAAGAATATCGGGAGTTCCCGCTAACAATGACGGAATGAACTCCATTCCATGAATAGAGCTTTGTTTTAAGGCCGCTCTGTCACAGAACAATGAATTTTTCGTCCTTTCAAGTTGCCGCCGCGGTCAGTGTACCACGGCGCTTTACCTAAAAAAAGAGTCGGCAGCACATGAATATTTCGCCCTGGCGCTTATGTGCCACCAACACACGATTTTGGCACCCCCCTGAAGTTGTCATGTCAGCCTAGTTACAGCTCACCATTGAGCTGGTGTAAGGTGGAGTATATTGCCCTAAGGCATTGACTCCAAGTATTTGGACGGAACAGATCTTCGCTGTCGGTGTGTCTTCATTTTGGCTGTAGATGTCGTCTTCGAAAGGTGTTTCTTCGCAAGATGGAGTGCCGGCGCATCTGCCATCTCAGAAATGGTCATCCGTTTTTGCTGTGGTGCCCTCAGGGCTGGTCGCCCGGGGCAAGAGCCCCGGGTTTGCCCCTCCCCCCTCCCCTAGATCCGGCACTGGTGATTCGGCTTTTCTTCACCGAATAAATCGGCTAATGATAAGGGTGAAATGAACCTTTTTGGCAACACAAGTGTCACCATTGTTAACTGACCCTTTGGAGCATTGGGAAGATACGAAAGTAGTATTCCCTTACTTGTATAAGTTAGCCAATGAAAACCTGACAGTTCCAACATCGACAGTTCGAACCGATTTTCAAAGGCACACACTACAATGTCAAAGACAAGAAACAAATTATCATCGAACGATGGGATAAATTATTGTTTTTGAGAGACTGAATAGTGAAAAGTGTAGGATTAGTATATATTTTAGCACTTAGTTCCATAGTTTATTTGGGTCATTGAATTTGCTGTTGATTTAATCTATACTAATATTATAAAGCTGAAGAGTTTGTTTGTTTGTTTGTTTGTTTGAACGCGCTAATCTCAGGAACTACTGGTTCGAATTGAAAAATTCTTTTTGTGTTGAATAGACCATTTATCGAGGAAGGCTTTAAGCTATATAACATCACGCTGCGACTAATAGGAGCGAAGAAACAATGGAAATGTGGAAAAAACGTGGAAAATTATTCATCTTTGAGGGCTTCTGTTGCGTGCGCTGCGAAAACGGTTCAAGATACCAAAAAATATGTATGAAAGGATTATTCCTCTTGAAATGATCTAAAAAAATGTCCGCGACAGTATATGTCTATCTTTTGAGATTAACTCACTAGAACCGTTTTTATGGTAATCAAATTTGGTCGAAATTAATGCATTATTACCAATTATTTGTTAGAGTTCTATCAACATAATAATATTAATCTTTATCCAAATAAATGTGTTGTTGATTAAGAGTATTTAATTGTGAACAAAATTGTCTTTGGCATCACTTAATTTCAATGAACATCTTAGAAGATATTACGCGCGGTCGGCTCCCTTCTGAACGGTTGTATGCAGCGAATGCGTAATGAGAATCAAGATATGACATTAACATACAATAATGATATATACAATGATGGACTAATCATAATCTATAATATAAAAATGAATCGCAAAATGTGTTGGTAAGCGCATAACTCAACAACGCCTGGACCAATTTGGCCAATTTTTTTTTTAAAATGTTCGTTGGAGTTCAAGGATGGTTTTTACGGCGAGAAAAATTCGAATAATTGCCGGAAAAACCATTAAAACAGCCCTTATCTTTTTCCAACCCTTAAAACAGCCCTTTTCTTTTTCCAATATAAACGTTTCCTATACCATTTATCAGATTGCAATGAAACTTTGGAGAGTTTTCGAGTGTGCGTCTGCAAAGGTTCCTGTGAAAAAAAATTTCCAAAAAGTCAGCCCCTATTCCCCATAACACCCCATAATTTAGGCAACACATTTTTTATTTGATTTAGATAGGAATTTGTACACTTATACTTTAAAACAAACAGAAAAATACTGCCAACATATGATTTCCGAATATTCATCCCCTCTCCCCCTTTCCACCCCCATTACGTTTTTACCCCATAATTTAGGCAAACCAAATTTTTTATCCGATTTAGATAAGAATTTGTACACTTATACTTTAAAACAAACAGAAAAATACTGCCTACGTATGGTTTCCGAATATTCATCCCCTCTCCCCCTTTCCACCACCATTACGTTTTTACCCCATAATTTAGGCAAACCACATTTTTATCCGATTTAGATAAGAATTTGTACACTTATACTTTAAAACAAACAGAAAAATACTGCCAGCCTATGATTTCCGAATATTCATCCCCTCTCCCCCTTTCCACCCCCATTACGTTTTTACCCGATAATTTAGGCAAACCAAATTTTTTATCCGATTTAGATAAGAATTTGTACACTTATACTTTAAAACAAACAGAAAAATACTGCCTACGTATGGTTTCCGAATATTCATCCCCTCTCCCCCTTTCCACCACCATTACGTTTTTACCCCATATTTTAGGCAAACCACATTTATTATTCGATTTAGATAGGAATTTGTACACTTATACTTTAAAACAAACAGAAAAATACTGCCTACGTATGGTTTCCTAATATTCATCCCCCCTTTCCAACCCCATTACGTTTTCACCCCATAATTTAGGCAAACCTCATTTTTATCCGATTTAGATAAGAATTCGTACACGTATACTTTAAAAAAGAGAGAGAAATACTGTACACATTAATTTCACAAAAACCCAATCCGTCTCCTCTCTTTCCACCACCTTAATTACACCCTCTGTCTGTCTATCTGTTTGTCCTCTATGCGCTCCTAAACCGTTCGTCCGATTATGGTGAAACTTTGGTGAGTTGTCGAGTGCGCATCGGGGTGGTTCCTAAGAAATAAAATTTCCAAAAAACCACCTCCTCTCCCTCTTAACAAAACCTACGGATTTTATCCGATTTGTACGGAAATTTGCGTACATATACTTTAAAATAAACAGAAAAATACTGTCTACATTTGGATTCCAAAAACACACCCCCTTTCCCCCTTCCCGCCCCTTAAGTTTTACTCAAACCTACACTTTTTATCAGATTTTCGATGGAACTTTGCACGCATATACTATTAATAAAATAGAAAAATGCTGTAGACATTAATTTTACAAAAACACAATCCCTCTCACCCTTTCTACCCCAAAACCACCCCCTCTTCCCCCTTGCATCCCATAATTTAAAAAAACCCACAGATTATATCTGATTTTGATGGAAATTGGCACACAGAAAAACACTATAGACATTATTTTTACCAAAACCTAATCCCTCTCCCCTTTTCCACCCAAAAACCACCTCCTCTTCCCTCCTACTCCCCATAAATTAAGAAAACCTACAGATTTTAACCAATTCTTTAAAACAAATTGAAAAATATTGCTTACGTAGGGTTTCCAAAAACGCCATCCCTCATACCCCTTCACATCCCCCTAATTTAAACAAATACACAGATTTTATCCTATTTCTATAGAAATTTGCACACGTATACTTTAAAACAAACAGGAAAATACTGTCTACATATGGATTCCAAAAATGCAACCCCTTCGTCCCCTTTACATCCCCTTAATTTTTTGCCACTGTGTCATATATAAAGGTACAGTTTTTACCCGATTTTGAAGGAATTTTAACACAGGTATACTTTAAAACAAGCAGACAAATACTATGTAAATTTGGTTAGCCTAATCCCACCCCTCTTCCCTTTTACCCCCTTCCTCCTTAATTTCCAATTATATTTATCAAAACCCACAAATTTTTATCCGATTATGATGAAACTCTGTTGAGTTGTAGAGAGTACGTCTGGGAAGGTTCCTGATTTTTTTTTAAACCCTCCACCTCTTAATTTAAACAAACCCATAGAATTAATCAGATTTCCACCAAAATTTGCAACATATGGTATCCAAAATTGCAACTCCTTTTCCCCTTTAAACCCCCTTAATTTTTGCCAATATACCTTATATAAAGCCAGTTTTTTTCCAACTTTTTAAGGAACTTTGCACACATATACTTTAAAGTAAACTGAAAAATACTGTCTACATTTGGTTTGCCTAAACCAAGTCAAGCAATAGCGAAGCATTGCCGGGTCAGCTAGTTGAAGATAAAATTCATGAGATTTGCGATAAATCACTAACCGATTTTGGGCTAACCTGTATCAAAAAGGATTAATTCACTTAATCATCTGGATCCGTTAGAAGTAGCGTTGCGAAAACCGTATGATCTAAATGAATTAAATGAGTATATTACTCAAAATGAACCAAAATTAGTTAATGACCAGGTGACCGCGTATAATTGTGTTATGCGAAGTGTTCGTTTTAATGAAGGAAAAGTATTTTTTTTGGATGCTCCCGGTGAAACCGGCAAGACCTTTATTACTAATCTTATATTAGCAAAAGTAAGGTCTCAGGGAAAGCTAGCTTTGGCAGTAGCGTCGTCAGGTATCGCTGCAACTTTATTAGCAGGTGGACGCACAGATCATTCCACTTTTAAACTGCCCCTAACTGTTTCTTTACAGAAAGATAGCGTGTGCTCTATACGTAAAAATGGTCCTTTGGGAAAAGTTTTACAAGATGTCAGTTTAATAATCTGGGACGAATGTACCATGATCCATAGAGCTCATGTGGAGGCTCTAGATAGGACTCTTAGAGATATTAGAAGCTGTGATAAAATCATGGGTGGGATTACTGTTATGTTTGCTGGGGATTTTCGACAAACTTTACCAGTAATAGTAAGGGGAACTAGAGCAGACATTGTAAAGTCTTGCCTTAAAAGTTCCCCATTATGGAAGTTTGTTAACATTTTAAAATTAACTACAAATATGAGAGCACATTTGGGAAGAGGTAGTATAACTTTTCCTTCAAAGTTACTTTTAATAGGAGACTGGAAAGTACCTCATTTTGAAAATAAAATTGAAATTGATCGCGATTTAGGAGAAAGAGTAAGTAACATTGAGGACTTAATATCGAAAGTTTACCCTGAAATCAGCGAAATAGAAAATAAAGATCATCAATGGATGTGTCAAAGGGCAATATTGGCGGCGAGAAACAGTAGCGTGGACGAAATTAATGACCTAATTTTAAGTAAACTTCCAGGAGACATAGTTACCTACACATCTATTGATAACGTAATGGATCAAGAAGATGCGGTACATTACCCACAAGAGTTTCTTAATTCTTTGAATCCAAGTGGCCTTCCCCCATATTCCCTCAAGTTAAAAATAGGTGCCCCAATAATTTTACTTAGAAATCTCAAACCACCAAATTTATCTAACGGAACCCGACTTCAAATTAAATTTCTACGCAATAACGTGATCGTTGCAATAGTTTTGACTGGTCCAGCAGTTGGTCAAACAGTGCTTATACCTCGCATCCCAATGATTCAAAATGATGTACCTTTTAATTTTAAAAGAATTCAATTTCCCGTTAAGCTATCTTTCGCCGTTGCAATTAATAAATCACAGGGGCAAACATTTAAACACGTAGGAATCGATTTACGTCAAGACTGCTTTTCACACGGCCAACTATATGTCGCGTTGTCAAGATCGGGTTGCGGAGAAAACCAATATGTTCTTCTGCCACAAGAAAATAAAACTAAAAATATAATTTACGCAGAAGTACTTTAAAATAATTATGTTCTTTTAAAAACTTAAAAACTAAACTTGCAAAAAATTGTCTAAAATAATAACAGAAATTGAGGCGGACAAAGTCGTGGGTAACTGCTATAATTTATAAAGCTGAGGAGGTTGTTTGCAAAAATAAATATGATGCCCAAAATAACTATTCCACGCGGACGAAGTCGCGGGCACAGCTAGTTCATAAATAAAATAAAAATTAAGTGTGATAAAGTTTAACCTTTTTTAATTTATAATACATTTTTCACATATACGTTACACAGCAAGCTGGGCCAGAGGTGAAAATCCTCAGATAGGAATTCGAACCTTGTTCCTTTTGATCTCCAGTCAAATGCCTTAACCACTGAGTCACCAGACTACTCATTTACGATACTGCAGACTGGCCTGTCTACTTAACATGGTGTTGTGTCAATGATCAAGCAAATTAACAAGCAGTTGCAATTGAAGAATTGGCCTAGAGTTTTTAAATTATTCTTGTTCACCTTTTATGTCACTGACCATGCTACAACTTTCATAAAATTTCCTTATCCTCATGCAGTGGGACAGGAACAACACGCAGCAAATATCAGCAAGTTTTGGAATGCACTAGGCCTACCAGAAATAGTAAATGGCACAAACCACAAGTTTTGCCTTCCAAATAAATAACAACACTGCCTCCCGTCTCTAAAGACCTCGCTGTTAGAGAGACGTTAAGCAGATTTAAAAAAAAAAAAAAAAAACACTGCCAATTTACAAATAAATATTCCAATATCAAAATACAATGGAATAAAGTCAATCAGCACCTCATTTAATGAAGAAGAAACAACCAACAACAAAAAAAGTTACATAGTATGGCAATGGGAGTCACTGGTAAGCTCTGGGCTATGTTAACAGACCAGCAAATTACAGTTAAATGGCAAACATACTACTAAGGATGGTTCCCCAAATATACAACTGATTTTAATAATTTTCTGATATTTTGTAGCAGAGTAAATGCAATTAAAAACATATTTGGGAGCTATATTAATAATAATAATTCCATGTGGTTGTGATGACCTGGTAACAGGGTTTCTATTGGCTGCACATTATACCCATCGTAGCCACCTTAACCTAACTCGTTAGTCCTACCATGTACAGGGGTCTAGAGTTTAAATTGGAATGCAGTATTGGATTAGCCACGTAGCAGGAGCTAGCAAATGCTACTCTGACCCTCAAACCATGGAAGTGTTCTGGCATAACTCACATTGCACAGCAAGCTGTGCCAGAGGTGAAGGTCAGGTTAAGGGACTGTGAAATTTGGGAGGTTTAATTTAATTAAATTGCAATGGAGCACACACTCCAGTAGCAATTTTCCTAAACAAACATCTTCCCCTTTTCCTGCACCCACCTACATTTGCCCTCTGCAAATTTTAACTTTAAACCCTTTCAACATTTTTGATAAATTATTCATTATTTCCCTTGGTAACTTATTCCAATCCCTGACACCCTTATTTAAAAAAGAGAATCTTCCCACACCCTTCTGCCTGAAATCCAGTGCCAGCTTGTGGTCATGTTCATCTTCTCCCGTCCGTGCACTACTTTTCATACCTACACCAATATCTTTCTACGCCTCATCACCAGTATATGCCTTGTACATCCCATTACCCTCTTCACCCTCCTCCTGTCTTGCAAGGAATCCAATTCCCTCTCTAATCTTATCTGTTACAGATTGCATACTGCCATAATTTCCAGAAACAAATCTAGCAGCCCTTTTTTTGTACCCTCTCCAACTCCTGCATTTGATACTCAATATGTGGGATCCCATAATACACTACCATATTTGAGCAATGGACTGGCCAAAGTTTTGTAACCCAATTCCTCTACTTCCCTCGTACATCCCCTCATCACTCTCTCCAACAAGTGCAGAATTTTGAAACCTTTTCCTACCACCTGTCCACAGTGGCGCAGCTAGGTCAACAAGGGCCCCGGTGCAAAAAATTTATTTTGGGCCCTCAGGACAGACGGGCGACCTTTTTTTTTGCTTTGTGTGCTGGTAGGGGCCCCCTTAACTGAGGATGACTCAACTGAGGATGAGGGCCCTTGAATTATTATTTAGGGGCCCCTGAGTAGTGGTTGGGGCCCCCCTGAGCACAGCGAGGGCCGTTAGTGAGGGGCTCTTGTACTCTCAGGGGCCCCTTAGACGACGGTAGAGCTAAAAAAAAAAAGGTCGCCAGTTTGCTGTGAAGGCTCGTGGGGCCCTCTAAACTGCGCTTGAGGGCCCCTAGAGATGCTCTTTGGGGCCCCTTGAGGTATGCTTGGAGGCCCCCTGAGCGTGAGGGCCCCGGTGCACTGCACCGCCTAGCCCCATAGTAGCTACGCCCCTGCCTGTCCATTGTGTCCTGCCGAGTTAAGCTTGTTATCAAATGTAATGCCAAGATATTTACATTTCAAGTCTTCAGCAAGCAATCCTTTCCCCACCTTATAATCAGAATTAACCTTTTGTTTTTTATTTGTGTATCTAATAAGCTGACTCTTCTTTGCATTTATCTTCATCCCATGTTTACCAAACCAACTAGATATCCTGTCCAGATCAACCTGCAACTGTTTACAGTCCTCTACCAATTTTATCCTTTTATGGTATATAGCATTATGTCATCTGCAAACAATCTAATATCAGCACAACCAGCACAATTATTCATTAGAATAACGAATAGCAATGGCCTCCTGCGGCACCTCCGCTTCTTTTGATACTGCATTTCATACCCTAACTTTCTGTTATCTACCTTTTAAAAATTCTTCTACCCAGAAAAGCACTTTCTCATCCACTCCAATAGTTTTTAACTTATTTACTACCATTTTATGGCTCACTCTGTCAAAAGCCTTTGACAGATCTAGTGCTACACTATCAATTTCGCCTCCCTTGTCCATTTCTTCTGAAATATCTTGCATATATCCCACCAACTGAGATACGTATGAATATCCTTGCCTGAAGCCATGTTGCCTACTTGAAATCCACTTACGCTCCTCACATATATTTCTGATGTGGTTGCATACCAATCTCTCCATTAATTTACCTGATGTCAAACTGTTCAGCCTGTAATTTTCAACTCTATTTCTCAACCCTCCTTTATGTACCAGCATTACTATCGCACTTTTCCAGACCTGTGGTAAGCAGCAAGTATCCAGACTCAATTTAAATAATATTTCAAGATAAGGTACAATGTCACATCTGGCTGTCTTTAAGATATCTGTAGTAATATTATCTACACCAGCCCCTTTATGTTTTTTCAGCTTTCTTCTTTCCTTCATGATTTCCTCAGGATGTATTTCAAATTTTTTGGTATCATCATTTCTAATTGTGTTGTTATGCTTGCTCCTGTTTCTAATTCATTAGGGACCAATGTTCTCACTAAACCAGTTACTTAAAATCTCTGCCTTTTTCAAATCCTCAGTAACTTCTTCTCCATCCTTATCCATAAGTGTCTCAACACTCTCCTTCCCCTCATTTGTCTAACATAGCTATAGAAATTTCTAGATGCATCAGTCAATAGTCCTCTCAATGGTCCTCCTGCACTGACAATACTCTTCATAAACCCATCTTTAGCCACTTTGTTTGCTATTATTAAGTCCTTGTTTAGTTGTTTTAAATATTCCCTACTATACTGCTGTTTCTTAACCCTGTTATGTTCTCTTCTTACCAATCCCTTTAACCTCCTCACTTCCCTATTACATTACACAGGTTCTCTACTTCTCTTATATTTTCTGCTTTGTAATAAATTTTTCTTCCACCTTTCTTATTATCTCCTTGAACTCTTCCCACCAGGTTAAATCAATCCCCTCCACGACTTGGGAAACAATAATACATAACTTCAAACTTTCCTGTTGGTACTGAAAGTGTTTAGGTGGAAACTTTGTAAAAGAGGGGATGGGGCTCACCATCGGAAGACTGAGTACTTAGGTTGTGAGCATCCTACAATTCTCCTTTGACACTCATAACTTGGGATGCTATCTCACTCGTAGAAATGTATTTCTGCATTTAAATAAAATTATTTTAATGTAAGATTTTAATCTGCTATGAAATATGGAAAATTCACTTAAACCAATGGCAGCAAAATCATGTTTCTGGCATAAGTGTGATATAATCAATAAGTAAAAGCAGACTCAATCAGACAGGTATGGTATTAAAAATAGTTATTATTGCTTAAAGTAACTGAAGAATTTAAATATCACCTTAAAATTTTAAAACTACAGTTCCTTAGCAGTGAACTATGGAACGAGATTAATAAATAAATTATTTTTGTTTACAACATTGTGTATGATTTGATAGAGGTCACACAATAAATGGCATAGAGCTGCATGACAATGGTGCATTTTAAAGCTTCACACACTCCATCTGTACGTTAGAAGTGGTGTGATCAGATTCAACCATGTTATCCACACTTTTGACCTTCATTTGGGTGGTAAAACCTCCAAAAAATTTATATTTGAAAACAGAATGGAAAAAATAGCACAAACACACAGATAATAGATAAAATGTTACTCCCCAGAATTCTTCTCTTGAACATTATATTTTCATGTAATTAATCAAATTATTATAACTGGACCACTTCAGCTGTACCGTAGTAACAACTTTCTTATAGTCACATTAAATTTTAAAAATATTAAATTAGATACAAGAAAACACAATTCAAGTGAAAACCATGTTCTGTATAACTGAAATTATCTTGATAATATTGATAATACCTATTGGCTTGCAACTCACATCTAGTTTAGGTCACTCACAGATTATTTCAGTTTATCAAAAAATTTTGTACATACTTCAAATCGCAGTTCACCAACAGGTGGGGCAGCATAAGGTACCCCTCTGAAAGCTGCATACTGTTTTCCGTAAGAAGTAGTTTGATATGATCCTTGTATTTTCCCTGTTTTAAGGTTAACTACTGGATAATCATTACAAAGAACTTCTGCAATTATTAAAACAAATGAAATTATCAACTTCTTCATATTGAAACTGCAGTGGCTAACACAACGAATCCCCCTAGTGACTGGACAGCAATTTTCACAAACAAGTATTTATACATAGACTTGATCACCTGTCATTAAGATAAGGTATTAGAGAATGGCCATTAAGATAAAGCAGTTTGTCCGTGGATACTCTTTCCGGTAGCAGCTCATTCAATAATAAAAGATTATTGCTTTCTTCTATTTCTTTCCAAACAGGCCTACTAGGAGCATGTGTCATTTTCAATTCTTCCACCATTGTTGTTGTTTTTTCTTCCGTTCAGTCCAATATTCCTTCATCATTTCACTGTGGAGAAGATTTCTTTCCTCTTCCTGGGAATCCTTCCATACTCAATACCTTCTTCCTAATATTTCTTTTTCCATAATATCCTCATTTCTTTCCAAATCTTTGTTGATCTCTTGAATCCAATTGGTTGCTGATGTTTTTCCCAAAAAGATAATTGACTATCTTTTTTGTTAGCCTGTTATTACTCATTCTACAGATTTATGATTGCTTTAATAAACACTGGTATTCTTTAAATAATGTGCTAGTCATACTCTAACTGTTTCCATCAACCTTACTCTCTCACACACACAATAATCACCAAAGAACAATTATATTTCAGAAAAAATATGAAATCAGTAATAATAACTTCCAAGAAGAATTAAGCAATTATTTACTGTGGTTCTTAAAAAAATTTATACAATAGTTAGTAGTCAAAAATTGATAAATGAATGTTTTTTGTTTCTTAGTTTACAATGAATTACATCAAATATCTTAGATAAATATAAGAATATGTGGTTGAACCATGATGATTTTTACTCAAAACTTTACTAGATGGGAAATGTATGTTATTGTGTGTGATTTTTATGGAACAATCCTAAGAATTTTACAAGTATTTCTTTGGTAACACTTAAGATTAATGTATCGGTATTTCCAGAGCAGCATCCTTTTTTTTTTTTTTGAGGGGGGGGGGGGGTTTCTTATGCATTCCACATTTGTAGCATAGAACAACACTTTGACCGCTAGTTTACAAAACTGAGGTGTGGGTCAATTTACAGAGACACCCCTACAAGAATTCAAAACTATTCAAGAGAACTTTTGATAGGTATTTTTCAACATAGTAACAGTAACATAATCGCTCATTTGCTGCAACAGTGACATAACTAAAAAATGACCTTTATTGAGTTATGACCAAGGGATGATCCATTTTCGTGTATACTTTTAGTTTGTAGAACAACACACTTGAGCTTCAACTATTCGCCGAGAAAGAGCTGGTTATGTCACTATTGTTTCTCAACAGACCGCCCTTCAGTTTATTCACAACACTGTCATATATCAGTTGAGTTTTGGCTATTGTCAAGTAACATAGCGACAAGTTTCTTCAAGAGTGGCGTATTTTTGTTTATGACTATATTGTGTAAATGGTAAGATTATTCACGTTATATTTACATTTGTTCAATAATGTGTTATATCAAATTGTGACATTCTTTTTGAAATAATCTGCTTAAATGCCTTTAGTTTTATTCCTTAATGTGTCATTCTTGATGCAAGCCACCTTTTTTGTCGTTGGATTATTTTGAGTTATGACGTTATTGCAAAATACCGTACTGCATAAACTTTGTCTATACTTTGTGGTTTGAGATGATATGACGTTCTTGCATATCATATTCTCCTCCGACATAATTTTCGTCTTCTATGATTCACACTTATGTCACTCTTGTTACTAAAATTTTAATATTAACACTCAATGGGACACTTATTTAAAAAAAATTTCAAAGAATGCTCACATTTAATTAATAATGCACGTTAGGATAGTAATATGCGGTTAACAATTAAAAACAGTTTTTTAATTCAATGCCGAGGTTTTAACTTTGTTTAGGTCTTTTATTTTAAGGAAAAAGTTTTAATCAAACCAAAAAACAAAAGAGAGAAGAAAAGAAGCAATATATTATGAAACTTGCAGATGTTGCTGTAAAGATGAAATGACATGACACTTTTATTCATGTCTTTTCAACTTTATAACTATGTTTTTAACTTTATTATTAGTTTTATTCATTAAAATAATTTTTGCCTTGAAAAAAAAAAAAAAAAAAAAAAGTAAGACTCAATAAAGTTGAAACATCGATATTAAATTTTTAAAAAACTTTGCTCTTGGTTGCATTTTGATATCTTACACTACATTTATGCGACGGGTGCAAGTCTATTTTAATATAAATAATGCAATAAACCACCAGAAATCTTTAAATCCAATGATAAGGGAAGGCGTGAGGCAGCACATTAATTCGATACCGAAAATTGAAAGCCATTACCTAAGGGCAAATACAACGAGGCTCTTCATTGATGAAAGCAAATCAATTGCAGACATCCACAAGGACTATTCTATGTGGCTATCTGAAAAGAAAAGAAGGTACCTTTTGCCAACTATACTTCATTTTATAGAATATTTAAAAAAGATTACAGTATTTTATTTTTCGTTCCAAAGAAAGATTTATGTGAAACCTGCGTAGCTTTTGAAAATGCAGACAGCGAAGAAAAACAGAAGTTACAAGAAAAATTTAACCAACATCTTATCGAAAAACAATTGTCAAGAGAGGTGAAAAAAACAGACAAAAAAAAATTCAAATGCTCTAGTGGTTGTTTATGATCTACAGGCTGTAATGCAACTACCTAAAGAGGATGCTTCTCTATTCTACCTCGATGTTAAAAAGAGACGTAAAGCAGTTAAAAAAAAAAAAATCTCTATTCTACTATACATCCAAATTAAATGTTTTCAATTTCACTATGTATGACTTGAAGAGCAATACATGTGATTGTTTTGTCTGGGATGAAGCAAACGGCCATCATGGTGCAAATGAATTAAGTACATGTGTCCTTCTTTAAGGAGCGTGCACAAACTACGTGGCATGGTCATGGGGGGGATGGAGGTTGGCTGGAAGGCTACGTGGGGGGAGGAGGGGTTTCCGAGCCAGGCCATGTAGCTTTCTTTCATAACAATTTCCACAGTTAAAATGAGGAACAGAACACACAACAGCATGCGAATATTTATTTCCCTCAGTTAATTATCTCTGTAAGTAATTTACGACAGTCTGACGAGAGAAAACAATACAAAATGTCTTCTGGAATCAAAAGGGGAAAAAAGCTACGTGGAGGGGGGGGGGTGTTTAGGCAAAAGCCAAGTAGGGCTACGTGGGGAGGAGGGGGGGGGGGGTTCACAGGAGGCCAAAATGGAGCTACGTGGTTTATGCATGCTCCCTTATCTGAAAAAGATTGCTGGCACAAAACATGATGCAGATGTTATATGTTACTCGGACAACTGTGCATGGCAGCAGAAAAATAAATTTATGCTTGCTCTTTACTTATACGCCACACGTTATTTAGGCCTGAAATCAATTACACACAAATTCTTTGTTAAAGGCCACTCTCAGAATGAAGGTGATTCCATTCACTCATTGATAGAGAATGGTTAAGCACATGAGAAGTGGACCGTTGTATACTCCTGATTCTTTCATCTCCGCAATTCGATCTGCGAAAAAAACTGGAGAACCTTTCCATGTCAAATAATTATGTTACAAGGATTTGTATGACATTAAAGCTCTGACTGGAGACATAGGTCCTCTGAATATGGCAGCATTCAAATTATCAGAAGTAAAGATGCTTAAAGTCGTAAGGGATTCTCCCAATTCTGTTTCTTCTAATACTATGCTATACTATGAGTGTACATCTAGTGATGTACTTATTATTTTGTTATGCAACTGTTAATCTGTAAATTAACAACTTTCCACATCCCACAGAGCCAGTCTCTTATATTTGGATCAATAGAAAATGGATGTACTGTATTGTATTGTACTCGTATGCAGATGACTTTCGAGAGGCAATAATAATCAACAGGAAGATGAAAAGTTGTGACTCAGATATTACATTAAATCCAGCATTTAATTCAAGACCAGGAATTTCTCAAAAGAAGAAGGATGATCTCCTAGGCTTATTTCCTAAGAATGCTATACCAAGCTCTTATAAATCTTTCTATGAAATGTTGTAAGGTTTGTGGAGCTAATTAACTAAATGTAACAAGACTGGACCAAGATTACCTTTATGTGATAAAGTTTGAGACTGAACTAAAATTTCCTGAAGTTGATAATTACTATAATAGCTTGAGTGCTCATGATGTTTAAATAATAATGTTAAATAATAAAGTTTTTTATAATCTGACTGAATTAAAAGATTAAGTCATTACTTTTTTTCACAATGTTGCTTGGTTGGAAAATAATTTTGTTCATTTTTTCCCAAAAAAATGATTGCTTTTTCTTATGCAAGCTCTCATTATTATTACTTTTTAAAAAAATCTCTTTTCTTTAAAATTTGTATTTTCATCTTGAGAAATTTGGCAAATTAAATAAAGCATCTTTTGATGAAATTGTTGTTTGGCAAACCAAAATCCCCATTGTTTTCAGGTATTGTGAATGTTTGAGATAACTATAAATTGAGAAAACATTTACTGTCTTGCACTTATTTCTATTACAAAAACGACACATTTTATCTTATGCCATGACAGAAAAACATTAATTTCAGCAAGAATGTCATAATTCAAAATGAGGATGATTGTAAGGATATAAAAGAAATCTCCCCATGACCTGCAACTGAAATTGTACATTTTCCCTTCTATTACATTGTGTTCTTTCTCTAAAACATAGATATAAGTTTTTTTCTAGTGAATGCATAAAGTTATTACACATGAAACATTTGAACTGACCCTCCTGTAAAATTGAAGTTTTTGAGTTATGTCACTGTAGCAGCAAATGAGCGAAATGAATGAAATCTCTTATTGTTATAAGTAACTATTTTTTAGCATTACAATATATATATATAGGTTAAACAGAGAGTTTAAGCTCAGTATGTCTCAGAAATATTGTCAACAACAAAAAATGTGATAAATTGGACCAATAGTGAACCTTTGTTCAAGGAATTCACTCCACAGTCCATTAGTTGAAATTTAATTCCTTTTTAAAATTTGGTATGCAATAAATCCAGTTAGAATAGGGCAATAAACCACCATTTAATGTCAATGCAGGGGGGAGGGGGTTAGGGGGCTCAACCCCCCAACATTGTAATTTTGGAGATTTTTTTTTTTTTTTTTTTTTTTTTTTTAGCTCTATGGATTTGAAGACCGAGGAGACTATAATGACTACCCCTTGCCTGACTCATGCCCCCTCCCAAACTTAAGTCTGCTCTCAAGCCCCTCCCAAACCAAAATCCTGGATCTGCCCCTGTGTAGATGATTAAATTAGTGTTGACACACAAATACATGATAGGTTGTAATTTTCAGGATTGTAACCCTTCTTTAACAGTAGAATATCTTATACACAAGGTGGGTATTAAGGTCAATAGCCACAACTCCACTGTGGAGAATGGTCAAAACCATCCTGCTGTCATCCATGTTTATTCCCTTATCCTAAAAATTATTATTATTTTTACACAAATGTTACTCAAAAGAGCTTGAAAATTTCAAAATAATCAATTAGGGGATAAGTGGTTTATAAAAATAAATACAGTTTATGCTAATACAATTAACAGGTCTTTACAGAAAACCAGACACTAAAAGTTGTAAAACTGTGAATTATATTATCACTACTAGTATAACTGTAAAATCATAAATAATGCAAATCTGAAAAACAAGTTGTTTGTAACTGATTAATAAATAAATATCTTACAGCAAGTAATTTTCAAATATCTGGGCACAGTATACATTATTAGAAATTATTTTTGATATAATTCAAAATGTTAATTTTCTGAACTACAAATAAGTAAACAAATAATTTGCAATTTCAGCACAAACTTACTTCAACACAGGAAGATTTTAATTTTAAACTACTTCACTGTGTGAGGAAGGGTGCTAAGCACTTTTCTTGTAAAATATACTCCAGTAGCTGAATTTTTTTAATCATTTTTTTTTTAATAACTGAAGTGAGGTCGTAACAGACAGTACTCATTTAGTCTCTATTACTGGGTTCTCACTTTTCACCATGTAGTTCTTAACCACTTGTGTATCCCATACTTTATAAATACATATTATGAAGACTGATTTCACCTTCTGGAATACAGAGAGTCTCCTGACTTTCTAGGCATGGCATGATGATGTATCCATTTTTCGTGAGCACTTTATTAGTAATATTATCTATACCAACTTCTTTACACTCATTTTAATGCATCTAAATCTCTCATAATGTTCTAAAAAGACAATTGCTTATTTACGAGTCTCATATTTTATATGGAAAAGCTTCTGTTCTTAAATTACCCCAACTGTCCCAATTTCTGCTGTTTACCCCCCCCCCCCCCCACACACACCATTCTTCATTCCATCCTTATCCAAAACTGTTTAAATTGCCCATCTCCTCTTCAGTGTTCTGATACAGCAATAGAAGTTTTTATTTGTAACATCCAGCCCTCCCCCCACCCCCACCCCTCCTTCCCACTTATAATATCCTTCATGAAAACACAACTAGCTGTTTGCTGCTATTACCTCTTTGTTTAGTTGTTTCATGTGTTCCCTGATTGTTTCTTAACATATAATGCTGTCTTGTTACCAACCATTTTAGCCTCCTCATTTATCAGTTGTAGTAGGTAAGTAAGATCCATGTTTTTCTGTATTTGGTTTGGGATACACAATTCTTACTTCCTCTTGATTAGCATAAGGTTAAAAATAAAAAAGAATCATTGATGAGATGATTCAGAAAATATTCATTATGTTTTATTGTGAATGAATTTGACTGTGACAGTTATGAGCTAATAATAAAACAAATTCAAAAATGTATGATAAATGGAACTACAGTACAGGGTTTATAGATATACTGAAAAATGATAGCAAAATATTTCTTATTGAGATAAAAAATCAGCAAAAATTCTTCCTCACACTAGCAAATACTGATACACTGGCATGCTGCAATGGTCTTAGTTCCCTTCTGTAATTGTTGTATGAGGCAAAATGTTCAGCACTTTAGTTGACAACTTATTAGTACTGTGACTCCATTAGCTACAAATGATAGGTTTATTAATTATGAAACATACAGTTTTTAAGCCATCTGATTTATTTTGAATGTGAGGGGTAGTTCAATAAATCACAACAGCAAAATGATACTCACATTGCAGGATAGAGCTGTATGCCTGTATGTGAAATAACTCAAGTCATCTAGATATTACAATTCACAGCTTTTGAAGAATCCTACAGAAGAAAATGATGTATCTGATTAGCTACATACACATGCAGAATATAACTCAAATCCTGGGAAACAGGGATATGAGAGAACTTGGATAACTTTAGTCAGACTATTGACTGGAATTGTGGATAGTATGGAACCCTCATTATGGGTTTCAAACGGGCGTAGCTATCGGAGGGCTTGGTGGTAATGTACAGTGGGGCCCCCAAGCTCGGCTAAGAAGGGACCCCTAAAGCTCAGGGAGCCCATGACAGCAAACCCCACAAGACTTGGTACAGCCAGAAGGCCCAGAATATTTTTTGCACCAGGGTCCTCGTTAACCTAGCTACGCCAGTGGTTTCAAATACAGAATCAGTTTCAAAGGAAGGCAGCAAGATTCAGTATTGAAAAATACTGTACAATGCAATAAGTAATTAATATGATAAACGAAGTGGGTTGGAAATCACTGAAAGACAGGTAACTGGGAATGTATATGGCTTGTGCTATATTAATGATGAGGCCTGGATGGAAATTGGTAGTAGAATGGGGAACAGCCCTTGGAATGGAAGACAACCATGACCATAAGCTAACACTGATTTCGGGTGTTGAGAGTAAGGAATATGCTCAACAATTTGCCTCAGCCATAGCAAATATTAAAGTAAACCTCTGTGAAATTCAGAAGAAATAATGTGGGGAATTTCCATCAGTGCATGCGCTCCATCACAATTAATCAGTAATGATAATATGACCATCTATAATACTGTGTGGAATCTAGTCATAAATACAATGAACCCTCACAACTTGTGAAACACTTACCGCATGATGTCCAAAAGAGGTGACAGTGAAAGTTACAAAAACAGTATTATCAACAATGCTGGAAAGACGTATCGTACTAGCCTAGCAGAGAAATGAAGTCCTTGCATCTAGTCAATAAAGCAATGTCTCCCTCTTCCTGCCAGTTAAGCTACTGATCATATCCGAACAGAACAAATTGGGTTTAACCGTTACTCGGGAGGGGGGGGGGGGGAAGGTTAGCAGTAATGCATGCTGATGACGGGTCCAAATCCCCATCTTGCCATCCAGATTTCAGTTTTATATGGTTTCCTGAAATCTATCCAGGCAAATTCTGATATGGTTTCTTGAAATTGCTTTGGTTGAGTTCCTTCTCATTACTTTTCCTCAAATTTTTAACACTCTCAACAACCTTGACATTGATGAGGTGAGAAAAAGCGGAGGTTTATGCTATCTAGATATTACAAATATATTCACAAACAAGCTATGGATTCATTGCATTTCATATACTGCACGAAACTTTCAACTGTGTTCAAAGACTTTCTACCTAACAGCAACCAACAATAATCTGAAGACAGTGATTACTTTTCAAGTTGAATTGAATGGTAAACCTACAAAAATCACTGGACATTCCACTAAATATGGTATATTTACAATTTATTAGATACAATTTAATAAATGGTTTACAATAATTTATTTTAATTTAATTGTGAAAGAATGCACACTCCAGTGGTGGTTTCCCCAATCGCACATGTTCTCCCTTTAATTTTAAATTGTTTCAGCATTTTTGGTAAAATATTTGTTACTTTTGTTGGGAATTTGTTCCAATCCCTGACTACCTTACCTATGAAAGAATATGTTTCCACATCCTTGTGTCGAAACTGTATGCCAGATTATCGTCATGGTCATCTTTTTCCATGCACCATTCTTAATTCTTCTTCCAATATTTTTCCATGCCTTTTCACGAGTATACATTTTATACACTACCCGCACTCTCTTCAAAACAAATTTCATTCCAGCTCCTTTATCATATCAGATGCTCATTGTGTTCTCCTGTAATTTCTGGAGACAAATCTAGCAGCACTTCTTTGCACCCTTTCCAATTTCTGTACTTGATACCTAAAATATCAGTCCCATACTTCACCACCATATCCAAGCAATTGTTTGATTAAAGTTTTGTAACTCAATTCTCTTACTTCTCTGGTAAATCCTCTACCACTATCTAGTAAATTTGCTACCTTCTTCCCAATGTGTCCTGCCCAGTAGAGTTTATTATCAAATGTTATGCCAAGATAATTACTCTCAAGCCTTCAATGGGCAATTCTGTACTCACCATATAATTATAATCAATCTTCAGTTCTTTTTTTATTTGTGTGCCTCTTGTCATTTATCTTCACCCCATGTTGACCTAAACATCTATATATTTTCTTTAGGTCACCTTGCAGTTGTTCATGGACCTCTCCCACTTTAATACTATTATATAATCTTATGTCATTTTCAAACAAGCTCTTCTGACTGTAAACCATTGGCAAAATCATCCATTAGAATAATGAATAGCAATGGTCCTAATACACCAACCTGTGATAATCCCATGTTCACTTTTACTTCTTTTAGTACTGTATTTCCAACCCAAACTCATTGAATTCTACCGTTCAGGAATTCTTCTGTATATAAAAATAATTTTTTCACCCACTCTAATGGTTATTACCTTATTTACCACCATTTTATAGCTCACTTTGTCGAAAGCCTTTGAAAGGTCTAGTGCTACATTACCAATTTTGCCTCTCTTGTACATATCATCTGAAATATCTTGTATATACCATGCTAAATGAGACTCAAACCTTGCCTAAATACAATACAATACAATACAATACATTCATTTTCCATTGATCCCAATATAAGAGACTGGTTCTGTGGGATGTGGAAAGTTGTCAAATTACAGATAAACAGTTGCATAACAAAATAATAAGTACACCACTAGATGTACAGTCATAGTATAAGGTACATTAAACACTTCCATTACAAAATAATACATACACTACAAGATGTACAGTCATAACATATATGGTACCGTAAATAATTATGTAACAAACTAAATACATACACCAGGAGATGTACAGTCATAGCATACATGGTAAATTAATTATGTGAACTATATTTACACAAGATACTGGCAGTTATTTTTTAGATACCTTAGAAATAAATTCCTCGACAGAGTAGAAGGAGTTGTCAATTAAAAATTCTTTTAATTTTTTCCTGAATTTATTCTTATCATCTACTAGACATTTAATATGTGTTGGGAGCATATTGAAGATATGTATCCCTGAATATCGGACCCCTTTTTGAACAAATGACAATGACTTGTAAGTCTTGTGAAGATCATTTTTACTTCTAGTGCCATAATTGTGTATTTTACTATTTGTTTCAAACAAAGTATAATTTGTGACTACAAAGGACATTAATGTGTATATATACTCAGAAGCTAATGTTAAAATCCCCAACTTCTTGAACAGCTCTCTACATGAAGTTCTATTGCTAACGCCACACATAATTCTTATTACACGCTTTTGGGCTCTGAACACTTTGTCTCTATGGGTAGAATTGCCCCAGAATATTATTCCATATGACAATAAGGAGTGAAAATAAGCAAAATAAACTAGCTGTCTCATACGGAGATCACCTAAAGCTGAAATTGTACAAATTGCAAATGTGGCTGCTCCCAATCGCTTTAGTAAGTCAGAAACATGTACTTTCCAATTTAAATTATGATCAATATACAAACCTAGAAATTTCACACTATCTACCTCTTGAATGGACTGGCCTGCACATTTTATGTCTATGTCAGGTGTTAATCTGTGTGATGTACTGAATTGCATATACTGAGTTTTATCAAAGTTTAAAGACAAGCCATTAGCTGTAAACCATTTATTAATCAGTTCAAAGACATAATTTGAAATATATTCTGTAGATAAATCTGGAGTGTTTTTAATTCCTATGTTTGTGTCATCTGCAAATTGGACAAATTTTGAGTTTTTATATGAAACACAGGGTAGATCATTTATATATATTAAAAACAATAGTGGCCCCAATATAGAACCCTGAGGTACTCCACATCTGATTAATTTCCACTCAGAAAACAGTGGACCTCTTAAGGCAGCCTTAAAATTCTCCATTGACACTTTCTGTTTTCTATTTAGAAGGTAAGAACTAAGCCATTTATTAACAATGCCATCTATACCATAATACTTAAGTTTCTGTATCAGAATTTTATGATCTACACAGTCAAATGCTTTAGATAAGTCACAAAAAATTCCCACAGGGATTAATTTATCATTTATTCCTTCTAAAATATTGTCAGTGAATGCAAATATAGCTTGTTCTGTTGAATGACCCTTTTGAAAACCAAATTGTGATTTGGTTAGAATATTATTATTTTTTAGATGTTCATAAACTCTATTGTACATTGCTTTCTCAAAAACTTTGGAGAAGGCTGTTAGTAATGAAATTGGTCGGTAATTCGATAAGACTGCCTTATCTCCCTTTTTATAGAGTGGTTTCACTACAGCATACTTAAGCCTTTCTGGAAAAGTACCCTCAAGTAAAGATATATTAAATAGATAACTTAGTATATTACTTAATTCTGTGGAGCACAATTTAATTAACCTGCTGGAAATCCCATCATAACCACTTGAGTATTTGCTCTTAAGGGATTTGATAATTTTTCTTATTTCTTCTGGAGTAGCTAATTTTATAGACATAGAGTTAAATTTTTCTTGGAAGCCTTTTTTGACAAAATCCATACTGTGTGTCACTGAGCTATTAGCAGACAACTTATCAGCAACAGATAAAAAATGTTTATTAAAATTATCAGCAATTGAGAAATTAGATTCTACTGAATTTTCTTTGACAAAAATATCATTACTTGTTTGGTTACTCTTTCCTGTTTCCTTTTTTACAATGTCCCATATTGTTTTAATTTTATTTTCAGAATCATGAATTTTATGTTTGTAATACATACTTTTAGATTCTTTAATAACCTTTTTCAGTATTTTGCAGTACTGTTTGTAATGTGTTTTAACATTAGCATTCTCACTGTTCCTAGAGGCAATATACAACTTCCTTTTATTAACGCATGATGTTCTAATGCCAATAGTTATCCAAGGCTTTTGTTCTTTTTGAGAAGCACGACACTTTTTCAAGGGGAAGCAACTTTCAAAGAAATTTAATACAATGTTACTAAAAATGTTGTATTTTTCATCCATACCTTGAGCACTGTATACCTGTTCCCATGTTGTCAATTTGAAAACAAGTTTTATTCTTCACACACATTTATAATGTGGTTGCATATCAGTCTCTAATTTACCTATCACTGATGTCAAACTGATTGGCCTGAAATTTTCAACCTTATTTGTCACCCCTCCTTTATGGACCAGTACTACTATCACTTTTTCCAGTCTTCTGAAAACAGCAAGTATCTAGACTGAATCTAAATAACACTTCCTGCTATCTTTCAGACATTGGTAGTAGTTTATTCTACACCAAACCCTTTGTTCATTTTTTTTGCTTTATTAGTTCCTGTCCTCAAGATATGTATTTTAGTCTGTTATTTCTCTGTTTCACACCTTCTTATTCCTTAATGGTTGAATCAAAACAGTTTCTTAATATCTCTGGCTTCAGTAACTTCTTCTCCATCCTTATTGATAATTGTCTAAATACCTTCAGCTCTCCTCAGTTTTCTAATATAGCCATAGAAATGTCTAGATTCATCATTCGGTGCCATCCCCCCTTCCCCCCCCCCCCCCCCGGCACCAGTAATATTCTTCACAAAACAATGTTTAGCTTCCATCTTTGCTGTTATTACTGTTTAGTTTTTTTGAGTGTAATGTACTGCCTTTCTGTATCTTAATTCTGTTGTGTTCTCTTCTTATCAGTCTGTTTAATCTCTTAACTTCTCTGTTATTGTATGTAGGCTTGTTTGAGTATAGACATTTCTTATTATCTCCTGTTCAGTTCTGCCTTCACTACTCTTTTTATCTTGTTTAATGCTGGTGGTGTTAATATTTCATTTGAAAATTTCCTTACACTAATTTTCTCATATTACCAGTATGTCAGAATATGCTAAACCATGGAAAATATATCGACAATTGTCTCTGACTCAAGTCATTGAACATCTTACTGGAAATGGAGACTGACAAAAAAAGCCACCATTACCGGCTGCTCTACCTTTACGAATAAATAATATGCTTAGTTTCAAAAGTATATTTCTCCGCCATTTCTATCAATATTCTCTTTGTTACTATCAGAATGAAATCAGAGTTTACTGTTATGTTTTATTGTCTGGAACATGGTTTCTACATCTCTGTTTAATCTAGCTGATGTAAGCTACCTTACTCTCTATTTTCAATATTCAGTTAAAATCCGGCGAAGTTTGAGGTTAACATTCAGTACATGATACCATAGTTGAAAATCGAAATAACAACACTTTAGGTTCAGAAAAGTAAATAAACAGCATATAACAACCATAAATAAGAAGTTTCTAGTAAAATATAAACCATAAACTTACCTAAATGAGCGTAATCCATAATAATCCTGAAGCAAAGTAAGTAAACAGGCTTGGTTAAACAGCCATATCACTAATATTCCACATAACTGACCACTGTAAAGCACTTTCAAAAGTATAATTTCACCGTTTTATATTAAATTCACTAATAACTCGCAGTTTCCGACAGATTTAAAGCAGTAAATATGATTTTTAAAGCATCACCACATGGGTGGAGTTCAATAATTAATTCCAGCACATCTAAGTAATTTCAGAGGTTTAAAAGTAGATTTAACCAAGCTAAATAACCGGCAAGCCAATATTCTTTAAGTTTCCAATAGCCATCAACTAATAATCAGAAGATATAAATAAATGAAAATCCGTTTTTTGGTGACGTTGTAGAAACCGACTTGCAATTTGAATTTCTTTCTGGCAAACATATTCCACGAACTAAAAACTTTTCTAAAACACTCAAATAAAATAAAGGTACGGTTTAAAAATAGTTTCAGGCCACAACCGACAAAAAGGGAATTATTTCTTGCACCACCTAGGAAATCAGCAAATTTTAGAAATTCAATAACTTGTGATATCCTTGACCCATTTAAAAGATTTTTACACCACTGAACTCAGCAGAAGCTGGGGAACACTTTGAAAATAGTATAAACTTGATATTTTAAACTTTAGCAAATCCATATTTCGGATGTGACGTTCGGCAATACTCTAAAGAAATGTGCTTTCCGATTAAACAACTTTCAAAAATCATTTACACCGGCCTGGAAGCTTTAAAAACAAAACCAACCACATCACTACCCTTGTCTCGTTACGCTCTTCATCTTATGATTTTCTGAAAGCTCTTAGTTAACAAAATTTTTTCTAGATAGACTGTTGTCTAGGTCAGTAGGCCATTTGTGATAAAAGGAAGCCCGGACATAGTCTCGTCCGCACTTCGTGAAGTATCTGGTCGAGGTATCATGTAGTTCGTTGTTATGCGGATTTGAGGGAGACCAGCTCGTGGTGGCTGATGGGAAACCGGAAACTTGGGCAGCATGGCTGACTGATGCCATTACTAACTGTAAAATTTTGAACTTTTCCGACATGTGATCATCGATGTGAACTTTTACTTTCATTCGAGGTGGTGCGGTCTGTTCTGTTTCATGACTTGTGATCTTCGGCAAATGATTTTATCCGATTGCCATTGCTAACAGTGACTTTATGTAAATTCTGTGCAAATTTCCAGAATATATACTTCAGTGATTCCGACTTCGACTTTCATTTCTAACTTAGTACCTTTCTTACAGGAGGTTAATCTGTAAGTGGCGGCCGTCTTCATCATGACAGTTAGCATTCTCCAAGGTTTTTCACGGTTGTAGAACTTTTCCGGAACTTTTGGCAATATTTTGGAAGACTTCAAGTTTAGGTGTACAAGCCGATACCCGACCCCGATACGGCTTCGACCCTAACACTGATCTGGCTGAGATCTGCCTATGACACTTGACATTTACATGTTTGTATTATTCTTTTATAGTTCATTTGTATTATTCTTTTATAGTTCTTTCCTAGTTCGCAGATTCCTATAACGTATTCTCTCTTCCTCTCTTCAGAAATTACTTATAATTATCCCTTCATTTTTTCACCTATTATCACATTCCAGATACCTATTATTACCCTGTTGGCGCGCCGCAGCACCAGAAGCCGGATCCAGGCATCCCCCACCATTAGAGGAGCTGTCCCGTGCCGTCCGGCCTCCACCTATGTGCGATGAAGACTGGGGTCCAGCATTCAGCGCGGCGACTATGTCTTGTGGCGCTGGTGCTGCCTCCTTGCGGCGCGTGGGCATAAGTTCCGGTGAAACCAGTTGCCGCTTGCACCCCATGATGTGTACGCGACGCAGCTACACTTTCAACAGGTGGTCGGTGCCCTGTAAGGAGTGAGCCGCAAACCTAGTGGCGGACGTTTTAAGAGAGCACCGGTCAGTGGCTGCCATGTGGAAAATTTGAAGAACTGCCCCTATCACTAAAAGACCCTGCATTCTCTAAGCTCGCGATACCAAGACGCAAAGAGGTAGCAAACCATAAGAAGAACTAACCTGGATAGAGGAGGTTCCTCTACCACTCGTCTTTGTCGAGAACATCCGTGAGAAAGAGTATCTGGAGGTACTACAGCGCAACATCTCACCACCGCCAACGCCAGCCACAGAATCAACAGCAGCCTCAACGCCAAGAACAACAATATAAGGGGCATTGCCAAGACCGGAGATGCAAGCATCCCCTTCTACAATGAAGGAGCCCAGCCGTAATGAAGTGACAACAACGTGCCCAGAAATGGAAATGCTGACATGCCCGGACTCAAACATGGAGGAAGAACCAGGAGCCAAAGAAGACAGGGGCAAATGGTTCTACCTCTACATACGTGACATGAAACCGGCCATCAGGGTGTTACAGGACGGAGGCATCATGTACCAGGAACAACAGCCGCCAAGAAAGCCACGCACCCAGATGGACCAAGATCCTCAGCCAACAACGCCGACAGCACCGAGGAATAGCGAGGCGCCAATGAAACAAGCAGAAAAAATAAGGACCTGAGGCATAAAGAAGGCAACTAACTACAAGTGTACATCAGTGTTACATGTACCAGAAATTCTGGCACAATGTCACAAACTGCCGTTCTGCCGAACGCTGTGTTCGCTGTGGCGGGCTCCACAATGTCAAGGACTGTAGACGCTCCAGGACAAACACATCGATATGCGCCAACTGCCAAGGGCCTCATTCGGCCCCGTATAAAGGCTGGCATGTGAGACACAACCTGCAAAACACAACCTACAGGAAGCGATCAATCAACACTGCCAAGACTGATGTTCTGCCAGCCAAACGGTACAAGCACCGACGTAAAGAGGAGTTCTTTCGTCAAGGGGAGGAAAAGAGAAGCTCCCAACATGCAGACAGAAGACCAATTATCTCCCTACACCACATGACGCACTACATGATAACCACCTTCAAGGAAGTACAAGCAGAATGAGCGTAACAGACACCAAGATTGGACGGAAGGGACTGGACAAGAACAGCTGACCAAGCTGATCCAGCTGATGACTCAATTGCTGACAATCATGGTCCCCCAGTGGAATTAATAAAAATCAAGGACTTCATGTCCACAGAAACCAAACACCAAATACAATTGTAAACCCATGATGAGTCAAATAAAGTTTATCACAAAACAAAATTCCATTCCCTTTGGCTGAAAAGAACCATTGCTCTCAAACAGCCCGCTCCTGACACTCAGTCAGGTGAATGATTTCATAAGAATGAGTTCGAGAATCACAACTGAATCTATCCTTTGGACCGTTGGTACAGTAGGGGTCATAGAGCTAACAGATCTAGCCGATACGCTGCACCAAGCCCGCACCAGAGAAAGACAAAGTCGGGAATCTGATTCAGAGACAACAATCGGCGAGGATGAAAACTAGTCTTCTCACAGCGATGAGGTGAAGATCCAGTAAACAATATCGTCCTACAAGAAAGCCAGTGCAATTGTTGCCCGTATTCTCATTCCACCTCTTTTTGCGCTCTCACAGAAGATCAATGTCACGTGACCAAGCTACCAATCTTTGCCTGGCCGGAACCATGACCATCAGATCTGAAGAAAGTCAAACAACATATCGAGATCCTAGCAACCCGTGGGCTAAAAATAACTAGCTCGGCGGAAGTTGTAGTCCATGTCTTTAAAGGACTTGAGGTAACTGTACCGGACATAAACCCCATTCTTCTGACGCTGTTCGCCTTGACTGTAGACCTCCAACCTATGAAGAACTGAAAGTCAAGAGCGTGCTCAGCCGTATTATAAAGACCGAGAGAAGGAAGTAACCGTTGGCAGCTCCACAAGAAAGTTTCCAGTGCCAATATTTCTGGCACAAAACCAAGGAATATCGAACATAGTGACCGCTGGCACTTAAGAGGACCAATACCGACTTGTATTAATTGCACCAGAGAGTATGTGATCTGTTAATGAGGTTGCAGGGCTATATAAAATCTTCAATCAACTGCTGCTCAGAGACAGCTGCATACGAGTGATAGAGCCACAATGTAAGGTACAACAGAACCACACAGCTAGCTACTATCGTCACCACCATCGAGCGGCTTCCAGTTAGGTCGCCCAGGACAGCACACTCAGCCGGTGTGACAGTGCAAGCACCATGTGGCGTTACATAATCTGCAACGACAGTAGTGATGGCCGTCATGATGTCGTGCTCCAAATCATCCGACGCGCTCTGACAGCAATTTCAGGGAATATTACCAATTTCAAACATTAGCCATTTTGAAACAGTCATTCCCCGATCCTACAACCAGCTCGATAGTTCAAATGTAACCTTTGCAACAAGGAAAATGTGAGAACTAAGCAAAAGGGTTGAGTCGCAGAAAATGACTATAGCGCCCAGCTCTTGGTGGCACGAACGTCCAGCAGAGTTGTTCTTACAGGACGGTAGAGCACAGAGTCTTTCAACAATATCATTCAGCGGCGAACCTGAGGGAGGGCCTGTAAAGCATCTTTTAGAAAGTCATTGCTCATGTTCCGGATAATTTCTGACCTTCCATCAATTTGCAGCGATTTTGGTCTATTTAAAGATTTTTAACTGTGCAGTCTATCTGTCTATTTCACACCTTATCTCAGATTGGACATGGTTAGCGCTCATGTAGTTCCGACAAATTATGTGCTCCCTGTAATAGACCAGCCTCCGTTTGCATTTGTCTAATTTCCCCATAAATTCCCCTGAAGGTATTCATTTCCTGACTTGAAGTGTGATTTAGTTTTAATTTGCCAATTTCTTTCAACTATTGTTGTAATACCATTTATTGGATGAACGTATCAGTTTCGAAATATGTTTCTTAAGGTAAACTACATATATTGTTTGTTGTAGAAGCGATTGATACATTAGGTAATTTTCGTCTTCATTCTTTCTGCTTTTCTCTGACTGTTAGGGATACGCATATAGATTAAACTTTCTCTTAGTAGATATTTTTAGCCATTTTACTTTCCACGTTGTGAGACTGAAATTATATTCTGCTCACGAGCCGTGCTGACTTTCTTCCAGTATTGAAATTTCAAGAACGTAACTGTATCTCAGTGTTAAGGAGACTAATCACTGTAGAATATTTACATGTTCGTAACCTCTCCTTCTCCTCATGCAAAATTTCTTTGTGATGTGGAATAGGCTGTGAATGCTCTATAGTTCTGGACGACAGTTGTGTAAAGCTAGATAAATTGGTGACACGATTTTGCTTACGATTTGGACTCATCTTGATCACGAAGTGGACGTCGGGTTATATCTAAGAGCACGTCTAATGTTAGGAACAAACCTTCCACATTTCACTTTATTACATGTTTCTTTTGTTGATATATGGAAATAATGTACTGTAATCCAACATTGTGTACGTCTAGAGATTGCTGAAACATTAATACTAATGCACAGCGCCACATTCGGATTATGCAAAACTTGAAGTGATTTTTGATTTTAAAAAAAAGTAGACTGGCTGTAAAAAACAGCTTAAGCAACATAAGCAACAATACTTTTGAAAATATTTCTCAAAAATAACAGTCACTTCTGTAGCATAACATCATATTTTTATTCATTTCAGTTAATGGATAGTGTTATGTTTTGCAGCTTCGAGGGTGTTTTACATCTGATCGTAGTTGATAGGACTATGTTATGGAGGAAATTGTCAAGTCAAGGTATTGTTAGAAACTGTTTAGGGAATCTGTTGACAGTTTGCATCCACTGGGATAGTTCTGATTTTTTTATATCACTTATTCTATGAGGTCAATGCTTGATGATGAACCAAAATTATTGGCCACGGCCGACATCCGGAAAAATAAACAAAAAAAGATTAAAATTTTAAATATCTTTTTGTGATTTTAACCCCAAAAATCTGGGGTTTCGAACAAATGGTTTCTTTTCCTTTTTTAAAGTAATTTAAATTTTCTACAAATTAAGACCAGAGTGATCTCTGGGGCCCAATATTTTCCGAGATACAGCCCTTCACTGATTTGAAAATTTTCACTTTTTTGTATTTTTATGGAGCTTCGTGATTTTTCTACTTAAAATCAGCATTACAAATTAATTTAATGATTAAATATGTGAAGATACATGTGGAAGGTCTACAAACTTACGGTATAGCATGTCGGATTTACATTGTGAAAACCAACATGACGGATGATGCAAGAGAGATTCTGAATAGAGTCTTGATTGAGATTGTGTAAACATAGCCTCTTAACACCCATACCATATAATTTATCCAACGTCTGCACAGCCCGAATATAGTCCACCCAGCCGTCTTGAATCTATTTCTAATCACTCTGTCATTAGTATCACCAAATATCCACTTGCTTATTTTTCCTATCATGCCTGTCCACAACTTGAGTGGTCACAACCTACAGTAAAAGCGCGTCAAAAAGCTCGATACACTGTTTACACAAACTGCCGTTGATGCTGTCAGATAAAGTACCAACAAAAACAACTGTATCCCTCTCAGCAAATGGAAGATACATATGTCGACACTGGTCATTCAGAAGCCTGTCACATGCATCCAACTTTTGAACAGCACAGCCGAGAAGAGAAGTTGACACTGTTGGGCTAAACACCTGTTCTGCAAGACTAACCTTCATATACAAGACCCCTTTCGGATAAATATGTTTCTCGTGAGACTAAGAGAAAAATGTAAGTGTCCCTCACAATCTGTTTTAAACAAATCTTCGACGTTGGTCCATTTCATCACCCTGCCCTAAAAGTGAACATTAGTTCTCTGGAAATTGCTCAAACTGTTCACCACCCACCTCAAGAAATTGACAAAAATACTCTCGCCATATGTCTGAAATTAGCACCTTTACAGCTAAGATATTCGCAACATGAAAGCAAGATGGCGGCATGTATAGATGTTGTGATCATGGAGCAAAGAACCTCCATGGTTGTGATTAGCTGCTCACGGAAATTAAGCTATATATCGTGCATAAAGTGTGTATTGTGTTGTGAAGTAGTAAAAACGGGAATTAGACTGTGTTCTGTTATCAAAAAATGGATACATATTGACTGCATAAATATGCTGGAATCAGTGAACGATAATTGTGAGTGCGGCATCCTGTTCTGCCAAGGAAGTATGGAAGCAGTAGGAAACTATTTCGCGGGTAAAGAAGAGTCAGTAGCTGAAGCGTTGAATTCATCAAATGAATAATTTAAACACAGTTGTTGAAAATGACCCGGGAAGTGATTTTTGCATGAATGAAAAGACAAGAGACCATGTGGAAAGTGAGGTTAAACTTAGACATGTAAACAACGGGTGGGTTGTTGCTAAAACGCGGAGCAGACATGTGACATCGGGTGCAAAATATTCAGGTCAGCAGACACCAGTTATTACCTCGTACAGATTTAAGGTGTTAGAAATAGAAACGCTCCCTGTGAACATTAATAAAGTGCAGCAACAGTGCGTTGTGAAAAAGCCATCTAAACATACAACAAGAAAAGATCTGACAAAATCAAACCCGAAAGCGCTAATATTATCAGACAGCCATGCATGGTAAGGAATTTCCGAAAATATCCGAAACAAAGATTTCAAAAACTATGATATCCGAGGGGAAATTATGCCAGGGGCCCCAGCGGTCAAAGTACTGGAAAACACTAAAAACATTATGAAACAGAAAAAGACTATTTGGTGATATGGGCAGGAGCAAATGACGTTGCAAAAAATGAAGCAGACATTGCAATTAGAACAATAAAAACTCTCTGCTGTCAATCAAACATACAAATGTAGTGATAGTAAGTATACCACACAGGCATGACTTACCTGAATGGTCCTGTGTGAATAAAGAAATAATGAAAGCAAACAGAAAACTAGGAAAAATTGTGAAACAATTCCAAAACACTCAGTTTATCAGCACACCAAGTGACAGAGGATACTACACAAATCACGGACAGCATCTTAATACAAAATGGAAAGCTGAAATTTCAAGAATATTGTTGGAAGAAATATCAAAAGAATTAGTGTGCCAAGAAATTTTACATCTTGACTGGAAAGTGCCTCAAGAAGCAAAAGTAGAAACAGTCATCATAGGATCAGAGACAACAGAAGCTGAAACCCCAACAACCTTAGCAGCAGAAGCAGAAAATTTCCCAAGATTAGTGATAAGGTCATCAACCCACACAAAGAAGCAACCAACAAGAGATGCTGATTTTTTATGGATTCGCCATGCAGACAAACTGACATCCAGATAAATAACAATAAGCAAGTGGTGATCACCTTAGCTCTACCTAAAGTGAGACTGTGCTATAGTGAAAAAAGTGTCAATACAAATAAAGCAAATTTTGATGGTAAAAACATAAAAGTCAAGCAAATAAACCAAGGTTCTCATAATGTAAGTAATAAACATGGTCTTAGAATTCTACATCTAAATATACAATATATATCTAATAAACTTGAATTGCTTGAAAACTTTATGAATAGTATCAGTGCAGATATTGCTATAATAACTGAGCATGGTTTAAATAATGAAAGTATCAAATTTTGCAAGATTAGAAATTACAAACTGATAGACTTCTTCAACAGGACAGATCACAAGGGTGGAGGTGTTGTAATTTATGCAAAAAATGGATTGAAAGCAAATAATTAAAAGGTGTTAATAAATTTTGCTTTGAAATGTCATTTTAGATTGAAGGGATAACTATATCAAACAGCTCCAGTAAACTAACTGTTATTGGTATATATAGATCACCTGGTTCTAAAGTAATTGATTTTATTGAGCAGATGGATCTACTACTACAGAACACTGTTAGATGTAGCACAGATATTGTTTTGGCAGGAGATTTCAATATAAATGTAGACGAAGCTGACATAGCTTACATAAAACTTACTGATCTCCTTAATATCTACAATATTAGAGACACCATTTTCTCCCCAACAAGAATTACTACAAATAATTAAAAAACTATTGACCATATTGCTACCAATCTGAATGATAAACATATTCTGCCTAACGTAATAAACAGTTATTTGTCTGACCCCATCAGGCACAATTCACTGATGTGTTAAATTTTACAACTGAAAGTGAAATTTATGAAAAAAAGGAATTCAGAAAAATAACAGATGAAAATACTAAAGAACTTAACAAACACCTGGTAAAAGAGTCTTGGATGGATATATTTATTGCTGATAGTGTAGATAGTAAATGGGATGCTTTCTACAAATTATTTATTTATTTATTTATTTATCAATCTTGTTCCATGGATCCCTGCTGAGGAAGTACCTCTGGGATGTGAAACATGTCATTGTTGATACATATACACATAATATGAGTCATATCATAGTAAATATATATATATATATACATATTTTACAAATACAAGAAATAATAATAAACATACATTTTTGCAACTGAGTTTTGCTAACGTCATAATGAGTACAATTAATTATTTTCTTCAAATTCTTGAATGGAGTAGAAGGAGTTGCCAATAAGATAATCTCTAAGTTTTTGTTTGAATACATCTTTATTATCTGAAAGCTGTTTTATACGATTAGGTAGTTTATTAAACAGATGTATCCCAGAATAATTAACTCCTCTTTGTACTAATGACAGAGATGTTTGTGTTTTATGCAAGTTATTTCTGTTTCTTGTATTGAAACTGTGTACCTGTGAATTAGGTGTAAACAGGTTAAAATTTTCTATGACAAAGCTCATGAGAGAATATATATACTGAGAATACATTGTAAGAATATTGAGTTTCTTAAAGAGTTGTCTGCAAGAAGTTCTTGGTTTTACCCTACACAGAAACCTAATAGCTCTTTTCTGTGCTATGAAAACTTTTTTACTTTGTGAAGAGTTTCCCCAAAAAATTATGCCATATGACATTACTGAATGAAAATATGAGGAGTACACCTGTTTCATTAATTCTAGATCTGCTGTTAGAGAAAGTGTTCGTATTGCGAAGGTGGCACTACTTAACTTTGCCAGTAGTGTAGTGATATGATCATGCCAACAGAGTTTCTGATCTATTTTAATACCAAGAAATTTTATACTCTCTGTTTCTAAGATTTTGTTGTTTTTATAGTTTATACATATATCTGGCTGTGCATAGTTTTTTGTTTTAAACCTAATATAATGTGTTTTTTCAAAATTTAATTTTAATGAATTTGCCTTAAACCAATTTGCTACTACTCTAAGTACTTCATTTACATTAAATTCTATAGTACTGTTTGGTGTTTTACGCACAGTCAGGTTAGTGTCATCTGCAAATAAAACACTCTTAACTTTGTCGGATAAATTTCCAGGAAGGTCATTGATGTATAACAGAAAGAGGAGGGGACCTAAGACAGAGCCTTGTGGAATTCCATGTTTTATTTTCTCCCAGTCTGATGAAGCATCTTTACTTATTTTAGAATCAAAAATTGAAACTTTTTGCATTCGGCTTTCAATGTATGATTTAAACCATTTACCTGCGGTCCCAAAAATACCATAGTATTCCATTTTTTTTCAAAAGTAATTCATGATTTACACAGTCAAATGCTTTTGCAAGATCACAAAATATTCCTACAGGATTCATTTTATTATTCAGTTCCTCAAATGTGTTATTTAAAAATGAATATATAGCCATTTCTATGGATGATCCTTTTTTGAACCCAAATTGTGAATTAGTTAGGATATTATAGTGTGTAACATGTTTTATTACTCTACTATACATGACTTTTTCAAAAACCTTTGAGAATGTTGAAAGTAATGAAATGGGACGATAGTTGTCTACACATGTTACGTCTCCTTTTTTAAATAATGGTTTTACAACAGCATATTTTAGTCTATCGGGAAAAACACCTTGTATTAAGGATTCATTACAAATGTGAGCAAGTACATGACTGATACAGTCTGAACATCTTTTCAGTAATTTACTTGAAATATTGTCATAGCTGGAAGAATTTTTAGGTTTTAATTGTTTAATGAGTTTATTTATTTCTGAGACTGTTACTGGTGGCAATTTCATCTCCACAAAGCTATTTGGGAAAGCAGTCTCAAGAAGCCTTAGAGCACTATGTGGGGATTGCTTTTCTATGCCTAATTTATCTACTACTGACGTAAAATGTTTGTTAAATATTTCACAAACCTCCCCTACTTCGCTATACACATGTCCATTTTGTTCTATTTTTATGTCTTTAGAGTGATTTACAGTTTTTCCTGTTTCAGTCTTTATTATATTCCATATTGTTCTCATTTTATTGTCTGAATTTTCTATTTTCGCCGATATGTACTTGTTCTTGGCCTTCCTTATTACATTTCTTAGTATTTTAGAATAAAGTTTATAGTGAACTTTCAGCGCATAGTTATCTGATTCTCTCATTTTTAAATAAAGGTCCCTCTTTGTTTTACTAGAGATTCTAATACCCTTTGTTATCCATCCCATGCCCAGTTCATTGTTTGGAGTGTTGAGAATTTTCCTTTTTTTGAAACTACCTTCAAAAAGTGTTAGAAATATATTCAGAAAGGAATCAAATTTCGCATTAACACCCTGCGCATTATATACTTCTAACCAGTTTTCATTGTTTAAGGTATCTATGAAGTGTTTTATATTATTTTCACTAATATTTCTTCTATAAACCCAGCTTTTCTTTATCTGTTTAACAGTGTTCCTGGACTCGATACATAATAGCTGGGCATCATGATCTGAGATACCATTTATTACTGGATGTATGCTGTAATTACTGCACTGAGAAATATCCATAAAAAAATTATCAATTGCAGTCCTGCTATTATTTTGTATTCTCGTAGGAAAATTTACAAGTGCTGTTAAGTTAAAAGACAACATCAAGGCTTCCATATCTAATCTATCATTGCTGTGATTAGAAAGTCAACATTGAAATCTCCACATAATACTATTTGTTTGCTATTTGTAAAACTTAGTAGCAAAGACTCTAAATGAGATAAAAACAGTCTGAAATTACCTGAGGGGGCCCTGTAAATTGCTATCACTATCAGCTCTTCCTTATCATATTCTAGTTTAGTAACACAACATTCAAAGTGTTGTTCTATACAATACTTACTTACAACTACACTACTGCATTCAATATTATTTTTAACAAAAATGGCAACTCCCCCTTTCTCCATTTTACATCTGCAGAAATGAGAGCTTAATTTATAATTTGGGATGGACAGCTGAGATATTCCTGTATCAGACAAATGATGCTCAGATATACACAAAACGTCTACATTAAAATTTCTGGAATTTTGAATCTCTTCTAGGCTTAAGGTAATGTCATCAGTTTTACTAAATATTCCTCTTATATTTTGGTGGAAAATACTGGTCTGAACACTTTGACGCAATGACTTTGAATTGTTTATTTTATTATTACATACTGGTATATCAGTTGGAATTTTTAATTTCAACAAATTATGATCATCAGAGACATTAATTTCCTTAAGACATCTTAATAAATCTATTTTATTTACCCTAAAAAAGGCCGCGACTTAACACCATTTATCACAGGAATACCTCTTTCCCTCACCTGGCATCCTCTGACCTCATCAGCAATAAGAAGCGAAAGCTTCCTCTTACCTCTGACATTCAGATGGAGTCCATGGCGAGTATAACTGTCCCTACCAATGCAGGCCACATCAATCAAACCAATGTGTGAATTAGCCGGCTGCCAGAGAACCCTTTCCAAGGATGCATTTGTACGCCTGATGTTATGCCACATCCAGGGTTTATCGTAACGCTCAAGCAAACCAACAAATCTCACACTTGTCTGACGTGTGTTCTTGGAAATGTGGGCAATGTCTCCCTCAATTGAATAATTGAGGTCTTTATCAAGGCTATTTCCTGGTCCCCCAACAATTACAACACAATCCTCATCTGAAAAATCTTTAACTAGGTCTTTCACATTTGCTACCACACTTCCAAGATCTGCATTTGGTTTGAAAATACTGCAGACTTCATAATCTGGCCCCAAGTCAGACTGAACCATCTCACTGATTCCCCTCCCATGACTGCTCCCAAGTAACAGTACCTTCCTGCGTTTACTTTTAGATACACCCTGAAAACTTTTCCCTTTTACTTTGCAAGAACCCAGATCGTTCAGTCCAACCTGACGGTCTTCAGAGTCACCATCTAGATCCTCCAATGGCCGAAACACATTGGATGTCTCCAGCTGGAAACCATCAGACAGACAGCGTCTCCTACCTCTCCTGCCAGAGCTGACTTCCTTCCATTCACTGTTCCGCCTATGCCTAAGAACAGAGTTTTCTGCCTTCAGGGCCTTTAAATCCCTCTCTGCAGATGCCAAATCTGACTGGAGTTTCAGAATCCGCTGCTCCTGATCACTAATTCTGCAGGAGTGACAGTTCCAGGAAATACTGACACAAGAGTCACTGTTAGATACATCGCTGCACCCCCAGTGAAACCAGCGCCCGCAGTCCCGGCATGTCACTCCTTCTTTTACTATCCTTCGGCAGTTTCCACACTTTGTATCCATTGTGATACTTTCAAAACAACTTAAGAATTTACAAGCAAAGGAAATTTAAAAACTTTTACTTTTTAATAAACTACTTGTGTGTCAAATGCCAAAGAAATGCAAAAGTAGCCTTCTACAAAAAATGTTAAAAACCTATGTATATCACTCGAAACTTTTCTTAAAAGTGAATTACAACACCTGACAACTACAAGATTTACAATAAAACTGCACAAATGCAAACAAAAGAACTTTTTAAACAATTACTATGAAATTTGATACCCTAGAACTCTGAATCACAACTAACCTCAAATGTAAACAAGTAAAAAAAAATGCGTTTACACTGTACTGATTATGTATTAAATAAAACGGTTCACTATCACTTGAGAACTTGGCAATCTACTTTGAAACAAAACTAATGCTATTAAATCTTACTTACAATGAACTGCTGCTACGCTATAACAATAATATTAATACTAAACGTTTATACCGGATGTAAACAAAGCACGAAACACTGAATTTACAATTGACGGATTTATACTGAATAAAACGTTCCACTAACACTCACACTACTAGAAAATGATATTATTCAACGAATTAACTACCTTACGAGACAAAATTTAACTTTTTAACTACAAAAACACAAATTATTAGCACTCGACACGCACTAAAGCGCGCGGCAGACGAATTCCAAAGATGCTTTTTTTTTTTTAATTTTAATAAAGCATTTAACCATTTTTGTACAATTGTAACAAAGAAAACACAGATAAACTATAAAACCATAATTAAACTACCATCAAATATTATAGCCATACTAGAAAAAATTACCATTTATATCAGTTATCAGGTCTCACATACTACAAAAATATGTATAAATTTTATTAAAAAAATGTTTCAATGTGAACTACAGAATTTGAAAGTGGGAATTTATGGGGAAAAAAAATTGTTGATTCAAATAACATTGGGAAAACCACCTGGGGTCTAATAACCGATGTAAGAAAAGACAAGCAGGAGATGGAGAAAATTGAATTAAATGCAAATGGAAAAATAGAAAAGGATCCCAGTAATATTAGCAACATTTTTAATGATTTCTTCCTAAATATAGGAAAACCCATGAGTAGCAATAGAGTAAATGCAGATAATAGAATTAATTACTCCATCAATAAATCAATATTTTTGTATGAGGCAATGGAAGAAGAGTTAAGTAGTATTATAAAAAATTTAAGAAATAAGAACTCTAGTGGGTGGGACAGCTTAACTACATTTATATTGAAACAGTATAAGGAAGCCCTTCTAAAGCCACTGACATTTTTGATAAATGAATCCGTAGCAAATGGGGAATTTCCAAACTGTCTGAAAATCAGCACAGTTAGGCCTGTATTTAAGAAAGGCAACAAGAAAGATATTGGTAACTACAGACCTATTACTCTGTCTGAGCAAACTATTTGAAAAAGTTATCCTACTGAGATTAAATAACTTCATATTGCAAAATAGCATCATTGATCACTTCCAGTATGGTTTTCAGAAGGGGTTATCTACTACTACTGCTGTAACTCAATTTATACATGAGGTTTTAGAAAAATTAGATAAAAATCATAAAGTTGCTGGATTATTCCTAGACCTCTCAAAAGCAAATTAGAAAATTATGGAATTAGAGGATTAGCTAATAAACTACTGTCATCCTACATCCAGAACAGACCTCAATACACAGAAATTTATTTTAAAAATGGTGAATCAGTAAGTAAGGTAAAATCAAAAATGGGTGTAGTTAGATGTGGTGTCCCTCAGGGATCTGTACTTGGTCCTTTACTATTTGTTTTGTATATAAATGATATACCAAATAAAAGTAGAATTATAACATATGCAGATGACACTACAGCAATTTGCTGGGATAGCAATGATTCCACATTAGAGACAACTGCTACTAAGACCTCAAATGAGTTAACAGAATACTTTGATCTAAATGGATTAATTTGCAATAAGAAAAAAACATATTTAATAAAGTTTGAATTAAGAAATCATGATATAGATAATAAATTAAGATTAATAACTACTGAAGGAAGCATCTATGAATCACATGAATACAAGTCCCTAGGAATACATGTTGACAAATTTCTAACACGGAAGCCACATGTTGATTTTGTATGCAAAAAAGTGAGTAAAGGCATTTTTCTAATCAACCAGTTATCAAAAGTCTTGGACAGAAATATTCTAAAAATTGCATACTATGGAATAATCTTTCGACATATCATGTATGGTATTGAAGTCTGGGGACCTTCTTGCTATATCAATATGCATCGATTGTTACTGCTGCAGAAAAGATGTATTAGAATAATGTACAAGTTAGATAGAAAAGAATCGTGTAGAGAAATATTTAGACAGGAAAATATTCTTACGGAATTTTCGCTATATGTATATAGGGTTTTACTATTGATTCAAGGTAATCCCCGCTTTAACCACACAAATAGTGAAATTCATAAATATGACAATCGTATCAAGACAGACCTGCATATCAAAAGACATAACTCTAAGGCAGCATGTAAGAGCGCCTATGAAATGGGAGCCAGGCTATATAATAAGCTTCCAGCTCATCTAAAGATGTTGACTCGGAATGAATTCAAAATTGGAATAAAATCTTATCTAGGTAATAAGGTCTTGTACAAACTTGATCAATTGTAAAAAATATATGTATGAATGTACCTTTTGTATTGACTTTGCTAGAAACTTGTATCACAAGCATATTGGCAATAAAAAATAATAATTATTATTAATAGAATGGAGAAGAAATATCGCTAACTCTGTTAAGTCTCCTGTAAACACTCGGCTCCTACTGCACATGCGCGGCGTCCTTAATAGAAACCCCAAAACATTGTGCTGTTTGCTGCTGTGAATACATTTTATAATTTCTAATATTTAAAAGTTTTTACAATGCCAGCTTGTGTTTAGGGATGTAAGTTAATATCGATATTTATAACCACACCAGGCAGATATGGGCCGCATCAGGCCGATAATATCTGTATATATTATATATTAGAAATAAATATGTAAATCAAAATTAAATAATAAATTTGAGGTAGTTATTCATAAAAATAGGTCTGCAAATATTCAACGCCAAGAGGTCCTGATAGTGTTGCAAACTGAAAAAAAAAATTCAGCTTTGTGAAAAAAAAACATGAAAAAAACCTAGCACCCTTGTTTTTTTTCTAAATTTGTTTTTTTTTCCCTCTGAAAACAGTATATTTGATAAATTATAGTTTTATTTACGGAACTTAAATTTTACACGTGTGATTTAAATCTTACTGAATCATATAATGTCTTACATAATGATTCATAAATATATCTATGTAGGTAACATAATTTTATTCATCCTCTATGTCAGTACCACATTCACTAGTATCAGTACTACCAACACTAGTTCGGTATGTGTCGGAATTTTGTTTCTTCTTCTGTCTCCTCTAGATCCATAACTTCAGAAATAATTACATTTTCTTTTACTGGTTGTCCTTGTATTGTGTGCAAAAGATTTTGAGATTGCAATTTTAAATTTTGAGCAAAGTACACACTGTGCATAAAGACTGCGCCAATAATTCTGTATTAAGGTCTTTTAAGTTTGAATTTAAATCTATTATCTTACAAAATAGGAGCTTTATTTCTTTTTCAATTGTTGGTTTACGCCAACGGTTGCAAGGAAACGATTCATAATTACTGCCAATTTAATGACTCAGTATCACTATACGCTGAGAGTTTAACAAGTATATGAATCTAAGTAAAGCACAATAAGTAATAAAAAGAGGCAAAAAGCCGTAGATAAATTTAAAATTCCTAATTTTTTGAAAAGATCCTTGGGTCTACAGATAAATTCGCAGGGTTGGCAGCACTAGTTCAAATAGCAAGAACCAATCCAAACAACAGGGAACGGAGATTACTTCTCGCGCAACCTAGCCTCTTCGGGAAGTCCCAGTTCGTAAAAGAAAACTTCAGTCAATGTTGCCAATATTTTCGTAATTTTCTTTTCTACTGAACCAGAAAAATATAGTAGATTTAAAATCTAAGATAAGTACTTAGTACAAACTCTAAAACAGTCGTATTAAACGATAAATGCCTTACAAATTTGAGATTTAGTAGTTATGAAAAAAAAAAAACGTGTCCCAGAAAAAAACATGTTTTGTTTTTCATAGTTTTTTTCATGTTTTTTTTTAAGTCAGAAAAAAAACAGATTTTTTAGAACACTATGTCCTGAAAACAGTGGTTTGCCTAACCTTTTCCTGTGAAGTCTATTCCTATTTTGAGTGACAGTGGCTCCTGTCAGAAGATAACACTACCATTGAAACTACTTTGAGTAAATGTTTAATTGTAATTTTGAACATATCTTAATCCAACTCATATGCCAATCATGATTGATTTTAATTCATTTTGCAGCAAAAAATGTACCGTAATTTCCAAATAGCCAGTGTTACTGGAGACCATATACACGTAATAATAAAAAATGCTTCACACTTTTAATCTTTTCCTTCGCAACTATTTAAAGTGTTTCATATTTTTTAAATATATTTTTGTTTTGATAGTTCCACGAAAGAGGGACTTTATACTTTGGTGCTAAGTGCATCATTTAATACTTAAAACCTTTGCCTTCATCTGCACTAAAAGGTCTATTGTCAACACTGATAAAATAAGCAATTGCATCAGTTAGACCGGCAAATTTTTTACCCCGTTTAGAATACTGTAATACATCCCAAAGGGAAACAAGAAACAACGAACGCGAGAGTACGCAACAGATTAAATAATAAAACGATGAATGTAAATGAATGAAGAACGAATAACGCTCACGAAATGGAGTGTAACCACAGAGTAGGAAAGGACGTTATCGATTTTTCATTGAGCTAAATCAGGGTTTATCATAGTCAAGTTTGGTCACTGCCACACATAAATTTGTTTGCAATATTTTTTAGGGCTAAGGAGATTTTAGTTTTCGATTTATTACTGCATCATATCGATATTATCTTATCGACCATGTAATAATACCGATATAAATATCGATATGTTTTGTCCAATATTATCGACATTATCAGCTGAGCGTTATATCGTTGCAACCCTACTTGTGTTGTACACAGTTGCACAAAGGAAACAAACATTGTAATTATTGTTCTTGAAGTGTTTGATAGGCCTATCGCTATAAATTTATTCATTGTTCTCAATTTGGTGATGTCTTTCTCAAATATTTGTTGGTGTAGTGTGGACATTCAGCTTATGTTACTACTTTGCACATAAAAGGCTAGCCTTATTTTAAACAAGTGTCGAAAGTCTAATTTAAGTGGGTCAAGTTTACATCGCGATACAGTGAATATAGTATTCTGCATGCTTTAGTCCAGTCTAAGGTCCCTTGTGTTGCCTCCACTCTATTCCTTCCTCCATGATTTGCAACCACATCATGCACAGCTGCCACAACCTTCAAACCAATGGCCTGTATTTTTTGAATGACAATCAATATTAAAACCCTGAGTATTAATGAAATTACAGAAATAAAAAATACGTTACATGTATCTTTAAACGAGCAATTCTTGTAGATATATATTTGGGATCTCGGAAACGGCTCTAACAATATGAATGACATTTCATATTTAGATAACGTTTTCTTTTTGAGTTTACCTAAGTAGGTGTCTTCACGGCAAAAACGCGATTTTACAAAAAAATCGGCAATTCTTGTATTTGGTATCTGAAAAATGGCTCTAACGCCATCTCGTAGAAGTTTGAGGTATGATTTGTATTTTTCATAATAATAGAATTTTTCTTCAAAAGCAATTATTAGGTGGTAAACCAGACGCGCAGTGCTATATCAGTTGTCTTATATTTTTTGTCGCTGACTGTTTATAAAGATAGTCATTTCCAAAAGTTGTGTAGAGACCACCCCATGCTCTTTTACATTAAAGTTAATTTAGTAATCTTTAAGCTTATTCAAAAAATTAATTTATTCTGAGTTGTGGGACGTCCTATCGCCGTTAAACAAAATCTTTAAATTTAAAGATTATTTTTAACCTTTTGGTTCACATTACTACGAAAGCGTGTTTTTAGTTTTTTAAACTACAATTTTATTTTTAACTTTTTATTTCAGACTCGTGTAAGCCCGTGACCGTTTTTTGCATATCGTCACGGGTCTAGAATAGTTCTAGTTTTTAGGGTCAAAGATTATGACAGGTTTCCCTGACCTGGCCAAATACGAACTTGACCTGTGTTGCACCGTTAGAATTAATAAAATGTATTTTGCGTGAAGAACTCAGAAGTATAATAATAGATGTATTAAACATGGCAAAGACGATCGCGCTTTCGTATAATTGTTTCAAACGTCGAGGTCTCTAGACTGGAACTGGCTGAATACAGTTTTATTTGACTCCAAAAGTTCACTTTGCTAAATTTGAAAAATGTCTTTTTAATGTGAATTGTGTTAGATCGGTAAAGATAGATTTGTGCCGAAAGATGCGGCCTGACTATATGATGCGTTTCCAGTGTGTTACTACCAGGGCCGCATTTAAGCATAGGCTACATAGGCTGTAGCCTAGGGGCCCGCACCACAAAGAGGGGGGGCCCTCACCACAACCCTCGCTCGCCTGGGCAGGTAGTAGAGCTAAAAAAAAAAAGGTAGCCCATAAATTTTTTAGGCCCTGGTTACTACACGATAACATGTTATTTAACCCATGTTACTTAACCCCGTTACTACAGCGGTGGTTTAGTTAACTACAATCAAAGTTTATACATTATGGATTACAAACCTTGCAGAAATTTATTGTCCTTTGGAAATTAAGTGTCATTTATTTGGTACAGAGGTAGCTCGATTAGTCACTTATTGATGCTCCAGTACCTCCCTGTAGACAATATTCTTTGTAAAAACGGTTACAATTTTTAGAAGTTTACCGTGGCGATCGTTATTGATGATTTGTACTTTAACGTCACCTGAGCGTCGAACTCTGGAAAAACCCACATAAAGTTATCCATGACTGGAAACAGGCTCAGAGAGTTAAAGTCCAACCTTGTCGAATGTTTGACCTTGTGAATTGTTTATAGTCATAGCAAAGGCAAGCATGATAGGAAACTGCCTTCTTTTCAGAATGAATGGGAGGTCAGAATTGCTTGGAGCAAGATTAATAAGCGGAATGAATACTGAATTTCCTTTTGCAGAAGGACTTTAGAACTTTAGCAAAAATCAAATTTGGTTTCAAGTCTTTGACAATAAAGCGAGTGCCATTGCACACTGCACAGGCCTCGTTTTGTGTTAAGATTCCGCAGTAGCATGACAATTGCCCCACGTTTTAATCTCAATTGATGTAGTGGCATTCCTGAAGGCCTTAGTTTATGAAAAAAACTCTATGGGATAAATTTCTGTGTCTTGGTTCTTTGGATCTTCGATAGAGTCTGAACTGAAGTAGGTAACGGTTTCGCCTTCAAGAATGTCAAAAATTCGTTCATTAATTTAATAAACACCATCATTCTTTGGAAATAAAATGGCCCTTTCAGAAAAATGATGGACACCTTCTGGTGTCAATATTTCCACAAATTACGGTAAATAAATGAAAAGCTGTTTTTTTTTAGTTTTTTTTTTTTAATTGGTTAAATAAAGTATGTCCTGTTTTATTCAAATAAGGAAGAAAATATTATATTTACGTGTTATTAATACTAAATGCTGTAGCTAAGAAGCTAAAAAATTAACTGAATTAAAGAGTTTTACATCGCGTTTAAGTAGTCATATCCTCAATGATTTAAATGTATATTAAAATCTAAGTTGAACGCTTGCTCATTTTCATAGTAATTCAAGTTTCTTCAAGTCAACATGTTACTGAAATGTAGTCCCACGTTTTCAGTTGCTTAGGTATTAAACACTGCATATTCTACAATTTCTGCTTGCTGTTCATTAACGGCAGGAATATTGCTGTTAAAAGTGTTGTCTTTTCTTCAAATAAGTAGATGTTTTAAATACTAAAATGCTGCAGATAAAGGCAAAAATCAAGTGAATTAATGTGTTTCACATCGCGTTTATATAGTCAATATCCTTAAATCTATATAAAAAGTAAGCTTAGCGCTCATTTAATAGCTAGCACGTGTATAAATTTTGGTTATAAAGTAGACATCTTCCTGGAAAGTAGTTCAATGGTTTTTTAACAGTAAAGTTTATCGGTATATTTTGTTTAACTATGAAACGTTATCAAAACCAAACTTAATTTGGTGCTTAGGTATTAAATTGTGGACATAACCTCGAATTTCTTGTAATGGTATCTCTGGTCGCTGTTTTGCGAGCGAAGGCTGGCCCATGACGTCACCATTTTTCAACCAATAACTATTGAGATGAGTGGTTTAGCTTACGAAATTATATAGTAGACTAGCTTCGAGCCCGTCAAAAATGACGGTTTGAACGCATTATTCTGGCAGCTCATTTTTTTTGCAGTTGGTTAATTAAACGGAACTGATATTACATAATACTAATGACCTTGATTTTGCAAAGTTCTACAGATTTCATTTGCCGTTCACATAGCCATACAGTAGTAACTTCTACTGAATTAATGACGCCGGAAGTAAAGAACCAATTAAATAAAATCAGATTAGGAATTCTAAAAACTTTTGCTATCCATGTAATATCAGTTTTATGCCTGGTCCAGGCACAATTCAGCACGTTAAATATGAAACTACTTCCACCCGCATTAATTAATACCTTTAGTAACATGGCGCTTATGAAAGCAGTTTAATTGGTTTGTAAAACTCGTTTCAGAGTGAATTATGCTGTAACAAAATGTGTCAGTTGCGATTCTGGTAAACTAATATTGTGTTCGAAAATCATAGCCTCTATTACCCTCAAATGAATAATGATGGGTATCACCTATGGTGGTAGTAGGAATTCATTCTGAAAAACCTTGTAAGAAAAATAATCTTTTTTAATTATATCCTTCGTTATATGAATACGTTACTCTGGTTAGATTATCAGAACATTTGGTTAGGATCTCACATAAATAAATGCATTTTACGTTAGATGACGGAGATTACAATTTCGAAAACAAAAAACTGTTATTTATTTGACTAATACATGTCGCGATTACGTATGTACCATTCTCTGAGTTTTTAATAAACCTTTCTTATCGTGTGCCAAAAAATTCTTAGTTTACGGTTTAAACTGGTGCTTACAACTGAGGTAGGTAAAATAGCGTAAATAATGAAAACCCTTCTCCTTACATTAATTTCTGCATCTGGTTGTCGTAGATAAATAAAAAGCATATGTAAATTTAATCGAACGTAATAATTGTAACTTTGTGACATATAATTGCCTGGTATTAATTTTTTTCCCCTACTCTCAGTATTTATAATATCACTGCTCACTGCTATTTTGCGGCAATAATATCGTTGTTGAATTGCGAGTGTCATATCCTTGATGATTTAAATCTGATAAAAAAGTTATCTTAAATCTCATTTAATAGCTAACACATGTATTAAAAACTAAGGGTATCATATATAATGGTAGTAGGAATTTATTATGGAAAAGCTTATAAGGAGAAACGAATAAGTCATCCTTAATGATATCTTTAGTTATACGAATACGTTATTCTCGTTAGATTATCAGAGTATTTTGTTAGGATTTTAAAATAAAAAAATGCATTTCACTTTAGATTACGGAGACTATAATTTCGTAAACGGGTAACTGTTATTTATGTGACAAATACATTTCGCATTATGTACATTTCTCCTAGTTTTTAATTAACTTCATTGCTTCTACCTTCTGCCAAAAAAATTCTTAGGTTATGCTCATAACTGATGCAGATAAAGTGGCGTAAATATTGAATCCCCTTCTAAATTTCTGTGTCTAACTGATACGAATAAAATATCGCAAATATTGAATCTCCTTCTCCTTATATGAATTTCAGTGTCTAGCTGTAAATAAACGAAAAGCAAGATGGTGGTACGAACGTAATATGGTGGTTGATGATTGGCCGTTCGTTAGCCAATACGAGAAGCAGCTATAGACGACGCACGCAGACGCCACGTTAGCTTTTTGTATAATATGACTAGCTTCGAGCCCGTCAAAAATGACGGTTTGAACGCAATATTCTGGCAGTTCACATTTTCGCAGTTGATTAATTATAAGGAATTGTTATTACATAATGCTAATGGCCTTGATTTTTTAATGTTCTACATATTTCATTTGCAGTTCACATAGCAATACAGTAGTAACTTGTACTGAATTAATGACGACGGAAGTATAGAACCTATAAAATTAAAAACAAATTAGGAACCCCACAAAAACTTTTGCTATCCATGTAATATTAGTTTTATTCCTGGTCCAGGCACAGTTCAGCACGATAAATATTGAACTTCTTTCACCTGCATTAATGAATACTTCCAGTAACATGGTGCTTATGAAAACAGTTTAAATGGTTTGAAAAACTGATTTTAGAGCGAATTATTCCGTAACAAAATGTGTCAGTTGCGATTCTGATCAACTTAGCCACTACCTCCACTAACATAGGTTTTATTACCCTCATATGAATAACGACAGGTAGCACCTATGGTGGTAGTCTGAATTTATTCTGGAAAAGATTGCATGAAAAAGCGAATATCGACCATTTTTAATGAAATCTTCGTGATATGAGTACCGTACTGTGGTTAGATTATCGGAGTATTTGACTATGATTATTTAAATACATACATTTTACTTAAATGATGCAAAGTATAATATCAAAAACGGATAACGGTCATTTATCTGGGTGATACATTTTATGATTCGTAAATTTTTCGAGTTTCATTGTTTCATATCATCTTCCAAAAACATTCTTAGGTTATGTTTTAACCTCGTTCTTATAACTGGTACCGATAAAATAACGCAAACATAGAATACTCTTCTCCTTGCATTAATTTTTGGGATGGGGTGGGATTTTCTCCAAAAGTGAAAAACTGTTACTGACCTGTTGAAATTTGGATTAACTGCTTCCTTATAGTGTCCTCTTCACGTTTAGCACTCTCTTTTTCCGGAAAAGTCGCCACGTATTAAATTAAAAAAGCCGAAATATGGGATGCTCCGCAACCGCGAAATGTTAGCAGCACTGAAAATTAACACAAAAATTGTCGGTACAGGGATCATATCAACCTAAACAGGTTCGTTTAGTCATAGTGATCATGGTTAGGTTGAAATTCGGCCTGGACCAAGAGTAAAAAGTTTACGGGAAATTCGTTCTGCGGCAGCCCTTGTCGCAAACCAGAGACAAACTGCGCATTTGTATACAACTGAAGCAATCGATTATTTCTGACTGCTTATATCGATTCCAAGATGGTGAGCCTTATAGTACTGCATTTCGGATAAAAATTTTGTATCTGTTAATTTTATGCAACGTTTTGCAACAAAGTGAAGCTAAAACGGCAAGAAAATATTACAACAAAGAATTAAACCAACATTTCAAGAGATTATCATTGATTTCGCAGCGACGGCGGCAACTAATAGCAGTGCTGCAGTGTCATATTTAGGCATTTTTAATTTAATTCGTGGCGACTTTTCCGGAAAAGGAGAGTGTACAACGTGAAGAGGACATTATAGGGAAGCAGTTAATCCAAATTTCAAAAGGTCAATACCAGTATTTCGCTGGTGGAGAATGTCCTACCCTAACCAATATTTGCATCTAGTTGTCATAAATAAACAAAAAGCAACATGTAAATTTAAACGAAGGTACCAATTGTAACTTAGTAATGTATAATTGCCTCGCATTAATTTTCTATCTCTGCTCGCCGCTATTTGGCTGAAAGAATATCTTTGTTGAATTACGAATTATAAATTGAAATCATTTTTAATTCGTGATATGAGTACCGTATTCTGGTTAGATTATCAGAATATTTGGTGATATTTTATTTAAATAAATGCATTTTTATAATTTCGAAAACGAATAACTGTTATTTATTTGACTGATACATTGCGCGATTACGTACGATTCTCTTAGTTTTTAATAAACTTCATTGTGTCTTATCGTCTGCCAAAAAAATTCTTAGGTTATGGTTTAACTTAGTTTTTATAACTGATACAGATAAAATAGCGTCAATATTGAATCCCCTTCTCCATACATAAATTTCTGCGTCTAACTGCTACAGATACAGCGTAAATATTGAATCTCCTTCTCCTTATATGAATTTCAGTGTCTAGCTGTAAATAAACGAAAAGCAAGATGGTGGTACGAACGTAATATGGTGGTTGATGATTGGTCGTTCGTTAGCCAATAGGAGAAGCAGCTATAGACGACGCACGCAGACGCCACGTTAGCTTTTTATATAATAGGACTAGCTTCGAGCCCGTCAAAAATGACGGTTTGAACGCAATATTCTGGCAGCTCATTTTTTTTGCAGTTGGTTAATTAAACGGAACTGATATTACATAATACTAATTACCTTGATTTTGCAAAGTTCTACATATTTCATTTGCCGTTCACATAGCCATACAGTAGTAACTTCTACTGAATTAATGACGCCGGAAGTAAAGAACCAATTAAATAAAATCCGATTAGGAATTCCAAAAACTTTTGCTATCCATGTAATATCAGTTTTATTCCTGGCCCAGGCACAATTCAGCACGTTAAATATGAAACTACTTCCACCCGCATTAATTAATACATTTAGTAACATGGCGCTTATGAAAACAGTTTAATTGGTTTGTAAAACTCGTTTCAGAGTGAATTATGCTGTAACAAAATGTGTCAGTTGCGATCTGGTAAACTTAACAACAACCTCCAGTAATATTGCGTTCGAAAATCATAGCCTCTATTACCCTCAAATGAATAATGATGGGTATCACCTATGGTGGTAGTAGGAATTCATTCTGAAAAACCTTGTAAGAAAAATAATCTTTTTTAATTATATCTTTCGTTATATGAATACGTTACTCTGGTTAGATTATCAGAGCACTTGGTTAGGATCTCACATAAATAAATGCATTTTACGTTAGATGACGGAGATTACAATTTCGAAAACAAATAAACTGTTATTTATTTGACTAATACATGTCGCGATTACGTATGTACGATTCTCTGAGTTTTTTAATAAACCTCATTGTTTCTTACCGTGTGCCAAAAAATTCTTAGTTTACGGTTTAAAACTGGTGCTTACAACTGAGGTAGGTAAAATAGCGTAAATAATGAAAACCCTTCTCCTTACATTAATTTCTGCATCTGGTTGTCGTAGATAAATAAAAAGCAATATGTAAATTTAATCGAACGTAATAATTGTAACTTTGTGACATATAATTGCCTGGTATTAATTTTTTCCCCTACTCTCAGTATTTATTATATCACTACTCACTGCTATTTTGCGGCAATAATATCGTTGTTTGAATTGCGAGTGTCATATCCTTGATGATTTAAATTCTGATAAAAAGTTATCTTAAATCTCATTTAATAGCTAACCACATGTATCAAAAACTAAGGGTATCATATATATAACTCTGGTTAGATTATCAGAGCACTTGGTTAGGATCTCACATAAATAAATGCATTTTACGTTAGATGACGGAGATTACAATTTCGAAAACAAATAACTGTTATTTATTTGACTAATACATGTCGCGATTACGTATGTACGATTCTCTGAGTTTTTAATAAACCTCATTGTTTCTTATCGTGTGCCAAAAAATTCTTAGTTTACGGTTTAAACTGGTGCTTACAACTGAGGCAGGTAAAATAGCGTAAATAATGAAAACCCTTCTCCTTACATTAATTTCTGCATCTGGTTGTCGTAGATAAATAAAAAGCAATATGTAAATTTAATCGAACGTAATAATTGTAACTTTGTGACATATAATTGCCTGGTATTAATTTTTTTCCCTACTCTCAGTATTTATTATATCACTGCTCACTGCTATTTTGCGGCAATAATATCGTTGTTGAATTGCGAGTGTCATATCCTTGATGATTTAAATCTGATAAAAAAGTTATCTTAAATCTCATTTAATAGCTAACACATGTATCAAAAACTAAGGGTATCATATATAATGGTAGTAGGAATTTATTATGGAAAAGCTTATAAGGAGAAACGAATAAGTCATCCTTAATGATATCTTTAGTTATACGAAAACGTTATTCTCGTTAGATTATCAGAGTATTTTGTCAGGATTTCAAAATAAAAAAATGCATTTCACTTTAGATTACGGAGACTATAATTTCGTAAATGGATAACTGTTATTTATGTGACAAATACATTTCGCATTATGTACATTTCTCCTAGTTTTTAATAAACTTCCTTGCTTCTTACTTTCTGCCAAAAAAATTCTTAGGTTATGCTCATAACTGATGCAGATAAAGTAGCGTAAATATTGAATCCCCTTCTCAATTTCTGTGTCTAACTGATACGGATAAAATAGCGCAAATATTGAATCTCCTTCTCCTTATATGAATTTCAGCGTCTAGCTGTAAATAAACGAAAAGCAAGATGGTGGTGCGAACGTAATATGGTGGTTGATGATTGGCCGTTCGTTAGCCAATAGGAGAAGCAGCTATAGACGACGCACGCAGACGCCACGTTAGCTTTTTATATAATAGGATTCAGGTCCTCAAATGTGTTATTTAAAAATGAATATTAGACATTTCTGTTGATGATCATTTTTGGAACCCAAATTGATGAATTAGTGATGATGTTATAGTGTGTAACATGTTTTATTAACCTACGGAACACTACTTTTTCAAAATTCTTTGAGAATCCTGAAAGTAATGAAATGAGACGATAGTTATCATCTACCCATGACGCAACTCCTTTTATAAATAACTGTTTACAACTGCATACTTTAGTCTATTTCAAAATCCCCCTTGAATTAAGGATTCATTACAAATGTGAGCAAGTACACGATTGATACAATCTGAAAATCTTTTCAGTAACTTACTTTATATATATATATATATAGATTGTTAGGAAACAAAGGCGCTAAAAGCGGATATATTGAACATTGGATAGGATAAAAAACCACCGCTTACCAAAGAAGGGGATTCCAGCGGCGTTGGTACACGAAAAAAACACGAACACACAAAGAATAAAATTTTCGAGCATGGCTCTTCCTCAGTAGAAGTGAGATGGCTGCACGCAAGCGCTGCTGGCAGCCAACTCTTGAGTCATAGCTGGAAGAATTTTTAGGTTTTAATTGTTTCATGAGTTTATTTATTTCTGAAGCAGTTACTGGTGGCAATTGCATCTCCACAAATCTATTTGGGAAAGTAGTCTGAAGAACTCTTAGCCCACTATCCACTTGTTCATTCTTGTTATTTCCTCAGTGTAATCCTCATTTGGCATTGTGCTAGCTCCAGATTAATTTTCCAGAATGACTGAAGTATGTTGACTATGGCAATAAAACTAGATGGCAGTAGACCTTGAATATCTTTAAATTTTGCAAGGGGCACAGGTACGGCAGGATCATAAATCCACAATAACTTCAGCCAGATTGAATGTCATAAGAGTAGTCCTTTCTTTTTTGAAATTACACTGAAGTTGTAAACTAAAAATTGTAAGCTTTGGGGATGTAAAAAAAACACACACACACATTTGTAGTCTTTGTTTAGGCTTTGATCCATTGTCAGTCCATATATGGCTTACAACAGACTTAAAGATTAAAAAGGTTTAAAAATATTTCTTTTCTTTGCAATATTCTCATATTTTTATTTATTCGCACTTGAGCTTCCGCAGCTGTAGCAGCAGTAGCCAACTTTTGTGTGTGATTTGAATTGTGCTAGTTTTTGTTGTTATCTATGAATATATCCTGTTTAGGTAGAGATCCAGTCAGTTGAGCTTCCGCAGCCATAGCAGCAGTAGCCGACTTGTGTGTGATTTAAATTGTGCTAGTGTTTGTCGTTATCTTCGAATATTTCCTGTTTACGTAGTAATCCAGTCAGTTGAGCTTCACAGCGGTAGCAGCAGTAGCCGACTTTTGTGTGAGATTTGAGTTGTGCTACTTTTTGCTATCTTTGAATATGCAAAACGAAGGAGGAGAAGGTGACAAACGGGAGAGTTTGTGTGTGAAGTATCTAACTGTGGAGTTCATTGACGTTGTGAGGTATCCCTTTCCACTTCTATCTTCTCTATCTTTTTAGCGTCGATAATTTAAGAAATCCTGTTCGGTCTTACCACTCCTTCCAGATTCTTTGCAATCTTTTCTGTAATTGATAGTACGCTAAGGAAAATACATGTGCGGCCCCAGAATATCATCACACACACCTTGCACAATAAATTTAGTTATATACTTCTCTATAAAATCCAAGTATCTGTTGTTTTATAAGCACTACTATTTATTACACTTAGAATCAACTCAAACAATACACTTCTCGCATTCATGAAATCAAATACAAAGGTGGTTCTTCTTCTGTAAAATTTTGCGCATCCTCTCTGACTATTGATTCTTCACCAGAAGGCATTAGCATATTGCGGCTCACACTCTGTATATATTTTATATCAGTCTTCTCCCGTATAGTCTTTACTCCATTATTAATGTCATCGTCCTTCGGGTAGATCCTGCTTTTCTGTTTCTATTATTCCGGTTCCTATTATTTCCGCTACTGTTCGCACCGCCCAGTTGTGGCACCGAGTTTACCATCACTCTTCCTGAATCAGGATGCCTTCCTTCTTCCCTTCTGTCCATTGAAGTATTGTTGTGATGTCCACATTGGTGATATTGCCATTGGTCTTTATATTCCCTCCTTGTTTTTCTACCGGAGTTACTACTGAACTGTTCCTCTCTGTTGTATCCAAAGGCACGTTCCCTATCTATTGCAAAATTCTCCCGTGCTGACATCTGATTTGACCTATTATTGCTTCGAAAGTCTTTTCTTCTTTCATCCCTTGTCTGACGTTCATTAGTATTGCTCCACTGATCCACTCTCTCAATACCTCCATTGATTTACTGTCAACTTCTCCTGCACTGGTCTGGGCAATTTCGCCTGGTCCTTGTAACGAAGCTCTTTCATCACTTCATCACAGAAATTCTTCATACTCCCATCTCGCTTACAATAGTAACAGCAGTTCCAGAAATCTCTCTTTACTCTTCTTTGCTTTCTTGGTGACCAATATTTGCTCAGAAATAGTAGCAAAAATTCTTCATAATCTTCGCACTCTTCATCATTCTCACAACTCCATGCAAATGCATCATGCTTTTGACATATCTTATTTTATCAGTATCTGACCATTCACGTGCCAATCCACTTTTATAAACTCTGACAAATTCCACTGTGTACACGCCTTTTTCAAGATCAAACTTCACTTCTTGTAATTTAAAATGACTGATGATAATGTTGCCTCCTCCCAGAGTAACAACACCTCACCGTTCTACCTCCTCAACCCTCTGGTTCAGCTGGACTACCTCTTCTCACATCTTCATTGACAATTTTCATCTGGCTAGCTACTTCTACAATTTTACATGTTACTTCTTTAACATCCTAATCCATTACTATTAACCTATCACCTAGTCTCGAAACCCTTTTTGTTGCCATATCAGTGTTTTCTTTAAACTGTTCAATACCTTCCCACAATCTTCCTGGTTCTCATAAATAATTTTGCTTTCTCCTTTCATGACTTCCAGATCTCCCTGTATCACTCCATAAATTTTTCTTCAACTTTTCGTTGCACCAGGCAAGCTATACCCTGTCGATTAGCCTCTTCATGCCTTTCAACGTATTCGTAGACCATTGCTACCTCCGTATCCATACTTGTTTTATGTCTTCTTTCAATATCTGCCTTAATTTCTCCATCTTCTGGTTGAATCTATCCTCCACTTGCTGAATACGTTCGTCCATTTTTAATATAATATCCTGTCTCATCGTTTTCATTTCCTTGATAATTTTCTGTTCACTTGATTTAAAATATACTGTTATTTTTCTTCCCAGTTCTTCTATTAAAGCAAACAGCATTGAAAATTCGCTCCTTTCCTGTTGGTGAGCTTCATTTTGTTCATTCCCCATTTCTCTCTCTCAAATGTTAGTCTGTCTGACCGGCAACGGTGTAGACGAAACAGTCGCAATGCGATCTTCTACCTTGATGTCACAGATATCACCACTTCTGTTTTTTACACTATCACTACCTCCGACCAACTGACTGACTCCACTTCCTCCCATACTTTCACAGACGCTGTTAACGCAGTGTTCTTGCACGCAGCCAACTCCACTTCTCCCCATATCTTGATTGGTGCTAACTAGTCCCGAAGTCCCGAATTTTCATTACTGCCATTGGAATTACCACTTACTTCCCCACCGGAAAATATTTCAAAATCGATTTTAACTACTTTTTCGTATTGTCCTTCCATTATGATGACCAATTAACTACCCAAACTAACAAAAAAATCTCATTAATTACAGCACTACTCAATATAGTTCTGGCAAAGCAAATGATGATGCAACACTTATAGTTTTGACACAAAATCATGCAACGCAGTATTTAACACTGCTAAAAATATGAAATGAGCTCAGAAACTCATCAAGACATTACTTGCTGTACCATTTTGATTGCAATACTGCGACATGCATTCAATAACATGTAACAATCTCAATATGGCCGAACTGAAAACTTACTCATTAACAGGCATGCACTTATATACAAATTGCTTTTCAGGTTCGTAATTAGTGTAAATCCCCCCTTTCGAATGATGTCAGTTATCTTTATTTACTTATCTAAAGACCGTACTATTTTCAAACAATTTTATTTCTGTAGGATCGTAATTTTTCACGGCGTTGAATATTAATATATTTTTCTCGAGCTTCCAGCCGTGTTAATATGTCATATTTGCGGGACGTTTCGAAGGCGTCCATCTCTGCCTTCATTTTCAACCTGATGTCAATGTTTAACTGTTTGTTTATTCAGCCGCTGCTACGGAAACGGTGGAAGACAAAAACCAACACAAGGCGATTACGTCATCCGCTCTTCTGCTCGAGACCGACGCGAAACTGTTTCAGCATTTTAATCGCCGGGTTCCAGGCCGCACTGAGTTGATAACCAGTGTCCCTGTTGACTAATAAATCAGTTAATCTAATTTCCACAGCCTCTGTAATAACGCTGGCCCAAAATCTTTGACCCGGGCTAAAATGGTTGTTTTTTCAAATTCAAAAGTGTGACCCTCTTGCACACTATGTTCGGCCACCGCAGATTTTTCTTCTTGCCCAAGGCGAACATTTCTGGCGTGCTCTACACATCGCTGAACAATGCATCGCTGTGTCTGTCCAATGTAGCCGCGGCCACATTCACATGGTATATAATATACACCAGGGGTTCGTAAACCTAGGTCATCTTTAACGCTGCCGACCAAGTTACTAATTTTAGTGGGTGGTCTATAAATTGTCTTGACTCCGTGTTGTGATAGCAGTCTACCTATTTTGAAACTTAGGGCACCCACAAACGGCAGAAACGCAAGGCCCTTGGTATCAATCTGATCTCTCCGTCGATTTTCCTTCTGTTTAAACGCACGAGTAATCTGTCCCTGATTATAACCATTATTTAAAAACGTTTTCCGGAGATAGTCCAATTCACCAGCCAGGCTATGTTTGTCACAAATCCTTCGTGCTCTGTGTACCAAGGTAGTTGACTACGAAGCTTATCCGCTCCTTAGAACTACCAGAAGATGTGAAAAGACGACTCCGTGCTCCTGTTCCTCCCAGGTTGTACGGTCTACCGAAAGTACATAAAGTAGGAGTACCTATGCGACCTATTGTAAGTACAATTGATAGCCCTACGTACTTTTTGGCTAAATACCTCAAAGATATTCTCAACCCATTGGTAGGGAAGGCTCATCGCAGTATTCGAAATTCCAGTGAGTTTGTGGAAATCTTAGACAACATGAAGTTAGATCCTGGTGATTTAATGGTGAGCTTCGATGTGGTCTCTCTTTTTACTCGTGTTCCCTTGGTCGACTCCTTAGATCTGTTAAGGAGGTATTTTGATCAAAAAATGATTGATATTTTCCACCATGTGTTGACAACCACTTATTTTAAGTTTGAAGGAGAATATTACGAACAGGTGGACGGTGTAGCAATGGGTTCGCCGTTGTCTCCTGTCATTGCTGATTTCTTCATGGAATTTTTTGAAGAAGAGGCACTAAGCCACGCACCACTCCAGCCGAAGTGTTTTTATAGGTATGTCGATGACACTTTTGTGATTTGGCCCCATGGCAGAAACAGTCTTGACCAATTTCTTGCGCATCTCAATTCAATCCATGAAAATATTCAGTTCACAATGGAATTGGAGAGGACGGTTGCCTGCCGTTTCTTGATGTGCTTGTTATTAAACGTGCTGATGGTTCGCTGGGACACACTGTGTATCGGAAGCCTACCCATACCGACTTATATTTAAATGCCAACAGCTGTCATCATCCGGCACAACGAAACTCTGTATTAACTACCTTGGTACACAGAGCACGAAGGATTTGTGACAAACATAGCCTGGCTGGTGAATTGGACTATCTCCGGAAAACGTTTTTAAATAATGGTTATAATCAGGGACAGATTACTCGTGCGTTTAAACAGAAGGAAAATCGACGGAGAGATCAGATTGATACCAAGGGCCTTGCGTTTCTGCCGTTTGTGGGTGCCCTAAGTTTCAAAATAGGTAGACTGCTATCACAACACGGAGTCAAGACAATTTATAGACCACCCACTAAAATTAGTAACTTGGTCGGCAGCGTTAAAGATGACCTAGGTTTACGAACCCCTGGTGTATATTATATACCATGTGAATGTGGCCGCGGCTACATTGGACAGACACAGCGATGCATTGTTCAGCGATGTGTAGAGCACGCCAGAAATGTTCGTCTTGGGCAAGAAGAAAAATCTGCGGTGGCCGAACATAGTGTGCAAGAGGGTCACACTTTTGAATTTGAAAAAACAACCATTTTAGCCCGGGTCAAAGATTTTTGGGCCAGCGTTATTACAGAGGCTGTGGAAATTAGATTAACTGATTTATTAGTCAACAGGGACACTGGTTATCAACTCAGTGCGGCCTGGAACCCGGCGATTAAAATGCTGAAACAGTTTCGCGTCGGTCTCGAGCAGAAGAGCGGATGACGTAATCGCCTTGTGTTGGTTTTTGTCTTCCACCGTTTCCGTAGCAGCGGCTGAATAAACAAACAGTTAAACATTGACATCAGGTTGAAAATGAAGGCAGAGATGGACGCCTTCGAAACGTCCCGCAAATATGACATATTAACACGGCTGGAAGCTCGAGAAAAAATATATTAATAATTTTATTTCTGATTTAACTGCTTACTTTTCAATGTTCTGTCACTTTTCACATTTATCGTAGGAAATATTCCAAACAAAAATTACAAAGTTATTATCTCTGCTGTCATTATTTTGGTGAACTACAACTCCACCCCACAAAATATATGGTTCATGTACTTGTCAATGTCTGTGATGTCTTCTTCTGCTATTGATACCTGACGATAGGTACCCTCGCCTTCTGATACTTGCCGACTGCTTAATGATTCCACAATCTGTTAAAACAATGTGTTAATTTACACTGTTAAATCCTGGCTTATAGGGTCACCATTTCTTTGAGGTATTCTTTTCCACTGTTATCTTCTCTAACTTTTTAGCGTCCATAATTTAATAAATCCTGTTTGGTCTTGCCACTCATTCCAGGTTCTTTGCAATCTTTTCTGTAATTGATAGTATTATGAGGACGATATATGTGCGACCCAGAATATCATCACAAACGTTTATAGGCTATAACCTCACATAATAAATTTAGTTAAATACTTCTCTATGAAATCAAAGTATCAACTGTTTTATACTACTATTTATTAACACTTAGAATCAACTCAAACAATACACTTCTCGCATTCATGAAATCAAATACAAAGGATGGCCCTTTAAACATCCATTAATCTCATCACCATCTTTTTATCGACTCATTTCTATATCAACACGCGTCTCCTTGGTTAGACTAACAATACCTTTACAGTCTACCAACTTCAACACAGCAAAATAAATAATGAAAACTTAAATTTACCCATTTTATACACAAACTACTGTACTGTACAGCCTTGCAAAAAAAATGTATTCATACATTGCAAAAAAAAAAATATCGTATAGTTATTATTATTATTACTATTATTGGTGAATTCTTCCAATACATGGAAAATGTTAAGGAAATGACCCAATCAAGTTTTCTTTGAGTTCTCCTTCTTGTTCCAGTAGGCCTTCATTCTTTCCACGAAAGCTTGTTTGTGTTCTTCTGACCACTTTGGTTGGTATTGTTTTTGTTTTGGTTGCTCAGTTAAAACTTCCCATTTGTCTACTTTGTGTCTGAAGGTGTCTCTTTCTAAGATGTCTATTGCTCCTATGTTTGCACTTTTAAGATCCTTCCGAATTTCATTCAGCCAAGGTGTCAGATTTTTATGTGTAGTTACATAATCTATTATCTTTTTGGTCAATAGATTTTCTGGTAGCCTCTTAAGGTGACCAAAGAATTTCATTTGCCTTTTCTTTATGTCAATTTCGATGTTTGAAAACTTTTCTGCTGTTTTGATTGATTGTAGTCTGTAACCATCTTTAGTGAGTCTTGTTCCTGGAATTTTAGTAATGATTTTTTTTCTACTTTTTTTTATTTCTTCAAGCTCAATATTTCTGTTAAGTGT